>JALJCO010011906.1:3592500-3792889 GCA_023101725.1 Atherinomorus stipes
ATTAGTTCACACATTCATGTTATTTTAGAATTTTCTTTTTTTTTTTTTTAAAAGAATGATAACTGCTGGAAAAGATAGAAAGCCAGTGATGTCTGTAGCCACTGTTTTTCCGTGGAGGGTCTTAAACCATGTCCTGCTGCACATCTCCTGCCATGCTACATAATGAATGCGTGCAAACCTGTTCATTATCCAGCCTTTTAAGTTGTTTCATTTGATGTGCAAAATATTGCTGCTCTTTGATCATATGCTGCCGAAAATTATGTCAGTTGTTTCTCTGTCTCTTGTCAGTTCTCTCCGGGTTGTAGTTATTAGTTATTGGTGGCAGCAAACAAACCTGTGTTTTCTCTGCAAAAGCAGAGAAAACAAAAACTCAAGATGCTTGATGACCAGGAGCTGCATCCAAAGACAGTGTATAGAGCTGCTTATTCAGGATGATTCAGTGACAAACAGCTACCCGCATGAACGTGTTGAGTATCAACGATAAACTTCTGTTATAATTAGAAGAGGTTTATGGGAGGTTATGTAGTTGCTGAGTTTAATAATCCTAAAATAGTAAACTGTCTTTCTTATTCCCTTTTGAAGACATTGTTTCTAGCCTTGAACTGCTTTCCAACAAGCTTATGGTATTTCCCAATAATTAACAAAGAACATTTTGTGTACAGGTACTTCATTCTTTTTTTTTATTGTTAATGATGTAATGAGATTAAACCAACAACATCTTTTTCAGACAGTGGAGGACACAAGGGTTTCAAGTTCTGACTTTGTTAGCATCCAGAAAATGTAAATAAGAAAATTTAAATAAAAATGGTAAAAATAGATATATAAAATCTGAAGAACTGAGCTGTCTGCTAGACCAGGTATGATTGGCTTGGTTCAGTTGAGGGAACATTCAGCAGGTACAAGTTGCTTTCACAGCGCACATTTGTCAAATGAATCAAACCTTTTGAATAACGAATCCCCCTTCTTGCCTCAGGTGGCACTGCTTTAAGATTTCTCGAAGGAGAGTATGAGACAAATGCAAGGAAACTTGCCCAGCTTTGGGTTAATGCAGGACATCTTCTTTTTCCTTCACAGTGTTGTACCCACAATGCCCTGCGTTGTAGTCTATAACCTACATTTGGATCACTTACTGTAAAGAGTACAAAGACCTATGTTTTAAGGCTGACCAGAGTTTGCAACTTTGGTTGCATGTTCACACCTCCCCGAAGCAGAGGGTGCATAGACTGTTCGTAGAGAGGAGGTGGGGAGGCTGTTTGCTTGATAGTGTGCTCTAATTGGAGCAAATAAATTACGTAGAATGATAAACCTACATAGAAAAATAAGCTGCTGTCTGATTCAACTATTTTTGAACAAAGAAACAAAGCTGACTGACCATAAACAGGAACTTTGATACTCACTCTGGACATTCACATGGCCTCATCAGTGCACAACAGATCATATTATACACCCAAACCCCAGAAAAAGGAAATTTGATGTCATGGCACCTTTTAATAAAGCCTAGTGTGAACACATCCTTTCACTCAGAAGTAGCTCTGGGGTGAGGTGGTTCTGCTCTTATTTGCAGAGGATTTGATCCACAATAGTGTGATGGAAACGAGTCCAGGAGACAAGTCTGACCTGGTTAACAATAATAAACTTGTAAGACTTGCTGGCTCAAGCTGGGATCTCTCCATGTTTATCTTGTGGATGTCCACCACAGTTGTTTTTTTCTGTCTCCTTGAGGTTTGGCTCCAGTGAGGAAAATGACTTCTGCTAAACACAGCCTAATTTATCACTTTTGATGCAGCCTTGCTTATTTGCCTGGTTTTATATATAAAAATTTGCCATGTTGTAGTGTTGCAGTATATTGTAAGGATTTCTCTTCTGTTACTGCTATATACTGCAATTGTCGCTCATTTTGTTTGGTTTTATTGGCCAAAAATGACCAAATCTGGTGTAGAAGGGAAGATATGGGAAAGAAAATCTGGCTTTGTCCTGAAAAAATTGTCCTTCTATAATATCCAACTTTCCCTTTTTTTTGGCCACTTTATTATGTAAACAAATCCTGACACTTCCATTCAGCATATTTGTCTTTTTTTATGGAGTAATATGCAGCGATGAGTGATAGGAGTGATGAAAGCGTGTTTTTAATCAAGAAAGAGATGAGATTTTTCTTTTCTTTTTGGGTTTAACATTTGTTTATATGGAGTAGAAATGGACTGAGAAGTGACTTTAAATGCTGATCTTACAGTTTGAGCGCAGAAACACAACCTTGATTGTTGTTCCTATTATCATTATTCATGGTCTGTGCATCCAAAAAGGAGGCTTAAAAAATACAACATGACATCTAACCCAACCGAGTTGTGATATCTCTTTCACGTTCTTTATACACTGTTCCTGTAAAAGTAGGAAGAAAAGCTAAAACAAGAACTTGTATGAATCATGTTATTGTAGCTGAGGTTTGCAGTTTAAATGTGTGATGAATACAGCAATACATGTAATTTTAACATGTTTTGGGGCACCAGTGCAAAGTAGAAAACATACATCCTTCATGTGAAGTGCTTTTTATATATATAAAAAACAAATGTATACAATTCACTTGAGGACACTAAGGATGTGGAAGTAGAGGAAAAGCAGTACGACATGTCTTGAGCTGTTGTTCAGGATTGCAAGACATGTTGATTTTTCCACCTTACTTGCCACAAGGTTAACTGGGAATTAGGTTGAAGGCAAACATAGCCTGTTTTGGCAGTCAAACCTTGTACTCCAGAAGCTGGTCCTAAGAAAACCTGCAGTTCCAACCCAATTCACATGCTTAACTGCATAACATGAGAACTGAATAGGCTTGATGTCTAATCCATCCATTAAATGTAATTGAGACTGAAACGCTGCATTAGAGCCAGTCTTTAGGATTGAGCTCTGAGACAGAAATTGTAGGGATTAGAAAAATCTCAAATATGTATATGCTCATATTTTCCTACAGTGACAAAATACAGCAGAAAGTCCCCGAGTGGAGCATCTAAAATTACCTTGTCAATCGTGCACCAGCTGCAGACTAGTTTTCAGTCTGTCCGCACTGGCACATGAAGAAAAAAGGATGTAAAAGGGTTAAAACAAGCTCTATTTGGATGGTTTTCGAGGGCCATGTGTCTAATGGAAGGTTTTAATGAGAAGAGGCCATGGTGCCTGATGTAGAACCATACTGACAGCCAGTCAGAGTGGGCAAGCTGACCAAACACTGAAAAATGCACTTCCATCATTTGTTGTTGTGATGCAGACTATGTTTTAACTAAAATAGCAACGGAGAAATTGCAAAGTCAAAGTCCCATCCATTTCTGCTTTTCGAGTTGTCAGCTTTCTGTCAATGATGTGCTTAATACTCACAAGCTTGGCAAATGTAAATATAAATCTCCAGTTGCTAGTGGGCTTTGACAGAGTGCACTTTGTTACAGTCGAGGAAACAGTCACAACTTTCAGGATTTAATGCTGCAGTATAGTTAAAAATCAACAATACAGGGAGGCAGTACCAAAAACTTGAGGCAAGTCTCAAAATAGTAAATTATATAATGGATCAATTTGCATAATCCACATTGCAAATAGTTACTAACAGTAAAAGCGTATAAATCTTGATAATGATGCATATTTAAATCACATTGATGTTGAAGGACTTGCACAAGAAATAACTGAGTTTAGCTCTGTGGTGGCAGTCGCAAATGACTGCGAGTAAATTTAAACCAATCATAGTTTTTGCTAAGGGGGACTGGTGGAATCATCAGCCCAAAATGTGATCTCATCAGACAGGGTCGCAAGCGAGGAAAAGTGGAGGAACCTCCCCAATTTACCCAGAAGCAGTCTGTCTTCTTTATCTCGTTACATATTTCAATCACTAGAGGTAGTTTTTTGGAATTTTATTTCCTCTGCTGAGGCAAACGCTTGACCCTAATCAGCCCAGTCAAGCTTTCTGTCTTCATCATGCTCTGGTTTCTGTCAAATTTTATTCATCAACAGGAATATTTCACTGGAAATGGGGGGAAAAAGCCCTCTACTATCACACTCTCTATTAGGGCATGGCGGCTTACTAGTGCTTTATAATAACATTACACTCTTCTTGCAGAAGTGAAGGGAACATAATGGGGATCTCCCTTTCTATTTAGCAAAAACATGCCACCCTGTTAGACAATCAGGTTCCCCAATGATCATTATTACAAGTCTAAAGTCCCTTGGCCCAGAACATTTGCGCGCGCGCACACAAACACACACTTACATACCCATCCTGGATAAATACGCCAGTGGTAATTATAGCGGGAAAGCGTGTCTTAGTGGAGCTGTCAGAGCTGTAATTGCTAGAGGGATGGTGGGTTATCGAGAAGCGAATCGCGCTGCAAGTGCAACACTGCCAGTGGTGTGTGACTTTGATTATAAGAGGGCCGAGAGATGGAGGTTATCACCCAAACCCGTCTCCTATCTTGCATGTTATGAACAAGGCTGTCTTTTAAACAGAAGATAAGCAGAATGTTTTAGAAAAGTGGCACAGTAAATACTCGCGTGCATTACCCTGTCTGTGAATTGACTGCCCTTTACCCCCTTCTCCATCACTTTCTCTGACACAATTTTCCACAAGATGTTTGTGCCGGTGTATTTAACCTAGAGGGATATTACAGTGCACTTTCCTTGGCTTACAAAGGTAACATCCATACCTGTATCACATCAAACATGAGAGGAAGAACACTTCTCATCTTGTTAGAAGGAATTGCCAAGGGTAAATGTGTGCACTAGTGTGCTCAATCAGCTTTGCCGTCATGAATTGCCCATTTTTGTGCCAGAAGCTTTGGGGGTGGGGGGAGAGAAAAGGTTTGTACTTGAGCCAAAAATGGGATTTTAATTTCTAAGAAATTCCCATCTGTTTGTGCATGTGTGCATGAGGGAGAGGGAGGACAGCAGAGAGAAGAAAGTAAAGGATGAGTGAACAAGAAAACAGAATACTGTATACCCAGAGTGAGAGAACTGAAATCATGACTTTGAAATGAACAAGCTTTCTCTCACGGAGATTGCTTGGGAAAATTACAAGTCATAATGTCATCAGGAAATCAATGGGGACTATAAAGGTAATCATAACAGTACAGTGTGCGCAAGCTGGGCCCAAATTGCCATTCCGTTTGCCACTTTCCCCTCAGCAGATAATTGCACTGGACAACAAGAATCAAGTCTATTCATGCCGAAACACTTAACATACATCTCCCTGCGCCATGAAGCTAATTGCATTTCAAAAAGTTGTTGTGCCACAACACCAAATATTGACTGAATACTAAACATGCAATCTGCCAGCGTAAGCATGTAAGCAAATAGCTAATTTGATTTCAATCACCGTGGTGTGGAGTGTGCCAAGTGGACTAACCTATCCTGTCACAACCCAGTTTGAATCAAGATATGAAAGTCACTGCATGGTTAGCTTTAAAATCCGTCAAAATATCTCAATTGTGCGCTTTCAAGAGGAGAAAATGAACTTAATTGAAACTGGCATGCAATTGGCCAGCGTTAACCTAGCGTGAAATTTGTCTCCAGCTTTCCTAAGCAGTGGAGAGCGCCAACTTTGCTGCATTATCTTTGGAGTGATTGGACAGTTTGTAATTGGTTATGATTATTATGGTGGAGAGTGGCTACCCTCCAACACCAAAATATCACTGACGTGAGATGGACAGATTTTTTTTTTAAATAACATCTAATCAAAAGGTTTGATAATTTGATAAAATGATCAAATGTAACATGCAGGTTTTGATTAAACACTTATTAAACAACAAATGGCATCACATTAAACATAAATCATGTCATTAATTACTATTTAGTCAGCTTGATGTAAAGCTGTATTGTTCACTAACGTGCTTAGTAGGAGGATCAACATCTTCACGTGCAAATGGGTACACAGATAGCAAACAACAGAAAACCAGGAGTATATATGCAGAATGACTAACAATGGAAAGAGACACAGGTATCGCAGATTACCGAGAGAAACCAGGTGAGTTAGGAAACAGGAAGCAAACTGAACAGAACACAGAAGGGGAAAACTCTACAAAATAAAACAAGAAACAAGATGGGACCAAGACACAAGACAAAACTCATGGACCACGAAAATAAGACGTACAGCAAAATAAAGCCACTGCAAATTCTAATTAGATATCAGCTGCTTTTCTACTTATGTTTGTTATTTTCATAAACAAAGTTTTTTTGATCGTTTGACGCCAATAGCTGCTGATCTGCTTTGATCTTCCATGTTCCCTTGTTCGCTGGTTCAGTGGAGCTCCACTGTAATGCACAGATCACATTTTACAATGTTACATTTTCTATCTGTGTAAAAAAAAAAATATACCAGTATAATCGTGATACGAGATAAATACAAAATAGCGCAGGATAAACTAATGTTGTGTCTACACATTGCAGAAGACTTGGCAAAAAAACTATTCGATATTGTATCTTTAGGCAATTTTTACTGTCACATAATTGTCCCATGATTTGCTCCTATTTCCTTTTGCTGCATCTATGAAAGTGCCTAATATAATACAGTTTGACAGATATCGTTTGTATGATATTGTATATTTGTTTGATAATATATATGTGTATGATATTATTGTATTGTTAAATGCTTTGGCAATTGAAGCACTGTCTTGTCATGCCAATAAAGCTATTGAAATTGAAAAAAAATATTGTATTTAAAGAAAAATGCTACCCTGGACAATTTTTCTCTGTATTGTTTGCAGTGTGCTCACAATATTTGAGGAAACTGGATAGGTGGCAGAGAAAGACGCGGCACATCTAAAACAGTCTCGAGTAGATGGACAGCATTTGAAAGTAACATTCCCAAGAAATAAAAAAAAAAAAAAAAATCATAGGAATAAAAAATAAAACAAAAAAACCCAAAACAAAACAAGAAAAGGCTGAGGTATGCCAAATAACACAGGCAGCACTGGAAATCATTTGCAACTGGTCCCAAGGAGTGATGAATCCTCTCCTGGGCCTGTATCTCAGTGTTACTGAAGCAGTGTTGGATCATTTTGACAGGAAACAGAACAAAAGGCAACCTCCATCCAAATAAGAGCTTTGAAATGTCCCTCAAGAAGCCTGGAGAACTTTTCCTTAAGACTATTTCAAAACAGTACAAGAAGACTTGTCTGAGAGGGTTCAGACTGTGAAGAATAAAGGTGGTCACACCAAAAATTTACTCTCAGAACTTTTTTGAAAAAAGTCTGTTTGCCTATTATGCTGCATTTCCATACATTTTTACATAATTCAATATATTGCCGCAAGCATTTAGTGTTTTCTTGATTAAAAAGTAAAGGCTGGGTTAAGAGTCACACAGTTCTTTAAGAACATTATGCGAGAAGTGAAAACCTTTTGGCTACATACACTGATCTGCTTGATCGCTGTCTGGGATTAAAACTTCATTCTGACACTGCTACATGTAAGATTACATAATCCATAGTATCAACATTTTGGCAAAATTAATTGAAAAAAGCTGCTCAGATTTTGATTCTTCCCTGTCATTGTACTGTTGTCTTTTGGGAAAGACACTTTATTTGCTTTTGTCTGAATGTGAATGAATGTTAAGTAGTGATTGCAGAGGCCATTAGCGTAGATTGGCAGCCACATTTCCATCAGTCTGCCCCAAGACAAAGCGAAACACTTTAAAATCTTTAGACCAAAGGCCAGAGTCCATAATAACCTAACAGTTATGTTGGCCATGTGTACGGGTTGTCTGGGATAGAAACTAATATCTGAAAATGGTACGCTTGTATAAAATTTAATTTGTCCAAAAAGTATTTTACATCAAAAAGAGGATCTGGTTTGATTCTGAGCTACTTCCTGTTGTGTGTTTGCTATTTGATCAGAGATAACTTTGTCTGTGTTTACTCAAGCAGCACTGGGCTCTCTCTGCCGCGTGCCAACTTATTACTGGAGACACTTGTAGCAGCTCTCAACAAACATCACATTGTCACACATGGGCGCCAGTAATTGTGAACTGCACAACGCCTGGGCGTGCGGTCGAGGCAGGGCCTCACAAAATCGCAGCTGCCACCGCCACCCGCCTCCTGCCATGCAGAAGAAGGATTGTGTTTGTACGCAGTGAAATGAAGAGGCGCTTCGCTGTCACGGAAACCTAACCATCTCTGATTGCTTTCTTCAAATGGTGTGTTTTCATATGTTGTTGTTTTGAACAGATGTCTTCTGAGCAGATAAGAGCTAAAGCGTGACGTGTACATGCGATATAGCCTCTCTTTTAATGTTCTCCTTGAATCTTTCTCCATCCCAAACCCTCCCTTCTTTTCCTCTCTTCCACAACAACAGGTATCACGTGCTTTGCTCTGGTTGTGTTGTTCTGAGTTGGAGCCTTTGAAATTGAAACTTGATGTGCTCTCTTTCTTCTAGACCTCATAGAAATAGACTTTTGTTCTGTGTTGAGGCCTTGTTCTCGTTTCATGATAATCAAGTGATACACAAGATGGTTCCTCTGCGATTCCCTCCGCGGAAATACTGCACATAATCTAATGCACAGACCCTAATGGTGCTATAAATATAACACATTCAACAAAGCCGGGCCACAGTGTAATCTGCTCTTGAGGGATTCGTCAGTTCCTTGACTGATGGATCGTGCTGGAAGGTAAACAAGACCAGAAAGTCTGGTGAACAGTTTCTCCTCCTCTGAAAATGCTGGCTTCCCTCTGTGCATGCCACTCTTCATTTCCTTTCCCATTCAGCTACCAGGGGACAACAGACAGCATTCAATCATCACGGGACCCGATAGCTGTAAATTGTATTCGCACACTGAAAATGCATAATCAACAGCGGTTTCTTATTCATAATCTTCTCTGCTCAGCTCCTTTTGCTTAATGCATACATATTTAGGCTTCTATATAGGAAGGGGGGAGTGGGAGGCGCTGTCTGATTGCAAAGGATGCGTTTGAGCGTTTTCTGTAATGCAGTGATCTTTCTCTCCTCCCAGTTCATTTTACTTTCCTCCTATTTTATCAATCCTCATTATTAATCATCATTTTTCTGTATGGGTGATTCAGGTCCTCATTTCTTGTACTGCTTGCACAGTTTTATGTGGCTCACTCTATTGGTTTGCATGTTCTCTGTATAATTAGATTGTTTATTTGTGAGGCACGCTGTGTTTGGAGTCAACATTTCATTGTATCTTCAGCACAGTTCACCTGGTTGGATAAGGAAAATGTTATATTTATGAGGTTTTGTACAGTACAGCAGTCTTTTTCAACAAATGGCCCTTGTGGCAACATTGGAATTCAGTTAGTGAAGGCTGCAGCATGTGGACATGCATTTTTGTCCTGCTGGGAGACATTAGGAGGCTGTTGTGTCTCCTCTCGGCCACAACAAACATTTTGCAATATGACATAGAGCAGGATTTCTGTGTGTTTGTGAAATTGAGTGCACTAACTGGGTCACAGCAGGCTGATTTTATTTAAAAGAAAAAAAAGGCCTTTTTATGCATGCCGCGGTGCATCCCCAATTATGCATAACACTGCACTTTTTCTAATGCAAATCATTGGAGATATACATATTGTAAGCCTTTGCATGTTTTTCATTTGAGCGGTCATTATGGTTGTACAGAGTGCAGTTTTGCTAAAATGGTGCCTCGTCATGACTGATGTGTCTGCATCCCACAAATACTTGCCAAATTGTTCCGTCCACTCAAATTTTACTTACAAACACTAGATTGAGCACTCTCCCATAACCCAAACTGAGACATCCTGCATTCAGAAAAGACTTTCACACAGTCACAAGTGGCTGTTGCTTTATTTTAAGACGTGTAAAAACAAAATAATCATCCCTTTTTAACCAGTTTATAAGGTTAAGATCCTGAATATGTGCCGTCAACTCTGAAGTTAGACTTGTGCACAGTGATGTTTTAAATAAAATGCTAACCCTTGCTTCATAGCACTGACCAGCTGAGGTTGTTCACTAGATTAATTTTGAAGGGATTACCAAAATTATTAGTTTATCCTTTCATCAACATGATTTATCTATAGCTTTACTATTTCTTTTAGTTTAACATTTATTGTTAAAGGGAGTGTGTAATCGGGGCAGCTCCCTCGTATTTGGATTGGTGCGGGAGCCGAGACACCGATGGTTGTAAAGTTTCACCAGCTTATGTGAAGATGTGGTCGTCGGTTAAGGATGTCCATCTGTTGGTTGTATGGGATGTGTTTGTTTTCCCTGACCCATGTTTTCCGTCTTTCGCTCGGTTTTTGATTAAATGCATTGGTTTGTTCCAACGGCCGTCTGCCCGCTGCAGTGACCAGCGTAGTGAGACGCTAGTCTCTCCCCCTGAGCGCGGTGCTTTTAAAGGTTACTGAACTGAGCTGAACCCGGGTGTCCGGTGAGTTTCTGTGTTTCCCTACTGTCCGCTTCTCCCGAACGAAAAACATGGCGATACGACATGGCAGCCTCCACGGCGCCCGCTGATGTGTAAATGAATGATACGAACGGAATTTAGAATTGAGGAGCACTTCAGTTTGTTGATGGGAGGATTACTGATTATGACAACACTTGCAAATTGTTTTTGGAATAAAACACAGGAGAACTTACACAATATCCCTTTAAGGCATTTGAATTCCAAACACAAATGCCTATTTTATGATGCCATAGAATAAAGGAATGAATCATAGGTTTGACCAGTCTAGACCTCACATGAAAACATCTTAGTTATTTTCCTAAACACAACAACAAAAACTAGCTTCTCTTTGCAAGTATGACATGTCTTTTTTTAAGTGCAATGATTTTGTGAGAATTTACTGAAAACAATACTAATATAAATATAAAACTGAACTTATTGTCAATACACGTGCATTGCAATACATAGACTTTGTAATTTGACAGTCCTGTTAAATGAACACATAATTTTTTCACTACAATTATTCTTAAACTAATCTGCTTTGCACAATGAACCAACATGATGTTGAACTAACTTTCAGATTGTGGAAGTCATTTGAATAGATTGTGTGGATGTCATGATGTTTCCTGGTAATTCATCCATTCGGTTTAAAACACTTTTATCTGGACCTATGAAATGCTAGGGGACTTGAATGTACCGTACTAGTATTTTCCAAAGTTGGCCAAGTCAAAATCCATGATGAACAAGGAATGCGCTATAAGTAAGTGAGGGAAAGCCAACTATGGGCACTTTGAAGTCTTTCCCTGCAGTTTAGTCTTTAATCAGACATCTTCATCAGCAAACAATTTCTTCATGGTCCTCTTTCTGCCCTCTGCTCAGTTCTCCTCTGATAACTTATTTTTTCTTTATCCGTTGCTTAAGCACATTCTTGTTTTTACAGTCCTGTCCCTCCTCTCCAGCCTTTCCTCCTTGAAGAGGTCATCTCTTTGCTCTTTGCCAGGCACTCACTCCTGAGATTACCTCTTCATTTACACACCCATGCAGTTACCCACCCACTGACATACACCCATACACTCCCCGATAACACCTTCCAGAGCTCCAGCAGACATTTTGTCCTTTGATCTCGTATCTCGTATTTCAGCTTTTCCGCGTCACCTGCTGTATACCATGCACATAAATATGGACCATGCTTTGATACTAGCCTCTTAGCTCCATCCTTCATCACCACAAACTCAAAAGATACTTGGGAATATATTTGTCTTAGGAAAGCAGACTTTCTTTAAGGTTTGACAGTAGTTTGATTCAAATACTGTATGACTCTATCAGTTTCCTGGTGTCTACGCCTGGGTTGAGATACTTACTCAGGTCAATATATCATGCCACAAGAGATAGGTCAAGGCTTGGTTTTTTATCTCTGCAGTTTAGCTATAAGCAGATTTTGGTGCAGTACGTATTCATCTTTAAAAATCCTCAGGTGCTGTCATTTCAGAGTATCACACCAGAGCGCACTTGCAAAGGAGCTGTTTAAGATTTTAATGTGTCTATGATGGACGGACTGGATAGGTGACCTCAGAACCAGCTGTTTTCTCGTCATTGTACAACAGAAGCACAAAGCAAATGGTGGTAATTAGCATCGCAGCATCACCTCATTGAGCCATACTGCACAGTGTAGAACACATTGCTAATGTAATCACACTATGCGACACACTCGTGTGGGCTAGGCTTAATGTTAAGTGTGTGCCATTTGAGAGCCTGCTGCCACAGTAAAGGGTTCCGGCTGGTTTATAAAGGCACATGTTTATTGTATCATGCATTAGGGCCATTAGCTCCAGTGCTAGCTGAACCCAGCTGGTTCCCAGGGTCATCCCTCAATGTGAAACTGAACTGCATGACATGACCAAAATTGACTCCTCTCAAAATACTCCACAGCTAATGGAAGTCCTGGTAATTGACATCAATACCTGGAGCTCTGGCTGAGGATAAAACACAGTCAGCACCTATCAGAGGGGCTATTTTCGTCCTCATATCTCATCTTTGATTTGTGTTTATGTGTTTGTGCATTTCTATTAGGAGAGGTTGAGGAGATGAGGTTATGATTTGCCAACTCATCATTTTTGAGCAGCGGTTATGGAGTGTTAAACTGGTAATCATGTAGAAAATGGTTCTAACCAGATGTTTCTTCAAGTTGTCAGTGGTGCAGCAGTCCACCTTTATTTTGTATTCATTTTGTGGTGACAATTAGTGGTCATCCTCTCCGTTTATCATAAAACTTGCGTTGGAAAAAGTGAGCGGTCCCTGTGGGGAAATGCAAGGATGCTGCAAGAGGCCCACATTGCTGATGCACTACAATATTAATGCTTATGGAGCCCATCAAGTCTAATTATGTCTGCCTTGCTCGATGCTACCAAGAGTACTACTGAATATTAATGCTAAGCAACTCTGAACAGCAACGTCACTTCATCAGTGCAATAACATCATTAACTGTGGTGTGTTTCTGAATAGTGATTGATCCTGGGGTTTGTGGAGGCTTCAAGGTTAGGTAAATATACTCGTTTGGGGATACCTCTTTGGTCTTTTATTAGATAAGGGTGGTGGGGGATTTGCCATCTCGAAGGTGGGCAACTATCAACCCAGTTCTTTCTAATGGCAGGTTAAAATCTAATCAGTACTGGTATGTTTTACTTAATTTATCCACATGCAGTGGAAGCTGCTTGCCATTATCATGCAGGGAAACATTTGTTGTCGCTTGATTACACTAATGGGAAAGCACACACGAATATGAAATGTTGAGCGTTATTGAAATTAGGCTTAATTGCTGATGGCATCTCAGGTTAATTTGTATTCCCTCGGTATGAAATGAGTCTGTTTGTTTTTGTGAGCTGAGCTGCATCTAAGGGACTGTAGTTACATAGTACAGTACATTCTAAGTGAAGTCATTGGGGTTTCTTTTCCAGCTGCGACACCGTGGATGGTTTTGTTTTCACCTTGTGACTCTCCATGTGTGTGTTGTTCTCAATGGGGCCTTTAACCTGGCTGCACAGTAAAGCAGGACTTTTGCTGCCAGGGGGACAAAAAATTGATCTTTCCACAAGTAGAGGCTTTTTTTTTAATAGTTAATGTTCAATTTAAGCATAAAGGGCAGATGAAACTTTGTTTAGGATAAGTTGTAACGGTCAGAGTTTGCTATTCATTTGTGATTTGGACTGAAGCTTACATTTAAACAAATTAGTTTAGTTCGTTTAGTTCGTTTGGTCTGACTTAGACATGCACCGATCGATCGCAACTGATCGCAATTGGTGTAATGCGCATCAGGCGCGGGAAATACAGAGGAGACTCCGGTGAATCTCCTCACTCCACGGAGACAGTGGAGGATAAACTGATCTGCGCCTGGTTCCAGTTTCCAAACGGCAGGTTGATGACCTGCCGTCCCGATGGGACTTAATGGGCTCATAATGATCTCCCGATGTGGGACTGCAGGTTGTTAAACTGGGCCGGATCAGACGAAAGCTGCGCCATCGTCAGCGCGCAGCTCCTGGAGGAAACTGTGAAACTCACCAAACTCAGAACCATGTCTGATGAATCCAGACATGGTGCAGAAATGCCCGACAACGTCGTTCTCTGGGTCGTGGAGCAAATAATGCTGAGGAGCTGCTTAGTTTCATCCACCATTGTACACACAGACAAAGGAAAACCACCGGGTCCACCATCATAGACGCTCTTGATGCACGTGACACGCAAGGCAAATCTGCCATTCATGCTGCTTAATAAGAAGTAAGCTCATCAATAAAATCATTTTTGCTATAGCATGTTTATGTTACAGTTTGAGTTTTTTTCCATTTTTTTTCCATTTTCAGATTTAATTCCTTTTTCCACAGAAAAACAAGGTTTATACAGTAGTTTACAACATGTATCAACTTTTAGTGAAATGTTTACTGTTTGTGTTGGTGCACTGCACATGTTGTGTGTTGTACACATAATTATTGCCACAAGAAAGCTTACGCTAGTAAGCTACACTTACTGTATGTAAACTGAGTCCAAGTTGTCTCCAGGAGAACCTCTGCTCAAGTGTGAAATATTGCAGATTGCCCCAGCCTGCAATAAAACTGTGGTCAATTTATGATCATTTCCCTTATCCTAATTGTTATACTTAATAACATAATGTGAATGTTATGTACATGAGACAACAATATTGGATGATTGGCAATATTGGGATTGGCAGATACTGCTTTTGGTGATCAGTGTTTTATCCATTTGCAAGTTAGCATAAAGGTTTTGCTTTCCTAAAGAAGACGCTACAAGACAGTCGTAAGACGTTTCCATGAAAAACTGATTGTCTGTAATGATGACTAGTTTTCCCCTCATGCATCTGTATGTTTTAGCCCCTCAGTCATGATGCTTGGTCAATGGGGCACGGGAAGGAAGGGCGTTTAGCAGATTCACCAGGGGACAGCGATTTAAAAGCACTTCAGTGCAAAGACGTAAGCGTTCCAACAGAGGTTTGCCGGCTCTAAAGACCTTTTTAACCAAGAAATGGATAGAAAAAAAAAAATCGGAACAATTCATTGAGCTTCCTTTATCACTTCATCAGTGCTGTGTTTTTGTCTTTTGCTTCTTAATTATTGATGCTGATGCTTCTCATTTTCTTGCCAAGTTTTCCATTAAAGACTTGCTTTTAATTGTGGTAGTGGAAAAACAAAGACAAAAGAAGTACAATTCATCACTTGCATTCTGATGCATCCCTGTGGTGAATGGATGCAAATATTCACCCTACCAATCTTAGTAATACAGTAGTTACTTCACACATAGATGTGCTGTGAAGATGCGGGAAACCTTGTTATGACATTTAAAAAAAAATGCACCAATGGAAATATATCAGTATTTAAAGGGCCATTGTTGCTTTGAATGTGATGTATATCTCACTGATAATACTTGGAGCTAAAACACCAATCTGTGAACACAACTTGGCAAATATTTTAGCAAATTAGTGCTGCAGTGATTAGTCTGTTAATTTATTGGTTGACTAACTTCATTAATCAGATTCTTTTTTTTCCTTTTTGTTTGTATTCTTTTAAGCAACGTGCAGGGTCAGAGGGGTTGTTTAGTTGTTAGTGTAGTCTGCCTGACTCATTGATTCTTCATCTGACTGAGGTTTGTGCAACTTACAATCTATGGCCCCGAGCATGGCTCTGAAATACTAGAATCCTATCTTTACTGTGTATTGATAGATCCATGGTGCTGTCCGTGGTGCTGAAGTAGCTGTTTGATTTGTTATTGTACTTTTACTCTGTCCTACCCCTCTGTCAATTTGTCTTGGGTTGATAATATAAAATAGATATGTGCTATAAACACAAGCAATTCTACAGCATGTGTAGCTTATATACTCATGTGTAATTGAAGAAAAGAAGCTGCTTGTGGGATACTAGACATAACAGCCTCCCTGCTGTTGAAATATACCCAAACAAAGCCTGCAACAAAGTATGTTTATTTGAGTGTATGGTTATGTTTTTGGTTATATTAAGGACCCAAAAGCATGCTCAATGATGGTGGATTTGGATATAAACTTTAGTATTTACTTATAAAAAAACAACCCAAAACCTCAAAGTAAAAAAAAAAAGCATGAATGAAATGCAGCTTAATTCACATGTTGAAATTCACTCTAGGACAAACAGAAGTGACTGTGTGCAAATCATATATTTTCAAATTGGGATGCACGATATAAAAATTTTGGCTGATATCCGATATGCTGATATTTTATTACTCGTGGCCGATAACCAATATCAATACTAATGAAGCTGAAAAAATAAGCATTCATTGCAAATAGCAGTTTTGTTATTTGTTTCCAACACCTTGAAAAATAGAGGTAGGAAAAAATATCTATACACTGGAATATCGTCATATTTTCATATGCCAATATCAAATTGATTTTTAAGAACATGGTATTGATCTGTATTACTTACAAAATCTCACGAGATTTCATCGTTCTGTGACAAAATCTCACGATATTTCATGAATTCTCGCAAGATTTTGTTAGTAAAATAGATCGATACCACATTTTTAAATGTCAATATAATATGAGCATATGAAAATATTGCGAAAACTTTGTAAAGTTCTCATGAGGTTTCGTAACAGAATGATAAAATATCACTAGATTTCGTTACTAAAATAGATTGAAACCGCGTTTTTCAATTTCAGTATCATATCAGCATATGAAAATATCGCAATATTTTAGTGTATCAACATTTTTCCCACCCCTAGTCTGTAAAAAAAAGAAGGCTTTGAAGAAGAATTTTTTTTTTTAGACTTTAGAAACAGCAGCCTGATCGGTTAAATATCGGTGGGGTGGCCGATGTTCGATACTCAGTTTTAAGGCCGATATAGGCTGATACTGATAGGGAGCCGATTATATTGTGCATCACTAGTTTCAAATTAACCCTGGTGGTGGATATTTGACATCTCAGCATGTCAGCTAGTTAACAAGTTTAATAATAGTTCATAGGGCAGAGTCCAATTCAGGTGATCTTAGAATGAATTATTCTTGCATTTATAAGCTGACTACATTCTTGTTGTTGCTGTTCGTTTTTTTTTTTTGTTTTTTTTTAAATACAAAATCGACCCAGGAAACCAATGGATAGCATCATTCTTCACTTTCCTTCAATCCACAGTCTTGAGCATGCACGGGGCAGCAGTGAAAGGAAAAATTCCCTTTTAACCAGAAGAAATGTCTAGCAGGATTGGCAGGTTGAATGGCAGCCATCTACCTCAATCAGTTGGAGGTTGAGAGGACAGGACAGAGAAATCAGTGAGGTTTATAACACCATGCCTGATAACTGATGGCTCTGCCTCTCATTCTACTCTCAGAAAATCTACAAACCACAAGTAACCCCACAGTCTGAGCAGATCACTAATTTTATCTGATCTGTTACCTATAAAGTTAACAGATTGGTTGATAAAGAGTCTCTACTTTTTGTATATAGTCCCTCCTAAGCCTTTTCTCTCGAGAAAGTGCACTGCACGGCAGCAGGATAAACTCTGGGCTCAGAGCCGACATAAGCTGCTCTGGCCCTGTAAAAAAAATCAAAACTACAGTACGACAGTTTTAAGTGAGTACACCCACTCCTGAGTCATAGTGTTCCTAGACAGCAGCAAGATGAAAAACCACAAGTACCATGTTAAACAATGATAATATAATCCATACTTAAGCATTTGTTTTCATGTTTTTATGGCTGGTGACAGTAGCAATTCATCATCAGTTCATATAACACACTAATCCACAACATGTACACATGAAATGGGCCTGAGCAGTCATGCGGAAGAGAAGGCCGGGCTGCAATATATGCAGAACGGGATACTTTGGCATATCTGTGGCAATTATCCAATGTGGGGCAGGTCAGGAAAAAGATAATGGCTTAAAGTTCTCAAGCAGAACAGAGTCATAAATGTATTGAATCAATGTGGCGTAAGGAGCATCTGTCTCCTTTTGTGAGATTGTAAATTGAATGCAAAGTGACTGCAACAGCATTTAGATGCTTGCATTTGGTGAAATCAACGAGAGGTTCTTGAATATATCAAAAATAATGTTGAGGTTACTTTTCTTATTTGTGCTAAGATACATCCCATTGATTTATTGAAATGAACTTATGTGCTGCCTTGCTTGTTTTAAGATCAGTCGCTCTCTGAGTATCTCACTGAGATAAAATATCCACTTTGTCACCGTTCCATGTTTTTATTTAACTTATATGGCTTTATTTAAGTTTTGGGTGTTCTTCAAAAAGGTCCCCCAACCAAAATGCATCATATGTTTGCAGAGGAAGCATTTGCTTCATACTGACCCATTTCTGAGATGTGATGATGGGAATTCAGGGCTTTCCTTTTAAGCTTCTTGTCTTCACATATCTGATCTCAGACAAGTGCCTTCATCATCTCAGGGAAGGCTTCTTACTGGATGCTTGCACATTGTGTGCACATACTGTAGTCCCCCATGCGTTTCTTTTCAAAGGATTTCTTCTCCCAGCTTGCATCATGGTTTGGCCAGCAAGGGCAGGCAGATGGGCATGTGGGTAGTGACCCGTTTGCTTTTGTGAAAAGTCCAAACTTCACTTGTCTGAGGCTGCAGGAAGTGCAGCTGAGGAATAAAGTCAAAGAAAGGAATGGGATGCTAAGTTCAAGCTTTAATTCATAAATCTTCGTGGATGTCTCTCAGCATGTTGTAGTGAACATGAATAAAGGATATCAGCACAACGCAAGTGAGCGAGGGACAAAGTGGCACGGTCACCTGCTGGATTTATCTGCTCTTTGTAGTCGAGGGAACTAAAGATGACTTCAGAGTATTTTGTTTTGTACATCCTCTACATACCCTCCTCCTTTTGTTCTGATTCTGTTCTCTTTTTTTAGGAGCTGCTTTGTTAGCAGTGTCTGACAGGCAAATGGATCTCTCCAAAAGTGGATGATTATTGTTAAAAGTGTCAGCAACTTTAGCTTCAGTGGAATGATTTTCACTGTTAATGTGCAGGAAATAACCAGCAGCAGCTTTGCCTGCAAAATCGTGTTTTCCCATTTTCTTGCTGTATAGAAGAATTACAGTGTATAACTTGGAATAAATGAATAAATATGCAGTTTAATATTCCGTTCTTGTAAATTTATAACCAGTACAAGCAACAGTTTTGCCCTGGAAGATACAGACTATTTACAACATGTGAATAATAATGATTATGATGACGCATGCTGCTGCTACAACTACACAACTAGTAATAACAATAAAAGTTGGGATATTAATTCATATTTTAGTGGCTTCATCTGCTTCCAGGGACATTGGTTGAGAGGAGGGGTCCATCCAGGACCGTTGGCCTGTTCATAACACAGAGACAGATGATCATGTATAGTCACAGGTCCATCTAATTCAGAAATTAACCTAGCATACATATTTTTTGGACTGTGCCTGTAGGCGCAAGAAACATGCAAACTCTGTAAAGAAGGACCTTAACTGAGCAGCAAGAAATAAACAACTTTCAATAAATTGAAAGATTTTACGTTGATTAATTTAATATTTCCCTGAAATACTGTACTGAAGGTGGAAAACATTTTATTTTTACATTGTAAGTTGTACAAGGAAATAAAAGTTAACCTGTATGTTATCAATTAAAAGTAATCTGTGTCATTTATTTTACATATTTTCATACTACATAAAGATTTGTTTATCATGAAGTTTAGGGAGAGTAAAGACTGAAAGCTAAACAATAATATCATCTGCTGCTCTGCCACTTTTTTCATATCTCCTGTTCGAGGAGACAGCTGCTCTACTGAGCCATTCCCTGGTGGTTTTGATGGATTTTTCCCCTCAGAAGAGGCAATGACTTCTTGGCTTTAACACAGCGTGCAGCAAGCTGGGGCCCAGCAGCATTTACACAGGAATGAGTCTGGGAGATGTACCACTGAAGGCACCGAAGATAGAATACATTTAGCAGACCAGAAGAAACAGAAGAAAAAAACATGTTTGATTTGATACAACATGAATGCAGTAAAGTATTGTAACTTGCCTGAAATGCTCGATCAATTTAAATGAGCTGATAGCAAGTGTGTGATGGATAGAAAGTAGTGTAATACATCATATTGAGTTAAAAGTGATCTGTGATGTCCCCACATGAACATCTGATTGTATTAAATAAAAAAAACACAACCACGCTCCAAAAGTCAAGTTTATACACGCTCAGTAAATTAAGACAATTTTATTTCCAAATTAGTTTCTCATTTGCCTGGCAGCCTTGTAGAAAAATCTTTTTTTTTCTCAGCTTTTATTTTTGACTTTGGTTTCCACTCAAAAAAGGAAAAGCAAATAGTGAATAATTTAGGCTACCTTTGCAAGACCGTAGTGGAATTTGTGTAATTCAAAGGAAGACAGTGAAGTAAACCACAGTATTCCTCTAAGAACTCCCAAGTATTTGTTGAATAATGCATGCTGCTGCATAAGATAGGCAGCAGCTGATACACAGGGACTGAGTGTTGAGATTACACTGGATGATATGACCTTTCCTTTCATGAAAAATTAACTCATCTGATATTGAGCAGATGCAGCTTTATTTAGTGCAATCCTCCAACGAGAACTCTAAAGCAGCTGTTAACATGATTTAAAATGGGGGCTCGTCAAAGCAGAGGAAGTTGTTTGTATTATTAAACAGTTTGCTGCTGAAGTCCTTTCTGTGGCTGTGATTACTAATATGCCAGTTTTTGGCTGATTAAAATAAGAATTCTGTTTTGTTAGACACTGATGCATTATAGAGGTTTCTGTTGTGTTTTCTGTCCTGCTGAGAACTTGTCCATAGATGTATAAAACAAAAAGGGAGGTTGGCAAGTAAACAGTCGGCCCGTGTTAGCCTGTAGGAGCCAATCTGCCTAGTGGTTTGATGTTGGAAGACATTCTTCGATGCGATGGAAAACCGCTTCTCCCCAAATCCTAAATTTGCTCTGCACACTGTATGTTTGTATTTCGAAGCACACAACATCTTTAAAAATTTCCAACTTTCCCAACAAGTTCTGCTGCTCAGGCAGGTAGAAAATCAGCTGCGCTTTGATGTCATAAAAAAAAGTTAGTCCCTGCTCCCACCGTCATTTTCCTTTGCAAATGAGTCACAGATGAAAAATACCATATTATACAGCAGGACCGTCAAGCTGTCACTTAGGTAATGAAGTTGGTGCAAACCATTTGTCTTATTTTGTCACGCTTTTTCCCCATTAGTCATACTGCGCTAACCATTAGCTTCTCGGGTACCCCCTTCACCCAAGGACACTTAGGCTCTCACTCCAAGTGCGACTGAGGCCGACTGATGCACCGTGGAAGACGGCACTGAGGCGGGAGGAGGGAGGCTGGGAGCTGAGACTGATAACGGATGAAGAAAAGAGCGGTAGAGCATGGGGGAAGAGATTTCAGCGCCATCCAGAAGTGGCTCGATTAATCTGTCATAGCCAAATAAAAGTTAATATTTCTAAAAATCTTTATGACTAAAGTTCTTGATAATGACTCAAAGTTGTAAACAGGGATCTATGTGTGGGGATCAGGTGAAGAATCAGAGGAAGAGGATGAGCTCTCTGGATTAGCACAGCTTCAGGCATGAGGGGAGACTAACAGACCACATCACTCTTACCAAGATACTACTGTGTGCGCAACTACAGTGTAATATATAAGCAAAGTAGATAGAATACAAAGAGGGTGAAATTCAGAGAGAGGGAAGAGTGGAAAGAGGAGAAGGTATAGAGACTTCACACGATACATAATTTTTGAAGTTATATCTTCAGGGTACAGTTGTGTTTGTGGTACGACAGGGTTATTACTCAACCAAGTGTGGTAAACACTAACTGCTCTATGAAAGCCAGAGGCAGGGCCACACAAAGTGCAGTTAAAGTAAAGCACCTTTGTTGTCTTATAGCATGTTTTTACTGTAAACCACATGGAAGAAATGAGCGCGCATAGAATCTTTACCTGAAGGAAACTTTTTTAAGGTCCTTCTTAGAGACTTGGCTCCAGGAAATCCTTTTTTTTTCTCTCCCGTTTTTGTAAAGTTGAGTATATTACAGGAAGAAGGCCTTCCGATTTGTTGGTACTGGACAGGTTGGTATGACTAGCATGACACAAGGCCAAGGTTTTCATAATCCAAAAGTTGGAGAATTAAATCCCATATGACTTACGTTTAGAAACTTGGTCAAACTGGAAGGAAAATTCACATAAATCATCACATCTATCATATAACTTGACCAGGTGTGTATTTAACTGCAGGTGTGTGTGATTAAATAAAGCTTAATGGTTCTAACTGAACTGTGTCCCGAGAGCTGGATGAGGGCCACGTGCACTGTTAGCCGCTGCTCCGACAGATGCCCAGGGGCAAGCACGAGGGACGCCACTAATTACCGGACAGCTGCCCAGCAGATCCTCACCCTGCCCGGGGGACAGTCAGTCTGTCTCACTCCGCCGTCCTCCAAGGCTGGACCTGGGACCTGGCACCATCGTTGCCAATTTTAGTCTGTCTCCATCACAGAGGGCTGGCAGTGACGCCCCCAGGGACTTGTGGTGGTCTGCCCCCAGTTGTTAATCGTGGAGAGGTGCTTTTAAACATCGTTTTTTTTCCATCTGTACATACTATTGCTATTCTTGCTATTGCTTTTGGTAAATTCTTAAGGTCTGAGGTATTTTCTAATACTTACAACTATGTCACCAGTGATTGAACTCAATGCTGCATATTTGTGATATAATAACTGGTTTTCTGCCACTGCATCTCTATCAGCTGCCAATGTAGCATACAGACAAATGTTCATTTCCACCATGGCTTTAAGTATTCTATAGTTTGGTGCCACAGCAGACTGATAATATCTCATTTGACGCTTTGAGTGGACTGTGTCCTTCACCCTTGACAAGACTGTGTGGGAAAGGTATTTATGAGAAAATTGAGGTCACCTGGGAGAAGAGGGCTGGCTGTAGGCCCAAAGAATATAGAGTGTTGGAGAGGTTCAGGCAGATTCATTTTGTTGGAATTGAGGGGCTAGCGAGCAGACTGCTCATCTTGCTGTTGGCATAAGCGTGAGAAGAGGAGCTAAAGGTTGAAATTATGCACCCAGGAAGCATTTGGCTTGTGCAAGAAAAAAACTGCAATGCAATGATTAAGCAGCACAATAAAAATGATTAGAACTGCTTTTGACATTCTCATTGTGAATAACTTGCATTTAATTGCAATCACAAATTTTAATGCCAGTTTTATGTTCCATGGCTATAAGCTGTTTAAAGTTCAATAGCTATACTCTTTAAATCTTCTAATTTCTGCCGTGAGGCAGCCACAGGAAATGGGTAAAAAGAGGACAGTAGACAAAAGAATTTGACACAAGTATCCAAATAAGAAATCTGAGAAGTGAAGATAAAAGAGACTGTCTTACATCCATTAAGTGCTGGACAGTGTGGCTCTCTGGCCTGAAGAAGGACCTGTGCTGCTCAGCTAGAGGCTAGTTAGCTATTCAGCCACAGCATCTGTTGCAGGCTAATGGATGTTATAACCTCATAAACGTCATGAAATTGGACATTATCCCTTAATTAAAAGAACAGAGATGCATTACAATGATTAGAGTGGCACTCCAGTGGACCTGCCACACGCTCCAATAATGTTTCTAGAGGACGCGCCGGTCCTGAGCAAGGTGTTGGCGTGGGGGGGGGGGGGGGGGGGGGGGGGGGGGTAATATCTTTAATGAGCCAATTGCTGTCATGAGCCACAAACTTTTTAGGGATGAAGGATGATGCCTGTAAGTTTGGACTGCTCATAAAAACTTCTTCTAAGGCATCATGACCTTCACCCCGTTTCTTCAGTGCTCTAACAATAACTCCACACTTGCTCTTTTTTTTGCTTTCCAGAGCTTTTTGATCATGATTTGAGTGTGTTTGAAGTAATTATCTGCACAGCGTTAGCTCAGCAGAAACAGCTGTGCTATAAACCAGGTATAAAAACAAAGCTTGATGCTTGTGTTCCCTGGCACCTGGGCCATCATTGCCCAATAAAGACCAGCAACCAATCATTCATGCAGCCCTCCCTGCAAAGGAGCTTAATGAAATCTTGGATGCAAAACAAAGTCTGGACAAAACAGGAACAGATAAACAGCCACTCTGGCCTTTCCTCAAAGATAGTTCAAGGCGCCACAGTTGAGATTCTTGGAACGAGTCTTTGAGTGTGCTATAAAGGTCACAAGAAGCTTGCATTCACATATCTGTCATTGCTTGTCAAGTGGCCTGTGCATGAAAATGTCAACATTGTCTGCAGAAGTTGTATTTGGCACAGGTGTGTGGTGACCTCCCGGGTACATCTTGGTAGCACATGATGTCATATCCATTCAAAGTTGTCCCTAGTGTACTGTAAATGCCTTTCCCTATTATCTGCTGTTATGAGCATCACGCATTGTGTCAGTAACCCCATATTATGCAAAACTGAGAGAAAAACACACCCCTTAATATATCACTGCATGCATTTGGTTGAACCAATTACATGCTAACATTCACAAGACATGTCACTGATATTGCGCACGTTATGCGAGAGCAATCTCAATGCCATTCTTAGCTCTGCAGGAATCCATGTGAAAAGTAATTGTGCATTTCTCATTTATGTATTAGGCAGTCTGTCTCCTCTAAGATCTATTTTCTTTTGAGACAGACACAATAATATAACACCGAGCGTGGCTTGATAGAGAGTCTATTTTTGCTCAAAGCTCCTTCCTCTGAATGAAAATGAATGAAGGCGTGGTGCAGTGGTAATGTATCAACATAAAATATTGAAATAGCCCAACCAAGGGCAAACTGCATGTAATTGAAACTCTCTGTACAGCGAACAAGGAAGCGGTGTCCCCTCATCTGAGATTTGGCAGAAAGGCTTTCAGAAGGCATTTGTTTCAGGTTTCTCTTCTTTTCTTCCCTCTAGAGTTAATTGCCTTTTTGAGATAGTTGTATCACAAGTGTTGGATTTCTGTTGCAGTGTTATTTATAGCCTTTTTTTTTTTCTTCCCTAGACATTAAGGGTGTGTTTCCTCTTTATTCAGACTAGCTAAGATGATTGATTGATTTGTTCCGTTTAACCTTGATAAGGGAGAAAATGGAAAAACAAATTGCAGTATCGATGGTGCTGCACTGCGCTGATGGCATGTCATTTGCTCAGGTGACCCAGAGGTGAGTCAGCGGTGACTCCAAAGAGCAAGAGAGGTACCGCTGTCCTATGTGGAAAGACTCCTGTTTTCTTTTTTTTTTTTTCTTTTTAAATGTTTCATGTTTTGGCCTCTAATGATTCCACTGCTGGGCTTTTTGTCCTCACGCTGACAGCGCTACACGCAGCTTTAGCGAAATGAGATGTAGATAAGAAGTCAATCTTTTTAAATGTTTTCCATTACTGGCATGGTGCCGTAAATACAAGGTGATTCATTATTTAAGGATTATTGTGTATTGTGTATTGACAAGTTGTAAGCAAAGCTTTTAAGGCATCATTGCTGGTTAGAAATACCGTTATTAGAACTACACGCTTTCAGCTTGTCATCTCAGGAAGTGTTTGTTCATTGCTATCATGCAATCATACACTCTGCATGCGGTGAGGAATAAACACCTCTACCAGTGTCTGCCCAGCGCTTCTCCGATGGCTGCTTTGTCCTCTTCCAGCATGGTGAAGAGCACCATGGGCTGATCACCCTCTCCAGAGTCCCTACATCTGGCAGAACCATTAATCTTCCCCAGCAGCTGTGCCCCTGTACCTGTCTCTCTTTGTGTAAGGGAGACCGAAAGTCATTTTTAGTCATTATCTTCCCCCTGGCATATGCTCATTCCACTTATCACACTTAACCTGCACTTTGATGTTGAAACTCATCTGCTCTTTTGGATTCACTCAGACACCGGCTGACCAGCAAGACATGCTGTATTGTATAAAAGCTTTATTGTTGAAGACATGACTGCTCATTTTTACTGAACTTGCAGGAGTCTTTCACCCTGTGCCACCGTAGATGATGCCTGTAAATTAATTCTTTAGAGAGAGAAAGGGAGAGAGGGAGACTTGCTCAGTCCTCAGGGGGGCAGCAGGTCTTTAGGAATTTCTGGGAAATGGACAGCTGGTTTGGTCACAACAGGGTCAAAACCCACAGAGGTGGCAGCCTGCCCTCTGCATCGTATCAAGTTTGACGGGGTGTTCCAGTTGGAGGATAAACGCGTGGAAACCAAAGTAGCCATTTTGTTGGACTTTTCCTTTGATGTGCGCTCATCTGTCTGTGGGCAGACTGTGCAAGACTGTGCACGTTAACAGCTAATTAACTGCTGACACTAAAGACTGAGAGATGGTGCTTGTGAAGTTTTACAAAGGCTGCAAGACATTTGATGGGACTTTGCTTAAAAAAAAAATGATTGAAACTCGGATAAATGGTGGCTGCAATTATGCTTGCTCTCTTTGGCGGCTCACTCTCACAAATTAAACAGTATTTTAAACTGAATGAATAGCTTTAACTTTAGTAAAGGCATAGAATCAGATTTTTTTTGACGTATGTATTCAAGTAATGGCTGCAAATAGAAAAAAAAGAAAAGAAAAAATATCAGTGATTAACTTTGATCTATTTAGCCTCGGCCCCTATTGATATGGTATAATTCTCTTCATGCCTGCATATGCATGTGGGTCTCAATGGGATGTAGACTAGAAGCACAGTCCGTCAAAAAATCCACAGGGATCAGCTGTAATCAATGTCCAAAGTTTAGGTGGCAGCCCACCTTCTGGCCTCTGCCTGGCTGGCTGCTCATGGTGGTTCAACAGGCCCGGGGGATTGGCCGGGTTGAGTTAGCTTAGTCGGCAGCTAATTAGATAAGGGAATGGAAAGGTTCCCGTGGCTCCCCTTTCACAAGCTGAGAGGTTATTGACATGGCCACAACAGCAATATATACTAATGTCAATCCAGTCTCACTAGCTCCCAACATACTGCACAGAGGCTGTCTTGGATAGAGACTCTAAATAGAAGAAGTGTGAGGTCTTTACTGTAAAATCCCTACACACCTTTTTTTAATTTGAAAATGAATGCAGAGAATTGAACTAAAACTGTAATTTTGGTTCTGTATTAAAGATTTACTTCATTCCAGTACAAACACTTACTAAATGACATATTAATTTCAATGTAAGTAAGGTAGAAGTTGGTTTCATGCCTCCATGCTGGTCATTGATATGACTTCAGCCATCACCTTTAAATTTCTGTTTGTCCATGAGATCTTCATGTTGTCATGTTTACTCAGACTAAAAGATGAGATGATCAAAATTTTGTGATCAGGAGCTGCTGTAGACAAAATCTTGTATGCTTCTGGCCATAACTTCATTTTGTGTGCATCTTTAACAAGATGAAATGATGAGGTGCTGACATTTTAATCAAAAAGGCCAATGGTCCACTTCTTATTGACATTAGGGAAAGAAAAAAAAGGGTTTGGCAATATTCAAAGCCATAACCCAAGAATATAATGACTGATAAAGTTTCTACTGTCTGTTGTCTGTCCATCACTGAGGTCAAGTCTGAAATGTCTCACTAACTTATAACTGGATTGCGACTTCATTTTCCTACCCTTTATCTGTCAGAATTCATAGTGTACAGCAAGGATTTCAAGTTGTAGTCCCCGAGGGCCACTTTCCTGTACACTGTAGGTTTTAGATGTTTCCCTGCTTCAACACATCTGATTCAAATTAATGGCAGAATTTGACATCAAGCTGTTGGACCCCTTTGAATTTTGTGTGTTGGAGCAGGGAACCTTTTAAAACCTGCGGAACAGAGTTTAAGATCCCTGGTCTACAGAGTAAATGTTTAATTGCTTCCTGTAATCTACTGACTTTTCCAGTATCTCCTTAATGTAGTTGCTTGTTTTATTTTTTTTTTCCTCTTTGTTTGCTTTTTTAATTTGTGATATGAAGTCATTAGGGCTGTAGCAGTTTGTGTATTTGTGTCAAAACAATCGGTATGCTACTCTTGGTTTGGCACGACCCTGTACTGAACTGTTGGGCACAGGATTTGTTTATTTAGCTCTTTATTGTTTCATTTCGTTTCTGCGTGCCACCGGACTGGTGAAACGTCGCCTCCAGTTGGTGCAGCGTGCATATCATTCTGTTTCTGACAACTTGTAACAACATGGCATGTGAGCTTATTTTGCAAGAGGAAGCACTGTCAAGCCTCAAGTCCTCCGTCTGGGGGCACCTCGGTATTGATGAAGAGAGAGGAGGAAAAAAAACAGCTGACAAAACAAAAGCAGCTTGCCACCTCGGTCGGGTATGTACTCAGAAACACTTACAACATGTTAATGCAATCGAAAGCGACATCACACAAGTTTGAATGCTACTGGTACGGCAAGAAAACAGACTAATTTAACGCAAACAAGTATAAAAACAGCAGTATGTCACTTATTTATGCATTTTTTAATGTAAGATCTGACCAGAAGAGTAACTTGCCTTGATGTTTAGTTTGTGATGAGGATGAGTGAAATGAAAGTAGAGCTGTTTCTGTTAAATGCTGCTCTTGAAACTCAGATGGTGTTACTTTAGATGTGAAAGAATTTTTTTTTTTTTTTTACTTTTTTACTGAAAAGTGTACAAAACAAACAGCAGGACTTTATTTTAAAATATTTTCTTTATTTACGGTTATTCTTTCTCATTCAAGCAATCAAAAACTCAAAACAAAAAGATTTTGATGTTAAATTTTAGTGAACTTGTCAATAAAACATATTTGTATTTTTTTTTCCGTTACTGTACCAAAGAAAAACTGAACCATGACTTGTGTACCGAGGTACATACCGAACTGTGATTTTTGTGTACCGTCACAGCCCTAGAAGTTGTACAATCTTGCAATTTATGATGGGGCTTTATTCCACCAGCTTCAATAGAAAGGTCTTAAAATGTATATTGATGTATTCTCTCTGGAAATAATACAGTAAACGTATTTTACCTTGTGGACCATTTTATTAGCACAGCCAGATATATGTGCTGCCAGATGCATGGTACTTAGTTCGGCAACCAGTGTCATAACAAAGCTTATATCTGTGATCCAAGTTTCACTGAAAGCCCACATGCTGTTGGAGCTATTCAGCACTTCTTGTTGTCTAGTACACGAACACCAGATTGCCTGTCCTGATAAAGAACAAATGATACAGCTCCACATCCTTATACTACATCTCTACCGCCAAGCAAGTCATCTGATAAACAAAGCACTGGTGACCATAGTGATGAGGTCAGAGGGTTCATCCTAGGTGCCTATGGGAAGCCCAGCCATCTGGAGACCGAACGTTATGTAGCTGTCGCCTGTTCTGTCAGCTGATACTACCTGATAGCGTCTAATGAGAAAAACAGGATGGCGATGTCTCCGTTCACTTTGCTCCCAAGCCGTCCAGCAAGTGTGCAATCTGATCATGTTGTCTGACCAGTCGGATACTGATGGTCTCTTTACTGGAGTCAGAGCTCTATCCAATATCAGATAGCAGCTTAAACGCTCACACTATGGTTTCATTTGAAGTGTGGGAAGTTACTTAGAACACAGCCTAAATGCACACACACTGTTTTGACAGTCTCCACTGATCAACATAGCAGCGGTGGAGAAAGTACACAACTAGATAACTGGTCAAACACAAGTAAAGTTGCTAAGTCTAATTATTAAGTTAAATAATTTATACATATTCAAAATTTTGTGAATTAAAAATATCACTTTCTTAAATGTATTTACAGAGTTAACTTTAGTTGTTTCACTTCATGCACTAATAACATGATTGCAAAGACTTACCATAGTGTAATACAACATTTATGGCATAAATTTACATCTAACGCACTTAATATTTGTTTCTACATCAATTTTCTTGCTATTATTGAGGTTAATTCTTTTTTCTAGGAGTAAAATTTTCCCTGTGCTACTGGTGGCACAATAAACCCAAAACATGCCCAATTGATCCAGCACTCAGCGGCTACAGAGAAGTTATCTTTAAAAGTTTCCTTCTGCTGTTAATCACAAATCTTAATATTGTAAAAAAGGCAAGCTGAAAATTATTTATTGTGATAAGGTATTTAGTTTTGTAATTCCTGGATAGTTGCATTGTTGCTAATGGTTGAAATAAGGGTTTAAGAACACCAAGGGTTCCCATACTTTTGCATAGCTTCTACAGTGACATGTGATTCAGGATACTGAGATGTTAAGATTCATAATATAGTATTTGATGTGTACATATTTACATTTTAAGAAGATACAGTTGTGGCTTATGTCTAAGCCAACAGACTATACAAACAAATTCAGCTTTATGTCTATGAAGGTACACAGCAGCCTTGCTCTTCAGCACTCATACAGATGGTGCTCGCACGTCCACTTGATAAACAGTGGCTTAGAAACTTATAATCCATATCAATCCCCTCCTTCCTCAAGGTTCCCATTATAATCATACCCCTGAAACAGATCAAGGTCCACCCCAACTTGTTTTCTGCCTTCAAGTCCATAAATTAGACATACCTTCACAGGCAGTGGTCACTTAACAGAAGCTTGCGAATGATGAGGGGAAAAGAAGGACACACACACAACCACAAAAACCATTCACTGAGAAAGCCCAAAGCTATGAAGTGTAGCAGTTTACACAGTTGAGAAGTTCCTTGCAAAAATGAGAGATAAAAAGGAAAGACAAGGCCACTGCATACTGACCTGGTGAAGGACGAGAACAAAACCGAATAAAACTGAGAGCCGACTTGGAAGATAAAAATAAGCGAGTGCTTCTCACTCCCAAAGATGCCATCGCTGAATGAGAATATTCGATGGGTATATACACTAGTTCAACAGGTAAAGTTCAGCGTTATAAACAAAGTGCTGTACAGTGATTTACTGTAAGTGTTGTGAACACAGTCGAGGAGTTCATTTTCCTCCATTCAGACTTGAATTATTTTAAAACCAACAAGAGGTGAGGCTGTTACACAGCATGCAACTGCTTTGTCTGCGCTCAATCTCCCCGTAAGCACAAATACACATGAAGTTATTTTATGAGCTCGCCGAGTGAGAGTCACCCATTGTCTCGGTATGAGGCTGATTCAAAATGGCCGCCCTCAGCACTCAAATTGATCATAATTGTATTCCCAAACTCTTGCTCAGTGGGGCATTACATTTGGTGTTATTGACTTTAAAAACACATTCAGCGATTCTACTTGCAATTTCATTACACCGCTGTCAATTACCACTCTGTGAACAAAGCATGCCCGCAAATAAAATGTATGAGGTAATTTTCCAAATGCCACTTAGGAGGTACCGCTGTCTGAGCGATGGGCATGCTTAATTTGTGCACTTGCTTACTGCAAATCTGGTTATGCATAGGCAGCCGTGCACATTTCATTACAAAATCACAGGAGACTGGGGTGATTGCTCCTGATCTTTTCACATCAACACATTATGTGACAATACAGCCGGCCGACGCCTGGTAAATAAGCATTATAAACATTTAAACAAAGGAAATTCTTTATGCCTTTTTTTGGATTAAAAATGAAATGGCGGGTTAGGAGATCATTTCTGTATTATAAGTCAAGCTAACGAGCAATTATCTTACGCATCTGCATCATCACTTATGGTTAAAGTGTGTGTTGATTTCCCTTCTCTTGGGTGTCGTCTCCTCTGCCTTTAAATAGGAAATAAACACAGCCAAAATGTCTAATTTGGCAACCTCCGTGTCAGTAATTTTCCATTTTTATGTAACAATTAAACCACTCTACCTTTATTTCCTTTTTTCAAGGCAGTTGTCACATAATGGGACTCTGTATGTGTGTGTGTGTGTGTGTGTGTGGCTTTTTTCCTTTTTTCTTCATTCTTGCAGAGATATTTTCTTGTATCATCTGAGTGCTGACAAAAATGAAGAGGTCGTGTGTGTTGATGACAGGGTTAGAGAGCTTTGTGTTGCCAGGGTCACTGATAAGCACTTCAGAGACATACAGTATATGGAAGGAATAACTGTCCCCCACCCTCAACCTCCCTATCTTTACTACCACTATTTCCCCACTCCATCCAATTACAGTGGGAAAAAAAGAGAGACATGTAAGTTACACTGCTCTGTGGCACACACGCAGAAGAACGTGACAGTAACTTCTCCAGCGGCTGCCGGAGTTTGTTTGCATCCTTGTGTATCCTGTCTGTCTGCACATTTGATGACTTTGAAGGGGACTGTGTTTGTCTGAGTGCATTCTTCATAAGGAAGAGTGGAGCGACAAGGGCTTTCTGTTTCCATGCCTGGCAAAAAGTGCTGAAACCGGCTATATTGATCGTCAGCAAGGGGAGTCAGAACAATCACCATGAATTAAACTCCTCAAGGTCTTAGGCAAAGGGGATTAACAAAATTATCTGGCCTCTATTCTGGCCATTTATTCTCACTGCTGGTGTTGACAAAAGCTTGGAGAGGCAGCAGAGGCAGTCACAAGTGAGGCAGAGCTGTGGGTGTGTGTGTGTGTGTGTGTGGGGGGGGGGGGGGTAACGAGGGAAGCGCTCTTGATGAGAAACTAACAACAATGTAAGCACAGCAGATAAGTGCTTTCTTGGCCCAACAGTATTGATCATGAATAGGCCTGATGCTAAACTTTACAGAGTGAATTGTATTTTCCTGCTGAGTTTTGATAGCCAGCTGTTAACACACTGTGCAATTACTGGCTTTGAACACTTGTTTTTTTTTTTTTTTTTCTAGGTTTCGTTTGTTGTGATGAGAGGAGGGAGGCTACGGTTAAATGTGCAGCCTCATTACAGAATGCGTGTAAGTGGATGTGAAGCACAATTAAGAAGTGAAACAAAGCCTTTGTTTCAAATCATCAGCAATAAAACCCGAAATTATCATTAACACCACGGGTGTGTTTGGCTGCACAACGTTCTTGAATCAAATGGCTTGCCTCTGCCTTTGGTGATCTGGCCTTTTTCTCCACCCTCCTTCTCTCTTCTTACCCGTGGACTTGACTTGCAGCTAATTAATTTGCTAATTTTATTCCCAATAAATGGCTTACAAAAAGATAATTGTGACTTTATTAACAGTTTCTTGGGCAGCAGATGGTGTTCTGCAGGCCTGCCATGTTGAATTAGTGATGACGCTGTCGTTTTATGTGTTCTCCACTGTGGCAACCCATAAAACTCCTAATTAAGTCTACAAATTAGTACGACTTCTTCCCAACATCATACCCAACCATTTCACCCAAAATTAGGATAAACAAATGCAAATTTACAGGTACGTTTCCTATTAGTATGCATTTTTTTTTTCTCTGTGTACAGTAGATGCAATTGTGTGAGAAATCCTTGTTACTGCAATCATTTGTTCTATATTAAGAGCAATTAAACGCCTATTAAATATGCCAAAGCATTTGTTGGCTTGTTTGCACTCAACATTTTACAAGTCATTCGGTTCCTCGGAGCCAAATCTGGGTAAACTCCATTGCCTTAATCCCCGCAATGTTTTATTAAAAACAAATTATGTCCAACTTCACCGCTGGTAATCCAGCACATCAAGTATTGGTAACCGCCTGAAGGAGAAGTGCTTGCATTTTAATTAAGAGCCCAAGTAACGAGGCAGCAAAGTGTACAGATTAGTGTGTTTACACGGGAGGAGCAGAAGCAAGGGGAAAAAAGATCTTCATTTTATTTTTTCAATCTGTTCTTGGATTAGCTCCAAGTATACAGTGACATGACGTATTTATGGAATTGAGACACAGATCTTATTTGACATTAAAAAAAAAGGAAAACCTGCTCAAGCTGGAAAATCTTCCACTTTTGTTTCTATATTTCTTGGTTCCAGACCCTTCTGAGGAATTTCCTAACTAATGAATACTCTATTTTTGTTAATCTCATTTAACATGAATATCTGTTTAGTCATGTTTTATGAAACTTTGTCCAGTTTAAATAATCAATACTTTCTACTACCTTATACTTCTTGTTAAAATTGTTAAGAAAATTGTTACAGAATTTATTTTTGTTACAGCAATTAGTAGGAATAACTAATATTTCAAAAAGAAGAAGAAAAATATTACAAAACTGTCTTATATGATGTCTGGGTTGCAATCCAGTGGTCAGTGATAATCACAGTTAAGCTTTCTGTCATCAGCACCAGATACAAATTCCAGCAAAATAATTGGCCATTACCAATTGTTCATGTCTTTTTGTTTTCTTTTATTGCCGGGGAAATCAATTAAATGTGCCTTTATAGAAAATATCAAAACAATTTCACATTAATTTCCAACTTTAAATACTATGTGCTTCTTACTCTTTTGATGGCACACTGACATTCATTATGCAAATTCCTGGAGCTGCTGTTGCCATTGGACATCCCAGGGCTATCTTAGTGCTCCAACCTGGAGCATCAACGTGACGGCTCTGTTTTCCTTCATGGCACTACACTCCCCAGCAACTGGATATCAACACACTTGCTTTGTACAGTATGTGCTGATTCAGCAAAGAAACTAAAAATGGTAAATGGTCTGTACTTATATAGCACTTTTCCAGTCATACTAACTGCTCAAAGCGCTTTATCACATTCACCCAGTCACACACACAATCATGCACACATTCAAACCCCGATAGGCACATCGGGAGGCAACTTGGGGTTCAGTGTCTTGCCCAAGGACACTTCAGCATGAAGTCAAGAGAAGCCTGGAATCGATCCTCCCGACCCTCCGGTTGAAAGATGACTGCTCTTCCACCTGAGCTACAACCGCCCCCAAAAGGATATTATTTGAAGACGTGAGGAAAAGAGGGAGAGACAGAGCAGGAATCAAGGCAAAATCATCACGAAACTGGCTTTTACTGGCTACAGACAGGATGCAAGACAAATGCCAGATTGTTAGGGGGCACAAAAATGATAAAATCTTTTAAATGTCAGTAATGACTCTACGTTAATATTTGTTTTAAAAATCACCAATTCAAATGTACAATTTCAGCCTGGTAAGCAATTCCAGCTTGACAACCTTAACATGGCTCTACAAAATCAAATGTAAATAAATCCTTTCAATTTCAAGGCAAAGCTAATCACCAGATTTTGCTTTTCTCTGAAACAATTACTCTGTATATCATAGTGGGAATTTAAAGCTAAGGGGCTTGTATAGTGGCTCTCAAAATTCTCAGTTTTTGAGTTAAGTAATGTATTTCTTTGTTGTTATCTATTATTTTAAAACTCTATGCTAATATAACCCTAGAAACAAGAAAATGCTTCATTTTGAACCAAGGCAGGATCAGAAAGCTGTGTAGATTGGCATTTCCTACCCTTGAGTATGTCTATGTACATGCTGTAATTGACATTGTCAGACATAATCCCTTGTGGGACTTCCACATCATTCCAAGACTTCAGTGGAAGATTGCTGCTTCTTGAAGAAGTCATGACCACTGTTTGATCAAAGGGTCCCGCTCCAAACGCCCACTGCTTTCTGCCAGTTCTTGATCTGAATCGATGCAGGGGTTAGTGTACAAAAATCCCCAGCTTCCTAGAGCTCTGCGGACCTGCTTTAGCTGTTCTGAAAGGGAAGTTGTGTTAAGTTCATGTTCTTGCTCATTCTTATGTATTTCGTGGTGCTTTGCAGAGTGTTTGTCTTGATGTAGCACACTGAGGTGGCAGACAGGCTTGTTATGGGAAACCAACATGAGCGTCTCTGTGCACTGTCAGATCTTTTATAGGAAAGCAAGACTCTATTTCAAAAGCGGATTATTTATATGAACTTCATATTAGTAAATATATTGGCCTAATGAATCAATCATGATCATTCATGACTGCGGTGAGTTATTTTGCTTCCAGCTGGGGGATGTTTGATACCATTATATACGGGCTTCTGTGTGCAGTTACAAACCAACAGTGTCTCAACACACAATTTTATTGTTTGTCTTAACTTTTCTAATAAGAGGCACAAAGCCAGACTTGGAGTTCATATAAATGCTTCCTATTACCATTAAAATCTGTCTTTAGTCCACGAACGCTAAACCAGCTCAGCTTGTTCCTTTATCAGCTTACAACCAGAGTTCTCTGGGTGCTTATAAATCCAGTGAATATTGTTCATTGTGAGTTTCCCTTCTCACCAAACAAGAATAACAAGAAAAGGCCCGTAATTACTGAATTTACTGCAGTTTGAAAACTTCACCCAGAACTTTTCTGTTTCCATTAATGGAAAATATGGTAATTAGTTTTTCATATTCTCTCATACATCGGAGGTTGATATAACCTATCCGTAACAGTGAAAACAAGAATTACCGTTGTCCGTCCATTTTCTCTGAGCAGTGAAGATAGAAGAAGGGGCTTCGCTGATTCAAGCAGCAACTGAGCCTTTGCCTCTCTTTCCCTTTTGCCACCGGATATGAATCAGCAGCATCATTAAGCAGGGCACTGTTTCATCAAAGTGGGAGTCAAGCTGAAAAGATTCAGAGGGGGAGCATAATCAGTCTGAGGGACAAAGGTTTATTTATTCCAAACAAAATGAAATTACGTTGCCTCTAGAGTGAAATTTATGGGTGCGCTACCTGCAGTGCTGACATGTTTATAAAGTGACTAAAAAAACAAAAACAAAGAACAAAACATGAATAAGTCTGTTGCTGTGATGCTGTGCATAACTATCAATAAGTCAGGGATGGAAAAGCTCCATATGTTTCTTATTGTTGAAAAGATGTCATGGAAACATAAAGCTTAGTGGAACTTGATTCATCTGAGCAAATGTCTGACTTTAGCATAAGTGTGTTATTTGCACTTTGATCTTGTATCATTGCCTGACACTTTTATGTCTCTAGTTATTGTCTGAATGCAGGCTTTCTATAAATATAAGGTCAGAGGGATGTCCATATTTACAACTATACAAGAAGTTCACTAAATAAAGTGAAAAGTTGAAGCCTTGTTAATCGTTAAAATGGTAAAGACTCTGACAGTATAGCGGAGGACTTGTATCTTAAATTTCATTTGTCTGATGTTCCTTAATTGCAGGATTTTGAAAACAGATGCACCAAAATGGCCATTTAGAAGACTTCAGCTGACCTGGCTACACTCAAACCTCTAAAAACTTTGGTCTACTTTACTTCATCTCAGTTGGCCTTTGCAGAGATGATATCACAAATTTTACTATTGCTTGATAGAGGTTTCAAGCTACAGCTGTGTCATTCAAAAGAGATATTTGTGTTCATCCTAAAAAGGTTTTATATTATTTTTAAAGGGAAAAAGGAAGGAAGAAAAGGGGAAAAAAAAAAAAGGGAAGAAAAGGAAAAAAAAAAAGAAGGAGCGGAGAAGAAAAGAAAAAAGAGAGAGAAAAAAAAAAAAGAAAAAGAAAGAAATAAAAAAGAAAAAAAGAGTTGGGGGGGAAGGAAAAATATAAAAACGGAAACAAGGGAAAAAGGGGTTGAAAGGAAGAAAACAAAAAAAAAAAAAAAAAAAAAAATAATAAAAGAGAGAGAATAAAAAAAAAAAAAAAAGAGGAAGAGGAGAAAAGAAGAAAAAAGGGAAGATGGGAGAAGGAAAAAAAGAGAAAAAAAAAAATACAAAGAAAAAAAAAAGGGGGAAAGAGGGGGAGAATATCAAAGAATTAACCCTCGATCGACGCCAGAATACTCATATTTCCAAAAGAAAAAGAGAGAAGAGAGACGAAGGATAGGGAAGAGTGACTTGCCCAAGAGATGGGGGCCGGGAGCAGGAAAGAAACAAAAACCAAAACCAAATGGAAAGAAAAAAAGCTTTAAGCAAACTTGAATATATTTGCATCTTTATTTACCAGTATCAGATATACTGATATTTACACATCTATATCTGACAAATGTTCCCTCTACTATGACTCTAAAAGTAATCATATAGATTTTGTAGTTGCAGACATTTACTCATTTAATTTGGTATGGAAGAGTAGAAGCCTAAAAGATATGGACATGGTTCAAAGAGTAAAAATTAAGGGCCAAACTCGGCACAAATGGCCTGAAAATACTCAACAAATGCACAACTTCATCCTGTTAAAAACAATCTTTTTGGAAAGAGCGCAGTACCCAAGAAGTAAAGAAAATGACTTGCATAAATAACCGTATATACAGTACCTTGTTTATGGCCATAGGGTTGAGGACCTCAAAGACAAGCAAAGTTGGAAAGTGTTAAGAGCTGATGTATTGATTTTGGTCTTCAAACAGTGAAGGCCAAAACCTGCCTCACTCTTTAAAAAGAAAAAAAATCATACATTTAGTTTATTCGCTATTTAAAAAGAATAGTATTTGGTTTCATTAGACAGCTTCTGCTCTCCTAAACTCACTCCTGTCATCTTGGTGTCTTAGCACCAAGTAAATTGTCTCATGTTGTTAGCAGACAATTGCTCATTATCTACCACTCTGCTGATCCAATTCTTGGGGATTATGCCTCAATTAAAGGTTATTTTGCCTCACACTCGAGGTGATGTGGCCTGGGTTTGAACCTGCTTGAGTGCAGGAAGATAAATGAATGACTCTAGAGAAAAAAGGAAGAACAAATCCCAGTCTTTGGCCCCCTCTGCATGAAAAATCACTATTGCGTAACATGTAAAATCACCCAAGCGGGCATTATGAAAAAAAAAAATACTCTTAACTGTTAAATGCTGTGTGTGTTTTACCAGTGAAATACCACCATCAGTAACATTATGACTAGCATAGCACTTGTGTGGCTGAGTGTGGGGGTTACATTGCTAATGAAGTAGTGGGTAGGAGTTGGACATGGGCAGTGTGGCTCAGCGAACAATGTGCCATTGTTGCTGCTAAGGCTGGGCTGTCACACGGTGCTCTGATCATTACTTACCCACAGACGTCCAATGTCACGCACAATATCCCCAGGTTTGCCCTTCATAGGTTGTTGTGCATCCTCTGATCGCTCCTGCTCGCTTAATGATAACAGGCAGCAATTACACTCTCACGCGTGCACATGCACACGCGAACAAGCTTCCACACAGTACTGTACTGCAGGAGAACAAACACATCTCCCACTTGCCTGCCTGCCTGCCTGTCTGCCTTCCTGCCTTCTACTTTGCCTTTTTTGTTTTGGTAAAGAAGATGAATATCCCCATAATAGAAAAAGCCTGCTCCTGATGCATTTTCAACAGTTCACTGCTTCAATTACATGTATTTACTTACAAGTCTGGATTTATCCTTTGCCGGCTGCAGTCCGATTTGTTTTGAATGGATAATGAAAAGGTCTTTGCTGCCGTTGTGGAAATATAACGCTTTACCTTGCCAGCACACCTACCGCCAAACTTTATGTGTACAAATCTCCTAATAAATCAAATAAAGGGGTGAGGTTATACATCAGGCAGTTTGGGTGTGCTGTTGTACACAAGAATGAAAAGAACAGTTTAGAAATTGCAGCCTTGTTGGTATGAAAGACCTCTACAATGCAATCCTGCACTGAGAGGAGAGGATTAGAGAAGAGGCCCTGGATATTATTCACCTAAGGTCTACAAGTTGACACAGTACTGCAGGAGTGTGCAAAATAGTCACACTATTGCTTTCCCAATTGGAAATGTTGGCAGTATGCAAAGCCGTCTATTCAGCTGCTCTTAGATTTCATGGAGCTGCACGCATATGATGTCACAGTATGGATATCAGGGGACACGACTGAGCTGGTGTGCTGGTAGGGTGGCACGCTTATTGAGATCATGATTATAGCTGTGTCTAAACTCCAGTCCCTTTGTGACAGAGCCATTAGCAGGCTGTCACACTCTTCAGCACACTCTATGTATGTGACCGCTAATGCTAATACACTGACTGCATCTCATATTCACATACTTGATTAAAGCCAACACCATGGCATTGACCCTGGGAACTTGAATACTTTTAGTGGGAAAAAAAAAGGCAAATAGCTTTAAAGCTTTTTATAGTTTAACTGCCATCTTTGACTTACACACTGTTCAGCTACAACATTTCAACCACTGACAGGTGGAAGTGAATAGCACTGATTATCTAATTACAGTGACACCTGTGGAGGGGTGGGATATTTTAGGCAATAGGTGACATGTCACTTCTCGATGTTGGCAAATTGGAAGCGTGAAAAATGGGCAACCTAAGGGTCTTGGGGATTTTGACAGCAATCAAATTGTGATAGATCTGTGGAGGAGAGTGTCTTCAAAGCAGCAGCTCTTGCACAATGGTTTGTATATATTAAAAAAAAAGTGGTCCGAAGAAGGACAACCCGATTACTAGTCACATGGTTGTGGGTGCCTAAGGCTTCTTAATGCATGTACAAAGTGAGATCTGACATCAGGCTCTGAGTTCACAGAGCAGCCATAGAACTCAATGCTGGCTGTTATAGAAAGGTGTCAGAGCACCCTGAGTTTGCGGCACTGTTTTTGCAAACTTGTCAGAGTGCCCATGCATTTCCACCACTCAAAGCATCTGCAATAAAAATGCAATTGTCAGAACTGGATAGTCATGTTTGCTGAGTGTGAGATCAGTGGAAAAGATAGAGACAGAATGCAGTATGGTAAGAAAACCAGCAAGCAAAGGCAGTGTACTGTAATGTTTTGGGGGATGCTCTGCCAAGAATCATTGGTGTCTATGTGGGTGTCCTTTTGACATATAACACCTACCTAAACATCACTTCAGACCTAAGACCCTTTCATAGCAAAACTATTCCCTGATGGGAGTGTCACACTGCAAAATCTTTTCTGCACTGGTCTGAGGAGCATGACAAGAGGCTCAAAGGTCACTCTGTCTTTAGATCATATTCTGATTCAGCTGCTGTGGGATGTGTGTGAAAGGCAATGCTGAATCCATGGAATTACAACTGCACACCAGGCTGACAAACACGGAGTTGTTGAACATCTGCCTCTTCTGCCTTTTTAGTGTGTAATGCACCAACTGCACTGTTGGACCCAGTAAATGTTTGTTTCAGCTGCTTCAGCATGTTGAATCTGCGTCAGGTCTGTCAGTCAGAGAGATCGTTCTGACTGGCTGCTCAGTGTAGCAGGAAAAAAACAGGATTACAACCACTTAATGTGTTTTCTCCTTTTTTTTTTTTTAGCCACTCCTCTTCTTCCCTGCTTTCAGAACCAGCTGCTAAAGCGTTTTCAGTAGCTTGAGCTAACCAAAAACTTATATGGTGGGAGAAACAAAATTGTACAATCATTAGAAAAAAATGCCTTTTGTTGAATTGTGGTCTTCTGATTTCCGTTTGAGTACTGCAAATAGACTACTGCCCCCTTCTGCACTAGAGATGGCGTCTTGCACAGATGTTGGTGGTTCATACTTACTCACAGTTTAATATAGTCTTTTTAGTCTGCTACTAATATCTTGGTTTCTGACCAAAGACTGTAAAAAATATGGACGTAGTATCTGGTCACGTCTGAAAAGCTAAAAGTGAAGCCAGTTGGGCGTTTCCCACTGTTGCTATCTTGCTGTGTCATATGTGTCATCGTTCCCGGAAAAAACTAAAATGGGCAAAGACGGGGCCGCTCCAATCCACAGGGCAAGTGATTGAAAGCCAAGCTAAATGCTAATGAAGCTAATCCAAAGTGAACAGGAATGGACAAAGATAGGCCATTTAAAGTTGAGGCACATTTAGAGTCACTGTTAACCAGCTAAAAACCACCATTGTGCAACTCCGCTACAGGCTGAGACCTTTCTTGGAGCAAACAGGGAGCTAACTATCAGCCTCCATGGCTAAGATGGGCACACCGTCTGCCGCCTGTCAATCAAAAGGACTAATTATGTAATTTCAAGATTAAATAAGATCTAAACGGATGAGTTATATAAAAATTCACCCCACTCACAGTTAACATGAAGGTAAACTTGACCTATTAAACCTAAAATGATTTTTTGAACCAGGCTGTAAACATATTTATTTCTGCTGTGAAGTTGGCCTTTTTAACATGGAAGTCTATGGGGATTTGCTCTGTTTTGGATCCAGCCCCTAGCGGATGAAGAAAGAATTACAGTTTATTGGGCAACCAGGAAGTAGCCTCACTGTTCTCCAGCAGAGTTTGCCCCTTGTTCCTGGCACAAGAACTGATATCAGAGGTCTTGTGAAGACCGTCCCTCTACAGAAGCAAGTATGTGCTGTTCCTTGATGATGAATCAGGTGTCAAAGATATCTAGTTCTTTTTTTTTCCAGTGTTCCTTCACATGCTTATTACTCTACAAGCATGGCTGAACAACACCCTGCTGCAAAGTCACATTGCCAAATTGATTGCCCATTTAAAAGGATTGTGGCTTTTACAAGGTTTGGCCTCCTTCAGTTGAGTGCAAATCGAGTGACACTATATTAAGTGGTAAGACCAGAGTGCTGATAGATTACCTTTGGCCACTCTGTTTAATTGTTGGACTTTGGTAGCGAACCCGTTAAAAGAAGTGAAGGAAGAAAAGGAGGGGAAAAAAGGAATGGACTAAATCGAGAATGTTAAATATTGAAGTGGTTGCTGGAGGGCTAATGAAATTAACAATGCAAGTAAACAGCCCTCGTGCAAGTGCAACATCCTCCTCCTCCTCCGCCTCGCTTTGTCCCTCTCCCTCATTGGCTTATCTTGAGTAGAGCTTCAGGGCTGTGTGTGTAGGTGTGTGTGCATGTATGAAAGGATGGTCACAGCTACCCAGGCATGGAGGGTTTAAAGAGGAAGATCCAAGGTCAGAAACCCCAGTATTAACAGCATCGCTATCCCACCAGACCCTCCTATCGCCACTCTGCTGCATCAGCTCTATAATTTTGTTAACCATAATCCGCTTCTCTGCTTTTACCTCTGGCCAAATAGCACAACAGAGCTTTAATGTTTAATAACAAAAATAAAAAAAAAGAAGATTAAAAATAAAAATCTCTTATATTTGAAGAGTATTTTGAATCTGTCTCAACCCTCTTTAAACACCTTTGCACCTTTTTTTGCCTTTGTTTTATACAAAAAAAGTTGCAAGGTTGTGCAACGCTGATAGCTGTTTTTGTAACATTTTGTTGTAGACAGATGAACTCGAGCCATATTTTCCTTATCTTTGTAAATACTAAACAGCGGGAGAGCTTTGACAATTGTTTAAAATTGAAAAGGCTCAGTATGACATAACTATGTCAGCACAGACTTATTTCTGCTGTTCTCAGATGGAGATGTCAGTAGCCACTGGGCAGCTAGCTTAGAGCTTGGCCGACTGCCTTTTTTTTTTTTTTTTCCCCCTTTCTGTTTTAGTTTAACACAGGCCACACAAATGCTCCTAAAACACCTACACACAAACACACACAGACAAATACACACACCTGGAACAGATCTGCTGTAAAGCCGCTAGAAGCCAGGAGAAGAAGCTTATCCCCATTACACATTCTTCCCGAGGGCAGCGCTGGACAGCTGGCACATATACTGTACAAGTGCGCACATACACACACATGGGAGTGTGCACACCAAATCCTGAATCCACATGTAAATAATGCAGTCAGTGCGTGCATACTCTCAGGTGTGCATGCTTTTTATTCTCTTCCTGCAGATTAACACTGAAACCATACGTATGAACATACACACACTGTTACACAGGTGAGCTCATGGTTAACTGGACCAATCAGTGGCTTCAGAAGCCATGCAGTGGAGCATGGGCTGGAGAGTCACCTCCGTCCTCCTGAAGGGGTCAGGTTTTAAACAGATGTGCATCTGAGGGGCACATTCTCAAATCCTGTTCGACTGATGCGTCCGTGACAAGTGAGAAGCTTAACAAATCAATTCGTTCCTGAGTAATCTGCTTACAGATTCTTTTGTCATTTTAGACTCTTGTCTTAAGTACCTCTTTTGATTAAGTTGTAAATAAAGTTTTCGGAGACTAAGCACCAAGCTGCTAATTAATCAGCACCAAACAAATACTTTCTAGATAACTCTTGTAATTAAGGAGGATGTAGATGTACACAACACTTAAAACACTTGTTTGCTTTCTATCAATGCCTTTGTTTTTTCTTTTTGATTAATTACGTTATTTCGGATTATTGAGACAAATGGATTAGTACAACAGAGTATAATGTCCTATCTGTTGAAGTTTCACCCAAATTTGAATAATTTTAACTGCAGTGAGATTCTTTATACAAAACACTTCATATAGATATTATGCCACTGGTCGAGCTGGTCTTACATAGCCTGGGGATGATTTATCTTTTGTGAGAACTCTGTCCCACCTCCAATATGGTACATTCAGCTAGCTGCAGTTGCAGCATCCATGCTAAGAGAGCTGAATAGATGCCTTATTATCAGCCATAAAGTGTGCAGGTATCCATAGGCTCCTGGATACCAGTTATCTGAAATGGTAAACTCCATGAATAAAAGCCTGGCTGATGCAAAGTCTGTCTCTTCACTTTGCACAGTGCAAGTTCCCAGAGTCAAAACGTCTTTTTTTAGGTTGGTTTTAGTTCAGTTTATTTTAAGGTTGAGTTCATCTTTCAACTTTGAATTTATCGTTTATCATTAAGGTTGAATCTATTATTCAACCTTAATGACGTATTGAATCTATTATTCAACCTTAACACAGATTACCAGCTAAGAGTGAAGCTTGTTTCATACAGTACTCCACGAGAAGTGAGAACTTTGTTCTTGCCCTCAAGGCTGCAAGAACAAGAAAAACATTTGTTTTCATCAAGTCAATACTCCACAAGAAGCTCTGCGACTGGGCGCAATCAGGGGGAGGGGGTTGGGGGTGGGTGTTCACCCAGTGATTATACATTTACGACAAACTGTGGCAGGTCAGGTTCCGCATGCGGTGGTGTCCCTGTATTAAAATGCCACGTGTTGTTTACATTTTTGTACTTTTTCATAGGGATCGACTGATATGGTTTTTTCTTGGCCGATACTGATACCGATTATTAGTGATCATGGAGGCCGAAAACCGAAATTAGGAGCCGATATTCATTTGCAGTAAAAATTTATAAACTGTTGTAAAAAAGTGAGATTTTTTAATGCTTAGGATCATGACATGTTTTATCTCATTCTGCCACTCTACAACTTCTCATTTAGTTTTTACACAGACTTCTTTACTATCACAGAACTGTAATACCAGCAGGGGCCTGGACTAACAAGCTAGGCTCTCTCTCATGGAGGTAACTACGGTAAACTCTGGGTTTTCCATCCTACTATGCTGCTTCACTTCTTATCAGTTTAAATCACCATGGTAACTGATGTATGCCTAACCTGCTCCAGAAGAGGTTAGTTCTGGATCAGAGATCAGTCACCACCTCCTGACCAATCAGATCTCTTGTAAAATGTCCTGCCCATTCTTCTTAACACATCCTGTATGTGTTGGTGTGCAGTTCTAACAAGAGCGCTTAAAGAGAGAGTTGATGGAATCTCCTTTTAATACCCTGATGATGTCCTATAAAAGGATAGATTTTCATCAGATGCTCAGATTTTTAACTGATGAAGACACGTTTCATATGTGATGCTTAAAAGTATGATTTTGTAAATTTTTTCTTGACTTGAGAGTCACCAGAGTTGCATCTGAAATAATGAGCTTAATAATAGTATTAATGGTTACACATGAGATAACTGAGGAAACATGAATTTATGGAAACTACATGTGCCAACACAGAGGGGAGTTATTGTTATTATTATTGTTATTATTATTGGGGGAGTGGATGGCCTAGTTGGAATGTTGCGGGCCCTGGTGCGGAGGAACGGGGCTCGAGCCCCCGTCACGCCACTCAGGTGAACCACTGTGGACCCCTGAGCAAGGTCCTCAACCCCCACCAACCGCTCCCCGGGCGCCCCAAGCACTGCCCCACCACTCCCCGATACCACCACTGTACAGAGATGGGTAAAATGCAGAGCCCTAATTTCCCCTCGGGGATCATTACAGTATATCATAAAAAAATAAAAAATCCAACATAAAACGTGCTCTCATGAGCTGAGCCTGAAAAGAGCTGCATGTTAAATCTCTGTCCCAAACGTCTGCGCTGTAATAAAGTCAGACTGCTGTATCAGTCATGTCTGTTCATGTCGTCTGATTCAAACGCAAACTTACGCATTAACAGAGTCGGCAGTAACACGGCGCATGCTCACTTTTTACAAGGCTTTCGGTGTCGTCTTGATGAACAGGATAAACAAGCAGTCTCTTGGTGAAACGGACAGTTTCACCACTTTTTTGGCTCACCTTTACGTCAGCAGGACGCCGAAGCTTCTCTGGCTGTTAACTTGTCACGCTGTTTCCTCCACAAACGCAGCGGGAGAATGTACTGTATGTGTGTTGAGCATGCCGCGCCCACAGCCCCATATGATTGGTTCAAACAGCAGAAGTAACAGCTGATTACGGTTTACTTTAACCAATCAGATGCTGTTATGAGAGGAGCTTTTCTCAGTCGAGTAAAATTATTAAACCAGACTCTGACTGAAACAGCCAGCTGGGTCATACTTAGTTGTGGGCTGCAAATGCAGGCTAGCATGTGATATCAATAATATATTATCAGCAAAATGCGAAATATCGGTCGATGATATCGTTCAATGTTGCATTTGAGGAAATGCGGAGGTGACAACTCTCTGCGTCAAGCGTCTCTGTTTTAACCCCGTCTGTCTCAATTGTCTGACCAATCACACAATATTTCTCGGAGTTCGCCAAGAAGCAAGTTTTGCCCGGCCGAGGGGTTGAGAACAAGCTGCAAGCCGTCCTAAATCTCGTCCGCGAGAACAAAATGACGTCATTTTGTTCTCGTGGCCCCAAGAACAAGAAGAAAGCTCTCACTTATCGCAGAGTATGTAACAGCCTTGAGGCTCGAATAAAGTCACTTAGTTTGAAACCAGAAGTCTCTTCAAAATTATGTGGAGCTAAATATCTGGAAAGTTACTGTGCTTAAAGATATTTGTTAACTGAAACATTACTATCAATTAGTATGTTGACAAGTCCGTTGTTTTCTACCATGCACAGCCGAGCATGGTATGTTAAAGCTATCAGTGATGGTAGCAGATGCATGTTCTTGGCATCGTGGATTGTCAGTTTGTAAAAGTAACTTAGATTTTCTGGAATTGGTCACTATAATGTAACCCTTGTTTCAACCTGCTATCCTGTTGCAAAATGCATGACTGACAAAAAACAAAACAAAACAAACCCTTCAGTGTGTTTTATTATTAAATATGTACAAAACCAAGCTGTTAGCTTAGTAGCTAATATTCTGCCACAGGGTGTGTAAAAATTCATGAAAATTCATGATTCTTTTCAGTCTGTTTTATGTTAAGAAAACTCAAAAGTCTTCTTCTGTTTTGCCTCAGTCTGTCATCAAGAAATGAAGATTCTTAATAATTACTGAGAATCTGGAAAAGTATGTAACTTTGACCTGTAACCTCTGACATAATCTGAAAAATTTACCTCTTTTTTCTTTGCTTTCTTCACACCACGAGGTTCAACACCTCAACTGATAGCTGCCAAACACAGTGGCTTTCACTGACCCAATGTCGATGCTTGAGTTCAGATCTTCATTTGCCAAAGACGTAAACAACATTTCAGCCATACTGTCTCTTTGATGCCAGCTGTTTTAGCATCATTCACCACCACTGGTGGCAACCGTCTCAGCAGGCTGGGATCCAAGCACCCTCCAGAGAGTGTACTCTTTCTCACACATGAGCCTGGGATTTGGTTTCACTAACAAAGCCATTTTCACAGTTTGTTGTGGCACACATGAATATTCATACAATACTGCTTGGCTCAGTATGTCCTCATAAAGAACAGAATGGTTGTTCATCTTTATTTTTTCTTCCATCCATGTTAAGACATTGTTTCATGTTCAGTCTTTAAGCTAGTGGTCACAAATATAATGGGCATGACAAAGTTGGGCGTATATGGATTAAGTTCAGTTTTGTTTGTTGCTTTTTTATGCATTCAGACTTCCTTAGGTACTGATTTTTGTAAATCGCATTAGGTCTCATTGCAGAAATTAATCGTAGCTAGTGCAGGGTTCCCCAATTCAGTCCTATGTGGGCCGCAATCCTGCAGGTTTTCAATGTGTCCCACCTCAAACACACCTGACTCAAATCAAATTGATAGAACAGCCAATGATGTTCAGGACAATGACTTGTTAATTTAGTCAGGTGTGTTTGAGGTGGGACACATTGAAAACCTGCAGTGTGTGGCCCTTGTAGGACCAGACTGGGGAGCCCTGGTCTAGAGTCTGTCATCCAGTAAGTCTGAGTATTTATATGAAGACTGCTCCAAATTCTCTACAGCTATACTTCATTTGAGTCATCCAAATGGAAAAAAAGCTATAAAAGGATAATGTTAACGAACATTCTAAAGGAATTCTCCACTTTCCATGAAGCTGTAAAGTTATGTGGCTATAAAGACTGAAACAGAAGCTTTTGGATAGTTGTGATATCAGGCAGGTTTGGTAGAAGAAAACTAGCATTCGTCATGTAATATAAACAGATATGGTGGCAGAGCCAGTCTATTAAAATCAGAGTTTAAGAAGGACTTAAATTCCTATATTAAGAACTTTAAAGCTGAACTAAAAGCTTATTTTTTCCTCTTTGATAGGAAGTTACATTGGCAGATGGATGTATCTTTAAAGATTTACATCCATTGTCATTTCATTAATATTTCTGTGTTCGCCATTATTATTGAATGCATTATGCGTCATTTCTGTTTAAAATGACAGTGGTCCAATGACAGACTTTTCCGGTCCTTCTCATGAATATCCGTGACGTGAAAAATGAGGCGTCTCTGATTGGCTCCCTCCCAGGAACCTCCTCCCCCCACTCTGTATGTGTAACAGAGCACATGAACGAGTTTGTTCCGCCATGCTAGCAAACAGTTAGCTAACTTAGCTTCTCAACTCCGCAGCTACAGTCGCCCCGTCTTCACTTTTTGTCCTTTCTCCGTATTGTTTCTATGATTAGGAAACACAGCCAGTGGAGGTGACGCACCACTTGCAAGCGCAGCATGTGTATGTAACTAGGGGTGACCCTCCAAATTTCAAAAGGAGCAAGTTAAACTGGTTTTCAGTGGAAGGAGATCTCTAACGTTGTGTCTTGAGGACAGACTTTCTGAAAGTAGCTGAGTGTGTTGAGAATATATCGGTAGATCTGTTTGGCCCCTTCCTTGTGTGTATATATTTTTTGTCATGTTGTGTGAGTTTTGATCAGACAATGATCAGGAAAGCAACAAGCCCAGAAGCCATGGCCTTGTATATTATGCACTTGATAATTTAATAATGAATGAAGTGGTATTCGCAAACTCCACTTTGTTTTCTACAATAATGCCATTGGGGTCGTGTTTATGACATCTTCAGGCCTTGGCTTGAATAATATAATGGATCGCCAGCAATAATTTAGTTTTTTCTGCATTAAACTTTGCTCAAAGAGGTGTTTTTGTTTGTTATTCCTAAGGAACCTCTTTTTATAACCCACTAATGATATAATATTTTGGTGGATGACAGCCCTTAATGTTTTAAAAAGGACTAAAGGAACAAAGACTTTTACCGTTTCTGTATTGAAACAGCTTTTTAAATATTTAGATATCTTTTTATATTAAAATTAGTTCATGTCTCAACTGAATGCTGCTTATTTTTTTTTGTTTGGCTGTGTGTGGTAATGATGTTTGGTAAAACAAAAATTATGCCAGAAAATATACCTCCAGCTGGTTGAAAGACTCGACAGAGATGTTTCTCCTTCTTTCCATTTCCTATTTCTAACTCACCTCTTCTGTTAGCTATCTAGCTCTGCATTACTTTCAGCTGTTTTAGTCAGGGATTAACATAGCATTAACAGCTTACACCGTTTCCCTCCATTGGTCTCTCACGCTTTGTTTTTTTTCCCTCCATCTCCCAAACCTTTTACTTTTCAGAGTTAAAATAGGGGATTTGATTTTTTTTTTTCTGAATTTATTTATTTATTTATATTTCTTTTTTTAATGCAACATCAGAGCAAAGCCGAAATGAAGATGCCAGTTACATTAAGCAATATTCCGTAGGGGGGCTGGAAGCAAAGCGCGCTGCTTTGACTGAGAAACACTAAGGCTCTGCACGGCGGCCCCAGAGGGCCAGCCTAGTGTCTGATGTTGATTTAGCTGTAGAACGCTGGTTATTCCCGCACGCCACCAAATCTAGTTATAACTGTGTTGAATTAAATTGGCAGTCCTCTAAAGAGGAGCAAAGTAACTGGGGAATCGGGGAGGATGAAAAAAAAAAGGATAGAAAAGAACGTTATTTAGATTTAGGTAGAGGAGTAAGATTGGAAAAAATGTTTTAGATATGTGTATCAAACACAGTGGATGTTCTTCCCAGAGCACCATGTGCCACCTGCCTTTTAACAAATTGCACTTTAAGTAATCCAAAGTGTAGCCATGTCCCGCCTGCAGCAAATAGCAGCAACCTGGATTTGAAACTGAGCACTGCATAATAATGAGGAGTAATTTGCATTTCCTGATTAAATGTGCACTGAAAACTACCCCTATTTGCCCGCTGTTATTAATATTACTTCCTTAAATGCTAATGCCTCATACAATCTGAGCAAAAGACAAACAGTTTATTGACAATTTTTTTTTTCAAACGCTCTAAAATCATGCTGGTCTCTGTAATAACTGTTTCTCTCTAGCTTTTGCCGTGATTGCTTATATTAAATTAGTGTCATAATAATAACAATAATCTTTTAGTGTGTTTGTGAATGTTAAGCAGATGTGAGGCTGCTTAAAAAGCAGCTAAAGGCTACAGGTTGTTTGGTTAGAGGTTGCAGGAGGAGGCATGTATTGCCACATTCTGAATATTGTCATTATTATAGATGTGCCTCACTCTCTCCAGGACATATTGTGGGATTATTTTTGTTCTCTTATGTTCACTTGATTTAGTACAACTAATGGCTCTGGGGCAGTTTTTCCCCATTCATCCTTTCCTATAAGGTTGCTTGCGTGCATGTCTCCCTTTTTGCAGCCTTTTTTCAGTCTGTGAACCCGAGCATAAGCGATGGTTAATTGCACTTGATGCATAGCGGGTAGACATCCCTCAGGCCAGGCCTTTATGCACGGCTGCCCAGAAAAGACATCTGCCCCATCAGCCACCTCAATGCCACCTCACCCTCTGGTCTGATTCAGCTGCAAGGAGACCTCTGTTGGACCAACATTACAGTGCATGTGGAAAGGTTTCACAAAATCTTTGCACACACACATACACAAATTACTTAGCCTGGCACGCTAGCCTGACCAACGCCATGTATGTGATACACAGCAAGTCAGTCTAGGTTCACTACACTGGAAACTGATTTCCACCTCGGTAAAAAATTGATCGGACCACAGCGGAGGAGGTGGGACTTTGTGATATGTGTTTCCGATGACTCTGTTCTTTAACCATATCAGTCCGGGTGGTGGCCGCAAAGGAGCGATAATATGATTATGTCCTGTCTGATGTCTAAAATGAGCTGCACATGTCCTTAAAACCACAACAGCTTGCTGCTCTGAGGGCTTCCCTCTTACTTCACTTACTTCACTTCCGTTCTCTGATTGGTTCTCTCGGTTTAGTTTGTTCCTTTTTAGTCACACCTCTCTCATCTTGCATTGGAAAGCAGTCTCCAACGGATAGATCCCAGAATGACTCGCCATGTATCTCATACATGGCAAGGGTCAGGCTGGCGTGCCAGGCGACAAATTATTCAACCTGAGTTTTTAAATTAATAATAAATAAGTCTAAAATATATTTAATGATGTGAAATTTATCAGTGTAGCCGTGGATTTTAGTGGATTTTTTGTTTGTTTTTGAATTCCTCCATGACCACATAATAGTCTCTGGTGGACCACTCAACAATCTTTGGCTTATTGAACATTAAACATTAGATTTTCCCACTTTGAAATGCATCATACAACTATGGAGAAAGTCTGGCTTTGATTCTCAAAACATTACATGATCTTGATGTGTAAAAATATTTAAATTTTGGGTTTCCATCTTGGAAGTGTGGTGACTCTACATCGTCTGCGATGCTGCTTTACAGAAGTGTCTGAATAATTTGAATATTATACTGTAATTTACAGCTTCCTTAACATCCATACTGGATGCAGTGTTTACAGTCATAACTACCACTTTGTGTTCCATCAGATTCAGCTTTGCTAGACATTCATAAATGCACTTATTACCTTTCATTAAGTATTTTCAAAGCCCTCATTAAATGTATCACATGAGTCAGGAAAAACATGGATGTAAGCTGCAACTTAAGTGGAAGTAATTCTGGTTTAATGATTGTGTTTTCTTCTTGCATGGGGCGGTAAAAGATGATAGGTTAGGAGACTTCGTTAGAATGAATGAATGAAAGGGCTGCTTTCATCCTTTGTGCTTTAATACATATCCTGTTGTTTGCAGGTACAAATTATGGATGGATTGCAGAACAATTTAACAACAGGGAATATGATGTTTGGTTATTTTCGGTGGAAATAGTGGCACACTTCTGTAGACTGCCAGTGACTTCAGCAGCAGGGGTCAGAGGTCACAAACTCTCATAGTCCTTGACTACTTACAGCTGATTGCCCTTGTTACCCCGAGGAAAGCTGCATGCCACAAACACAGCTCCCCTTGAGGAAACAAATTGCCCACCCAATGACTCCTGTCATTTTAAACATTCCTTTTAAAGCCCAAATCACGGGCTGAACCTTTATGGACACGAAGCTCCTGCCCTGTGAGCTGGAGGGCTGTACCAGTGCCGGAAGAGAAATGAATTGAGATTCATTTATCATTCAAGATTGAGTAGAGGTTTGGAGATAAGCGACACGCGTGTATGTGCGTGTTTCTCTGTGTGTGTAATAGTTTGAAAACATGGCATGAAATAAAACATCTGTCTTTGTCCCTGCATTGCTTTGGGGTGTAAGGAGGCATTTATAGCAAGCAGCAAAGGAACAGTTGTATTTGTCATGTAAGTTACCAGAACCAAACGATGAAGTCATTACTTCAGGGGGCTCCCCTCTCCTCCCTGACACACACACATACAGTACACGCATTTCCCACCTTGTCAAAAGCTACATATTGTCCCTGTAAGCACAGTTGTACTATAAGGCATATACAAGTAATAAATGGCAATCGTTACACTGACAGGAATAGATTCCAGATTTATTAGGACAAGATGAAGCTGCATGTTCCCCCCCACCTCTTACGTCTCCATGCTCAAATAGTAAGTCAATTTATTTGTTGGCTCTATCAATCCCAGGGGACCTTTTTGAATGTGTCACATCAGTGTTAATTGCCATAGACATATGAAACGGCAGCCCTCTTCTTGCTGCTCCAGCGCTCGACAGCCCCCTCCCCAGCGGCAATGACACTAAGTACACCCCTCCGCTCCTCTCTTCATGGCTCCACTGAGGATGTATCCGAAACAGGTTTTGACAAGGCGACTTATGTTATAGACCGTGATAATCGCTTCCTTTCCTGCTCAACAAGAAAGGCATTTTGTCAGTAAACAAAACGGGTTGAAAAAAAGTCTCCTTGGATTATCTGATTCAGTGGAGTTCAGCATATTACAGGGAAACTGAAAGATGGAGTTTCATGGGTGATAGCACAAAGGTCAGGAAAAATTTTCAGTATTAGGAAAACAGCCTAAAGTGAAGACATGTGCGGCCACAAACCCGAGGCTGGAGTCATAAAAAAGGAGTTTTTTTGGTTGGCAGGGAAGGAATAATGTACCCAAGCCATCATCACAAGACAGAACACTTTCTTCACCTTTTAATTTAACATGGAGGAAACAGGATGGCGCCAGAGGCCCAGTGCCCTTAATCAAGCTCTGTAAGGTCAGTGGAGAATGTTGGACTCCTGCAAAAATGGAGTCTGTGTAGATGGAAGACAAAGTGAGAATAAATGATTAAGGGTGGAATGTACACAGCTTTTAAAAGCTCGGATTACTGCGGGTTGCTTGTTTAAAATCCAACATATAGCTAACATCAGGGTCAGAGTGAAGGAAACCGTATAGATGCAGACATACAAACTGGATATTTAAGTAAATAAGCTGAAAAACAAAACAAAACACAAAGTAAAAAAAAATCTCCTTAGTTTACAAATGAACACAGCCTCAAAAATGTACATGTTGGTCATATTTGGCAGAAGAAAGGACAATACAACTGCAGTGACAATGATTATAAGGAAACATCTGTTTTCTTTTTTTATGTAGCAAAGTTCAACATTCACCATGAGCTTTAAGCAAATAGAACAAATCACAAACACTGTAGATAAAGAAGAAGAAAACCTATAGAAATGGTATCAAGCATGGTGTACAGGAATAGACGTATGTGTAACTGTTGGTGTGCGTGTGTGTGGAGTGTGTGCGCTGTGATTTATTACCATTGCAGGGCTCAGCAACAAGTCAGCTGTTAGAGTTTTGACCAGGTGGCCAGGGACAAAAAGGGTACCCCCCCCCCTCCAGATTGCGTGGATGTGTATGTGTTTGCCTGTGTGTATGCAAATCTGTCCAGTTTAGCTGTCTCCACAAGGACACATAGCATCAAGCTGCTCTTTTGCAGCCTTCAGCGACAGTTGCACCATAGTGCTGTGCATACGTTGAGTACGGCATGCGGTGGTCGTTTCCTCTAAATGTGTCAACAGGATGCCGCTCTCACACTGTGCCTCCCAGAAGATTGATAATGAACGATTGGCTCATTAACAGAGACTATTAGCCATGTCCACATGTGCAGTCCCATGAGTGGGTAGAACACTCGCCGAATGGACACACTACAATATGAAGACTAATTGCCTTTGAAGACGGAGTCTGTATTTTCTCCTCTAATTCTCCTAGGGCCTACAGGCGGACCTTAAGATGGCAATAATTGCTGCAATTTTCAGTGTCATTTGGTCATTTCCACAGTGATAGAGCATCCTTGGACTTGTGTCACAATATTTCATGCTGTTACATCTCTTCATTGGAAAGTTAAAAGACCACTGATCCTTTAGACTGTCTTTCCATAACTTTTCAAACAGCATAACCAGCAGATAAGCTATCTTAAAACTGTTGACTTTCTAATGGACACATCAGATAAGGTGAGTCTATTCATAGAAAGTTCCATTGAGAAATGTTGTCTTTTGTGTACTCCAAACAAACATGTGGAAAAGGAAGACAATTTCCTTAAGCACATCAGCTTCCTTCCACTATTACGTCAATCTCACATGTATTTTTACTCGGAAACGCTGCAGTTATTGCAAACTTCTCCAAGGATAGAAAGCCAAAAAAAAAAAACAAGCCTTTGTTGTGTTTGTGCCAAGCTTGGTGCTTTTGACCTCTGACTCAGCTGACCCCCAGTAGTCAGATAATGAAATGCTGACAAGATAACCAGCACTGAGAGATTAGAAACAAACAGAGAGGTGGAAAAAAAAATGTTTCTGTTTTTTGTTTGTGGGTATCCACTATTGCCATAACAACATATGGACACCAAGCTGTAGAGTCACTAAGCTCGGATGTGCATTTGGTTGGGCAATGTTTTTCCTCAAAGGACATCGGCAGGTTTATTGCATGAGGCATTAACCAATTTGTAAAGCTGAAAATCAGTCTGTTGCACAGTTGTTTGCAGTGATGTATCAGTACAATTTGAGAGGTTTGAACAGGTGCTGGAATGCGTCATTCTGAGCGATGGTGGGGCAAGATGGAACATCTTTATTACTAACACACATGCATTTTCATTTTCATTTTAGGGAAGATTTATATCAGGCTAAGGAGCCCCATCATGCTTGTATACTTGTTTTATTTTTTGTTTTTGATATTTCTGTTGAACCATAATACAAAATCAACGTCATGATGTTAATAAAATTTTTATTTATTATTACTTTTGTCAATTTCAACTTATTTCACTGTCAGATGATTTTTTTCTGTCTTTCGTGGGAGGGAATGTAAACTTTCAAACACAACTGTATATGGCCAAGGAAACAGAAACTGGGTAACTGGCCCATTTATGCTCCCTTTACATATGTAAATGGCATATATGCACGGCTTCTACTTCTTGAACTTCAGACAGCTCCTTTGTTTCCTGTCTTTCATTACTGGACAAACTGATTAATCCAGGTGTGTCTGGCCATTGTCATTTTGGTTACTGAGGTCAGGCACATCTGGATTAATCAATTTGTCCAGTAATAACCCATAGGAAAAAAAAAATTGCTGCTCATTTGTGGCTCAATCTCATCCTGAGATCAGTTTGAACTTCTCATAATGGTATCATTGTGTGATCATTTGTTTCTGAATTATTTATCTTAAGGGTTCATTAGGAGCAAGAGGTGATTTAAAGAAGAGAAAAGACTGAGTCACTAAGTCAATGGAGGTTGAGTTGATAAAACTATTTGTGCCATATTATAGAAGTGGGATAAACTGAAGAAATCTCATAATTGTCTGCCGCTGATCTCAGTTATGTCTTAGTTGAGGCATAACTGAGATGAGATGAGACTGAGCCACAAATGAGCAGCGCAATATTCCAATGGGGAAAGACAGGAAACAAAGGAACTGGCATAAGTTCAGGAAACATTGGAGCACATATGCCCATTTTAAACATCTCTGTCCTCATACTTTCATGTGTCCCCTAAGCCTGTTACATAATGTAGTCTGCGAGACACAGAAAACATTCTTGTTCTGGAGGCCATTAGAACAAAATAATGTCATTTTGTTCTTGTGGATGTGATTGGGTACGTCTTGTGGTTTGCTCCTGACACATCAGCTGAGCAGAACTTTCTTCTTGTGGGGCTCTGAGAAGTATTGAGTATTAGTCCATCCTCAGAAAGGGATAAAACGAGGCATCATAGTAGACGGCAATGGTCTGTGTTGCCATTAAATACATCCAAGCTTTGTTTTTTTCCTTGTTTGTTTTGTGGATCAGCTGTACTGTTAAACATTGCTCCAGTGGTTTCCAGTGGTACTGCTCCAGTTACTCCATCAGGGTACAAATCCAGAGGGGCTCCCCAAAAAGGACCAAATTACACATGTAAACTATGCAGAAGACAAACTGAAGGTTCTGTATCTGTCTTGAGCGTAGAGCACACATGCGTCTTAACAGGGTTATGCTTTGATTACCTCTTAAGGCATCAGCATGTTTTAAAAGGCCCTCTTAGATTGAAGTGTCCATTTTGGACCATTTCTCAGTTTTTTAATATTTTGAATTTGTGACATCCATGCTTATTATTAATGCTATTATCTTCATATTTAGCTGCTGATTGCTTCTCATCCATCTTTGCCTTTGGCTGTTTTAAAATAATCATAACCTGTCTTTAACTCTGAAGTGGGTACGGAAATATCAACCTTTTTTTTTAAGGATATTCTAACTGGATTTTAGAAAAGAATAAAGAAGTTACCTGGATCAGATGAGTGGTTTTAGACTGCTGTTCTTGAGCAACATCCCCACCACGGTCCTAGGTTCCTACTGGTAAAATAGGACTCATGCTTGCTTGCATCACTTTTTTTTTTTTTAATTCTGGGAAAGACAGATATGATGAATTACAAGTGTTATCTTTCCAGTATGTTATCAAGTCTTTTAAGGAAAAAAGGGCATTCCCCTCCTCTCTTGTCTGGAAATGACTAGAGAGTTCCAAAAGGCAACTCAGACTTTCTGTCCAAATTCCCAGTGACGGTTTGGACACATGAAAAGGCATCTCGCTGTGTGAGTGCAGGAGTGAGATGAGACCTTGTCGTCTTGAAGCCCCCCCGTGGTAATTTATGATGTCCGTTCTGGGCCTGTCATTACCTCTCCACCAATGCTTTTTTCCTGCGTCCATGAAGAGAGACGGCAAGATAATTAATGCGTTTGTGAGTCCTAGCACTTCCCTGACACACTTGACTCCATTTAATAAATGATGTCCCATATTTTCCCATTCATTATAATGTCATTAAGACATATTAATTCCCCCTGCTGCTTTAACCTTTTAGCCCGTGTTACCACAGTAGCCCCTCTCTATGGATAGCCCCAGCTCCTTGTTCTACACGTCTCACATGTTGTACCACTTAAATTACATTGTCCTCCATGGGCTGTTATGCAATAAACCCATTTAGAAATAAACGGGGACAACACTTGGTGGCACATGCGAGCGCTCGCGCAGAAAGCCGGCATTCTTAGATGTTTTACAGAGCGCATGAAAGTCAAACTTCAGAGCATATGTTAAGTACTTTAATGCCTGCAGGTACAAAGAGCAACTCCTTAAGAAGGAAAAAAAACAGCAACAGCCTGTTGACCCAATTTGAAGCCCACACTTTGATGAAGCTGTTGTAGGAGATGCTTTTTTTAAAAAAAAATCACAAAAATGTTCGGTTCGAGGAAGCCTTTAGCAACTCTGGGTATGATGGTGGTGAAGAACACACAGTTTGCTGTGCATAAATCCACATAAAAAAAGTCATTTGTGCAGAGTAATTTATTCCCACTTACACACTTAGTGCAGCCAGTCTTGTTGTATATGCAGCAGAGCAGATCTGTTCATTTCCCTGCAGTGATAAATGTCTTTTTGGGATTCTCTTTGGCTTGTCTTCATACAAAAGTAAGCCATAGACCATCCCAGTGACCTGTCAAGCACAGAGCTGCATCTACAGAGGTAGAGAGAGGTAGAGAACTATTAGTAGAGTGTGTATGTGGCTGCACGTTGCTAGCTAATGCCCTTGAATTGGCCTGGGACGACCAACGCTTGACTCGTTTAACTGCTCATTTATAACAGGTGGGCAGCATTAAACACTGCAGGTCCAAAGTCTGATCTCCCTTTCCCAATTCATGCCTTAATCATAGCCGACTAAAAACCTAATCTGTCTCCAGATCAGTGGCCAGGGACTCATTTTATCTAGCCCAGCTAAACATATTGTGCAAAAGCCCATTTGCTGTAAATTGCAGCTATTAATCGTTAACTCAAACAGGCACCTGCATTGTATTTGGGCATAAGAATTCATGGAGACTTGACCCGGTATTGTTATGAAGCTCTCGCTGATAAAGGAGCTGCTGCACTACTTTTAAAAACGATTGCCTGTGATTCTCTGTCTTCATATGGCGGCAATAAACAATTAATCACCCATTTTAAATTCTGTATACAGCCAGAGGCCAGGAACGTCCCCCTGGTTGTTCTAACTCTTATGCATAGCCCTTCCTTTTCACATCAGGAAGAAGGTTGTGGCCCTTTCTGTACCCCTGTTGTTCAAAACACTCACTGACAAACTCAAATAAATAGTCTCCTTTTACCTTGAGTGTGCCTTTTACAGTGTTAGCTCAGCACAAGATATAAAATCTTTTTCACTGCTGTTATGAAGAGAAAAAGATTATTGGACACCTTCAGTTAGAATCCAGCCATAATAATTCTCCAACTCATAATTCATTCTGTGTTAGATATGGTGCCAAATCTTATTTTATACTGTCTGATAGAGTAGTGTGGGATTTGGAGGTCGCATATCTCTTGTGTTCTGGCACTACTTCAGCTCCCTCCAAAGAAACATGCATTTTCATCTGCAGCCATTGCCCTAAATAGACTTGCTGTATGCCTGCCTTGTTGGTTTTATATTGTTATTTCCATATCCTGATGTAACCAATAGCTTCCTTTATGAAGTCCCAAAATAAAGAGCTTTGCATTTCATCTCATTCTGTATGTGTGAGCTAGAGACCTTGTTATCTGTACACTGAGAACATTTGAATTAAAGTTTATGTGGATTACGGGGAGTTTTGCTTAAAAGTTCTACTAATTAGACAAAATTTTCTGTTCTGGCCATATCTGTTCTCTGAATCAATAAAAAAAAAAAAAACTTAATAAAATAAGCTTATGGACTCTAAGTACCATAAAGAAATTAAATTTGTAGTATATTTCAAGTATACCACTAATTTAACAAGCATACTTGACGCAAGTGGGCCAATTTAGCTCCAAGAGAAATTAAACTATACAGTTAAAAGTAAAATATGATCCTCAGCCTCTCAAGTGTACTTAAAACATATGAGTTTATTACCTTTTTCTTTCCCAGTTTGCTTGTACGTTTGCTTTGCTGAAATATTTTGATGTCACTTCTATTAAAAGCACAGGATTAATTCTGGGAATAAAGCTGAGGCATGTTTTCCTGTCTTTCATAGAAGGGTTCTTCATGTGTTTTTGCTGTGTTTTTGACAAAATGGCACCTCTTGTGACCTAATTTCAATATTCCTTTTCATCAGAATCAACAGAAATCACATGAAAAACACCTCAAAAGCCTCTCCTCTACGTATAAGAGCACCTCATTTTTGACAGAAATCTGCACACAGTTGCAAGTATGATTTCAAACCTGGCTCCTCTTACACAGAAATTTTCCCATATGTCAGATGCATTGTTCGCACCGCCAGGGTAGCATTTGGGTCCTCCTGTTTTTGGCTGTGTATAGAAAATTCGCCCCAGCCAGATTTCAGGGAGGCTGTATCAGTTTGGCAACAGTGTTTGCCTTAATTTTTATGCCCCACTGTCCAAATACCTATATGATGCACTATTTGGTTCGGTCCCACTGTATAATTTATCCAAAGCAAACTCGTGCCATACATCACCACATGTATTATTCATGGCTAAAACGTGCCTCTTAAATGACACTAAATACACTGGTGGGTGTGAAGAATGGTTTGGCAAACTGCCTCACCCTGGCCACCATCACTCCCCTCCCCTCACTTGTTAGATTGTGTTTTTTTGTGGCTGTTTCCTGGTAGACAGCTGGACAATCCCTGGATTTTCTGTCACTCAACAGACGCCTCAGTGTTTTCTGCCCACAGCACATTAACCCAGCGTGACTTTCTCTGTTTTTTTCTCCCCCCCCTCCATTCTTTCTTTCTGTGACTGCGGCATCAAACTACAGGCACTGCATTCTCACATTACAGTTGACTCAGACATGAGCAAGCTGAGGTTTCATTTAGTATCAAACACAAAAAGCTTTGTGCCACCTTCACCCTGATTGTTTCCTTTGCGTGTGTATACGTGCCCATTTGTGTGCGTGTGCACATGCTCCATCCAGTTTCAGAGAATCCTTGACAGTATCACGCAGCCAATAAAAGACCACCTGTTCCAGTGTGCTAATCTAATCCGGCCTTGCACAGACTTGACGGTATTTCTTCCTGTGTCACGTTCCGCCAGGGCCCCCTCTGCCACTCCATGGCAAAAGCCGGGCCGAGTTGTTAACAGAGCACCCCTGACACACCGTGTGACAATTTCACGCCCAGCCCCTAATCCAGCTGACACGGCTATCTACGCTCCTTTAATTGCCCTGTAAGTTTTTTTGCCTTTCCAAACATGTTGAGGAATAGAAAGCACAGTCAAATCTCTTCCTGTGCCTCAGCTTGTCTGTCAGACTGGTTGTCACCTTGTTATGATTAATGTATTCCCCGGCATGCACGTTTTTATTCTGGGAAAGCGCACCTTTCTCTAGACGAAAGGCTGCTGTGAAGTCCTATCACGTTTTCTCTCGCTGATATTGCACATGGCAAATACATATTTCAGAAACAACTACTTAAATTCATTTTTCAGGGTGTTGAATCAGCTTGTCTCAGTTTAATTCAGTTTTCTCTCAGGGCACTTTTGGAGTGGAGTTGAAGTGTACCAAATTGAGATATAGATTTTTCTGTCTCTTTGAGCTAGAAATAAGATCACTTGAGAAGTTTGTGAGAGGTGGGTTAGAGCTCATGTGTTAAGTCGGAGATTGAATTTTGTCCATCTTTTTCTCAGGCTAACATGCAATCATGCTCGCATAAATAATGCATAATGTGACACAGATAGAATCCTGCATATCTGTTCTAAACATAGTATGTTTACAGTGTTCCAGTTTAAAGAAACTAAATGTTGAATTTAGTGTTGCTACAAAAGCAAACTGTACTTTTGCTTAAATGGAAAGCATATCTGCTGAGATGTGAGTGAGATGCTTTATGGCGGTGTTATGCACTATATCTGCAACATAATGCTTTCTTTTGACGTCACTTTGTTATAAATACACATTTCCTTTTACAGCCACATTGTTGCAGGTAAGTATGATCACAGGATGGGAAATATAGTATGCGTTGGACCATTTCAACAGCATTCATTTCACATCCGCTTTGGAAAACACACCCATTTGAAATGGAGCCCATACAGAGTGAAACAAGAAACAGAACCTCAGATGGCTTCACCAATCTCATTCTCACTGGGGGTCTTACAGAGGCGACTAGCTACTTCTGCTGCAGCCCACTAGCAGATCAATACCAGGAATCAGACCATTACGCTCCTTCGAACAATCGATATGTTATTATTTTTCATCTGCTGGCTGTATTTAATACCCTCATTATTATTTCCCCTGACTGAACAGGGAGGAAGCTATTCCCGTCCACTCTTGAATCTTTTTTTCTTTTTTGGTTTTCTGTGTGGGATTGGTCTGTGAGAGGTACTGTATTTGTTGCAGTATGCTCCTTGTGCTTATTTGAGTGTTTAGGAATTGTTTTCCATCAGCGATGGTGTTCAGCCTCCTTGGATTTTGTTGAATGTTTTGCTTCCACTGGTAATACATCCAGAAGGGCATGTACAGTTCGCTTACTTTTGTGCAGTTCTCTTTTTTGGATACATTATTGGTTTTTCTGTTTGCTTCAAGATGGACATCATGATTGTCCTTGACTGGTAAAGATGACTGACAGAGGTTAACTTGGGGTAGCGAGATTTAACATGAATGACTCTTTGGCTTTTTGTTTAAATCAGTGAATCATAATTACCGTAATGTCTTCTTAGGCTTAGGGTGTTTACAAGGCCAGTGTGGAAACATGATACATGTGTTCCACTCCAAGCTTTTCTTTAACCTTTACAGGAAGTCTCAGCAAGATCAAATGTGCATTAACTCTTCTGCCATAAAGCACTTGATGTATGCCAAAGCTGCCATGAAGCAGGCGTGATTCAAAGCTTCTGTGTGACACATGCTGTTTCCAAAATGTATGGAGTGAATTAACTGGTAATACTCATTTTAATATAAATGAGCTCTCTCATAATGATGTGAAGGTTCCCTCAACACCGCAGGAGTGCGGCATGGGGAGCAAGAACGGAAGGGGCCAGTTAGCAAATGACAGTTTGGTGATAAATCATTTGTAATTAAACACTTAAGAAATATATGGACCACAGCAGAGGGGGGGATTTTGGATAGAAGTGATGTTAGGTAGCGGTAGTGACGGGATGACGCTGTAGTGACGCAGTATCTGTGGGACGGTAGGCGATTCAAACCAGGCGAGTTAAGAAATTTAGCGCTTCAACTTGAACTTATTAATATTTGCCAATATAATAAATAATCATTAAAACAGATCATTAAAAAAATCAGTATAGTGAAGGGTACAACCTGGAGGGAAGCGGGGAAGATTCGATCAGCCCGGCGGATTACATTGATCTTCTGTATCATGAGCAGCAGGCCATGAAAAAAGGTTTAAAAAAACCGAAGTCAGCGTCTACTCCGGAGAGGAAAAAAAAAGGCAAGAGAGCTCGGGTAGGAGATTCCTCTAGTGCAATGTCTTCATTAGAAAACTCGGTGGACATCCTTCTCTCCATAGAGAGGAAGGTAGACAGCTTTGACGCCCGTTTGAACCTGGTGGAGGTTCTCCATAAAGAATTCCAGGCGCTCCGGGAATCATTGGAGTTCAGCCAGAAACAGGTGGAAATGCTAGCGGCCGCAAACGCCGACCTACAAGACACGGTTAAGTCCCTCACTGAGGGAATAAACCGGCTGTCAGGAGAAAATAAAAAGATGAGGGAATCAGTAATCGATCTGCAGGCTCGGAGCATGAGAGATAATCTGGTATTTGCAGGGATCCCAGAGCAGGCAGACGAAAACCCCGAGGAAACAATAAAAACCTTCATTCATAAACAACTAAAACTCCCCTCCGATACAGTCAATGGTATCGGCTTTCATCGCGTCCACCGCATGGGAAGTAAAATGCCGGATTCACGCAGACCAAGACCGATTGTTGCTAAGTTTGTTCACTTTAAACAAAAAGAGCAAGTAAAGAAGCAGGGCCGCGAGCTGAAAGGGACCAACTTTGGAGTAAACGACCAGTATCCCAAAGAAATCCTGGACCGGCGTAAAGTCCTGTTTCCTATCAGGAAAAAAGCCATTACGGAGGGATCCCGAGCTGTCATCGCGGTGGATAAATTATTTATTAACGGACAGCTTTATCGGGACTCAAACATCACCCCGTGGCTCTTCTGATGTCAGGTACAGTTCAGTTTCATATCCTCCTAACTCTGATTAGATGAATCATTATCTGTTATGATCATAATTACTAATCTCACTACCGTTTCGACTTCACGGCTCACAACACGGATGCACTTTTTAAACCTCTGGTTTTTCGTCACTTTTCCTTGTTTCACTTTTCACTACTTTCCTCCCCTCTCTTTTTTTTTCTTACTCCCACACAGTGAACTGTCATCTCACTCGCGACTTTACAAACGTGAACACTACGGGTGTAGAAACTCCAGCACACGCAGCGCGAGGCACACAGACAGGCGCATGCACACACACACTGCAGGAAGAAACAGCGCGATGCACACACAGACAGACTGGTTCAGCCTGCAGCTTAGTATTCATACTTACGGCAGAAATACGCGAACAGATGCACGGCTTTATTAATATGCATGTAACATTTATTTCAGCGTTGGTTGAATGAAAATAGTCACCTGGAATGTGCGCGGAGCTCGCACAGGGGATAAGAGATTAAAAATTTTCAACCGGCTAAAAGATCTTCAGGCAGACATTGTCTTACTTCAGGAAACACATTTATCAAACTCCTCAGTCGATCTCCTTCAGACAAGACAGTTTCCACACGTGTATTCAGCTGGTTATAATTCTAGACAGAGAGGTGTAGCAATTCTGATTAATAGCAGGTTAAAATTTGACATTGATGATGTAATCAGAGATCCAGAAGGCAGATTTATAATAGTCACATTAACTGTTCAGAATCTTAAGGTATGCATTGCAAATATATATGGACCAAACGTAGATGATCCATTATTCTTTGACTCATTTTTCTCTGCTTTGCATAACTACTCTGATAGGGCGGTATTATTGGGCGGAGACTTCAACATGGTATGTGATCCAGGTATGGACAGGCTCAGTACAGCAGGACATAACAAAATATGGCATTCATCAGATATCGTTAAGCAGTACATGAAGGATTTCGGCCTTTGTGATGCATGGCGATCTCATCACCCCACCACGAGACAATATACCTTCTTCTCCTCAGTTCACCATTCCTACTCTAGATTAGATTACTTCTTAACCAGCAGCTCACTGATGAGTGAAATCTCAGAAATAGAAATCCATCCAATAACCATCAGTGATCACGCACCAGTATCATTAACTCTGAGAAATAAAACTATTAAACCAGCAACTAGGAGTTGGAGATTTAATACATCATTACTGAAAGATCCTGAGTTTATCAGCTATTTTAAAAGAGAATGGTCCATTTATCTAGAGAACAACGATGTACCAGAAACTCCAGCATGTGTCCTTTGGGAAGCAGGTAAAGCAGTAATGCGAGGAAAAATAATTTCCTTCTCTTCCCATAAAAAAAAAAAAAAGGAAGCTGCAAGAATCTCAGAATTAGAAGTTAGAATTAAATCACTAGAAGACGCCTACCAGGTCTCCCCGGAGGAACACATGCTGAATGATATAAGGAAATTCAAGCTCGAGTTAAACAAAATAATAGACCAAAAAACACAATTCTTAGTTCAAAGACTTCGTCTAGAAAACTTCGACCATGGTAACAAGTCTGGCAAGCTTCTAGCTAATCAGTTAAAAATAAATAAGGAAAAAGCAACAATCTCCTCCGTTAAAGACTCAGAAGGAAGTATCAGCCATGATCCTGACCAGATAAATAACATTTTTAGAAACTTCTACAGAACACTATATAAATCACAAATAAACCCCACAGATGATGATATTAATCAATTTCTTAATAGTATCATTCTTCCAAAACTACAACAAGAAAATATTACGGTTTTAGATTCACCCCTCTCAATAAGTGAATTACATGACGCTCTGCAACATATGCCCAATAATAAAGCCCCAGGCCCAGATGGGTATCCGGTCGAATTTTACAAAGAGTTCTGGACAATTCTGGCTCCCACTTTTTATAAAATGATACTAGAAATAAAAGAGAAACAGAAAATACCACCAAATATGAATTCAGCAAATATCACCGTATTATTAAAATCAGGTAAAGACCCGACACTTCCAGCTAGTTATCGGCCAATCTCATTAATAAATGTAGATCTTAAGATAATCAGCAAAGCACTCGCTAAAAGGATAGAAAAAATAACTCCTCTGATAATACATCCTGATCAAACTGGTTTTATTAAAGGTCGACATTCTTCTACTAACACACGCAGGCTGATTAATCTAATAGACTATGCTACCATTCATAATCTGGAATCTACTATCATCTCGTTAGATGCAGAAAAAGCCTTCGATCGTGTTAACTGGAAATTCCTGTTTGCAACATTAAATAAATTTGGTTTTGGTCCTTATTTCATAGACTGGATAAAAATACTTTATAACAACCCTAATGCATGTGTGAGGACCAATGACCAAACTTCTCCAAGTTTCTGTTTACAGCGAGGCACCAGGCAGGGCTGCCCGCTCTCCCCTTCACTTTTTGCCATTTTCATTGAACCACTAGCAGCCGCTATAAGACAGGACAGAGATATTAAAGGGATCCCCGGCAAAAATCTAGAACATAAAATAAGTCTTTATGCAGACGACGTACTGCTTTTCCTCCAGAACTCATCAACATCTCTCTCCCAGACAATCACATTGATCAATAAATTCTCAATGATATCTGAGTACTCTATTAACTGGACCAAGACTACAGCTTTATCTGTTAATTGTACTTTACAAAACATCCCTAACACCACAATACAGTCTGGTAATATCAGATATTTAGGAATAAATATTTCTCCACAACTTTCAGAGTTAATAAAGTTAAATTATGTCCAGCTATTAAAGTCAATAGAGGAAGATCTCACGCGATGGAAGCACTTACCCATATCACTCATGGGGAGAGTTGCTACCATCAAAATGATGGTTCTACCGAAAATTAACTACTTGTTCTCAATGATACCCACCAAACCTTCCTCTAGTTGGTTTAAGTCACTGGACTCTCACATTTCCAAATTTCTTTGGAAAAACAAGCCATCACGTATCAGTTTAAAAACCTTACAACAGGTAAAAGTCCGGGGAGGGTTAGACTCACCCAATTTCAATTATTATTTCCTAGCAAATAAGCTACAATTTATTTCCAAATGGCTGAAACCTTCCCATCTAGATGAACCGTGGCTAGACACAGAACAAGCATTATGTGAGGATCTGGATGTCTCTGATTTGCCGTTCATCAGTTCAGCAGTCAGATCTCATAAATGCTTTAAAAGTATCAACATCTGCTCTACTCTGAAAGCATGGTGGGAATTCCTGAAATTAACCGAATCTTCTATTATTCCATGTAAACTCACACCCATCTGGAATAACCTGGATATTTTACAAAACAAGAAAATGATTAATTTTGTGCATTGGAAGGATAAAGGAGTTAAACAATTACAACATATCATTGAAAATGGAAAATTCCTGTCATTTAATACACTTACCTTACAATACGGGATCAGTAGTACTAAATTCTTAGAATACCATCAACTTAAATCTATATTAAGCAAAAAATATACCTCTAACCAACTGATCCTGCAGACTCCGGTCAGGGTAGCAGAATTCCTGAATCTCTCTATCCCCAAACTACTGTCGAAAATATATAGATTATTATTAAAACTGGATGATTCAATTTCCCTTCCAACTTCGAAGTGGGAGGCTGACTTGTCCAGAACCCTTAACCAAAACACATGGACACAGATATGTTTAAACACGTTCCTAATGACTAAAAACTCAAATATGCAGTTGATACAATTCAAGGTTTTACACAGAGTACATTACACAGGACAGAGGATGTTCAAGATGGGTCTGTCACCTTCAAATATTTGTTTGCACTGCAATGAGAATACAACAGACAATTATCTTCACGCCTTGTGGTCTTGTCCACCTGTCCAGAGGTTTTGGCTTCAGGTATGTGATGACCTGTCAACGTGGCTCAGGTGTAACTTTCCTGCAAGCCCCGCACTGTGTTTACTGGGGGACTTGGATGAGATCAACACGGTAACCAACTATGCACATATGATACTTACTGTATTATGTATTGCAAAGAAAACTATCTTGGTAAACTGGAAATCCAAAAATAATCTGAGCATTAGCCAGTTTAGGAATTTCTTAGTAGACCATATCAGTATTGAGACGATGTCTGCCTCCTCTAAGAACCAGTTAGATGAATTCCACTCCCTCTGGTCCCCTGTGATTAGCTCCATCACTTAACGTTGGTGTAGGAGAGCCGCCTCGGCGATGTGGGGGTTGGGTGCCGGCGAGTGCTTGATGGCTATGGATCCCTGGCGGTTGACTTGGGGGGGGGGTCTGGGCTGCCTCGCCGCTGGGGCGGGGCTGTATCCAGCCCGATGGGGGGCATGGGGGTCAGCGGTTGGGGCTGCTCTGCGGCGGTGGGCGGGTCGCTGGTGGGGCCCTGGCCGGTGGCTGTCGGCTGGCGCCGGGTGGCCGGGGTCGTCCCGGGGCGGGGGGGGCGGGGGGTCCTGGGCCCCGGTGCTCCGGGGTGGCCCCTGCCTCCGGGGCCGGGGGACCCGGCTTGGCGCTGGGGGGGGGCGGGCCGGCGGGACGTGCCTCCTCTGGATTTGGCCGGTCCTCACGACCTGGTGACGTCTAGTCACTGCGCCGGGGGCCGGGGCGCCTCTGCTGTGTGCGTGCGGGTGTGTGTGCTGGTGGGGGTGTGTGTGTGGTGGGGCTGGGGGATGTATCGTTGTCGTGTCTGTGTCGGGATGTGGGCATCCGGGATGTTGGTGTCGCGGGGGCGGCTATGTGGGGGGTGTGGATTTCCCCTGTGCTTGTCCTGCGTGTGGGGCTCTGGGGGTCGCGGACGGAGCTGCGCTTTCCGCCGGGGTGCTTGGTTTTCGGCGGACCCGTGGTCGTGTTGTGTCGTATCGATGTTGGGGTGTCTGGCGTGGCTGTCGGGGTGTGGGGTTTGGTCCATATCGTTCAGCTCTAGTGTGTGGAGGTGGGGGGTTGCGGGGGTGGCCGGGTCTTTTCCGCGCCGGGTGCCTGTCCCGCCCGGCCGCTGTGTCGGTTGGGGCTGGCCTGCACTGGTGGTCTCGTGCGGGTTGGTCTCGCGTGGTCCGGGGGCTGGGGGCGGTGGACTTGTGGCGTGGGGGGGGCTGGTGGCCCCGTGGTCCCCGTCCTTGGTATGTGTGGGTGGGTGTGTGACTGGAGGGGGGGCGTGAATGCGGTTGTGTGTGTGTGTGGCTGCCTGTGGGGGTGTGTGGAGATGGGTGGGTGGGTGGGGGTGCATGGATGATGGGTGTTTGGGTGTGGGGGTGGTGGTGCATTGGTGGGGTTTGTGTGTGTCGGGTTGGGGGGGCTTGAGTGGGGAGCGGGGATGGTTCTGTGGGGGGATCGGATGCGGGGCGCTGGGTGGGTGGGGGGTGTGTGTGGGTGGGTGGGTGGGTGGGTGGGTGGTGGCTCTGGCGCGGCCTGGGTGGGGGTGCAGGCTTGGGTTTGGAGGGGGGGCATGGTCACTGGGGGGGCGGATGTGCGGGGACTAACTGGCTATACAGGAGGGGTGGGAGGAGGATGGGATGAGGGAGTGTTGACGGGGGTAAAGTCGTTGGTTGTTTGAAGTAGGGTTTAGGGGTGATACAATAGAGTGGGGGAGGAAAGGGGGAGGAAAAAAAAAAAAAAAAAAAAAAAAAAAATAGCAGCTCTGCGTGCCTCTTGGGGGGTTTGCGAGGCCTGGGGATGTTGGGCCGGTGACTCTGGCCCCTCCGCCGACCCTTTCCGCTCCCGTCCCTTTTCCCCCCTCCCTGGCCTGGCATGGTCGAGCGCCCCCAGGGGCCGAGGCTGGCCCCTCTGTGGTGAACGCCAGACGCCGGGCCGTGGGGGCGGCCATGCCTGCCCCTTCTGCCCTGGGGGGATCCCGGGAGGCAGGGGTACCTAATGCCGGTAACGGCTCTTCTTCCAGGGGGGGAATTCATATACCCCCTGGTCTCCTTTCCCAAGACCCTCCCCCCCCCCCCCCCCTGCTCTACCTCACACACACACACGTAGGGTTTTGGGGAGGGTGCGTGTCAAGCGGGCGTGGTGAGGGAGGGCACCAAAAGTGCCTTTGCTTGCCACGTCTAGAGACAGAAAAAAAAAAAAAAAAAAAAAAAAAAAAAAAAAAGAAGTGATGTTAGGTGGTAAGTGAGTAGCACGGTTGCCCATACTGGTGGTGTTTTAATGCAACAAAAGAGCTGAAGCTCTCAGGTGAATCTTTGTGATCAGATAGCCTGGAGCAAAGCCTCTGTGTTCATTAATCAGAGCCTTTTTCTCATAGATCTCCTGTTTTACCTATTAAAAGCTTTTTTTTTTCTTTACGTTTAAAGTTTGACTGTATCCACACTTTGGCCTTTAACTGTGTTTCTTCCTCTTGGTGAAAGATTAATTGCTCTTGATCAAAGTCATCAAGCAGGAACGGCATCAGGCGTAATAGACTCAGAAGAGAATGGCTTTCATTGCATGAGGGTGGATGGAGCTTCAGGCTCCTATTATCTTGTCGTTCTTGTTCCTGGTGCGGGAAATTTAATTCTTTACCATGCTTTTTACTTTCCGCTGGTTTGGAGAACAAGCCTTCAATGTCAAGCGGAGGTGCGGACGAAGGCTGAACATGGAGCGCTATCACAAAGTACCAATTGAAGTGGAGGCCATAGACTGGCTTATTGGGAAAGAGTATAAATCAGAGAGGACAAGTGACAGAGATTAATGCCAGCCAACCTCACAGTATAACCCTTCCATCCCACTCCAGCCTCACTCTACAACAACTTCCCGATAAAGCCACCAATGTGACACTACACAAGGTACAATAATAGAAATGCATTACTCAAAAGCCCTTTGAGACGAGTAGATAGGAGAATGGTGCCAAAGGAGAAGTGTGGAAGACTACCTGGGCAAAAAATTATTTTTATGTCCTTCATAGGACAAATGATTTCTTCAGACAGAATGAATGAGTTTAGAGAGTTTATGGGCCCTATCACAGTCACGCTCGAAGCGGATGTTCATTTTGTGCTCATATTTATGATGTACCTCAGTAACGTCTAATTTCTATAATATATTCTTAAGTATCTGAGGTAGTTGAGGTTTTCATGAATTTGCTACAAGGCGGCTGCATACTTTATCACACTATTACATTGATAGTTCCTCTTTTTTCCAATCTAGGTTTATATTTCATATTATTTATCATATAAATTGGCCCCAATTGTGACTTTTTCCTCTGTCTACAATCTTAAACTTTTCACGTTGGTTCATTTGTGTCATTAACCTGTTTTTGACAAACTGCTTTTGGACAAATGCACACAGAAAACCTGTGCCTACATTAACTGCCTCATAAAGATGTGATGTGTGGGCAAGGTTCTTTTTGTTTTCTCTTCTTGCCACTTTAACAGCTTTTGGGATTTTACTTCAAAACCCCCTCAGATTCGTATTTTGTCATTATCATTTCGAATCAGTTCCATGAATCTCTCTTTACCGTAATCTGATTTTGGTGTCTGGCTTATTTGCAGCTGAAAAGAAGAGAGAGTGAGTAAAAGCCTTTTTCTGAGTAGCCTGGCAGCGAGCAGCACCACTGGGCAGCATGCAATCAGCTCGAAAATGAAGTGCCATGTACTTTCTCTGCGCTCAGTACACATGCACACCCACAAACTCTTCCCCAATGAAATAGGACAATACTGCAATTTGATCCAGCAAACCTCTCAGCATACCTTGCTTTCATTTACAGGGGGTCTCCTGCCCCCCCTGGCAATCCGGATTCATCCATTATGTTCCTTCCACTCTTTAATTTAGTGGGCAAATTTAATTTCCAAATGAATAGCGTGCTTTTTTTTTAATACAAGCCACAGAAGATAAATGTGCTATTGTGCTGCTCATGTTTGATTGCTGACTTTGAAGAAGCATCCGCTTTGTGTTCTCGAGGCTCAGACATTGACCTATGAGGCCAGAGCTGCTGTGAGATGTGGGATATCATCTGTGGTGCTGCTCATAGTCATACACAGCTGATGCAGGGAGAATTTTTCTTTCTACTGCAGGACTTTAGTTGTTTCTTAAGTTCATGCAGATAAGTAATATAATAGTTGTAATTGTCAGGATGACTGTTTTTATCCTGTTGCTGTCAAAATGACAAATGCAGGTCAGGGAGGCAGTCATCCGATATAGATTCTTTGGTGCCGATTGTAAAGTACTACAGCTTTGGGTGCCCGGTTGAATGCTAAGTGCATGTGTGATGTTTGGAAATATCTTTTACTTTAGCTGAGTGTGATTGAAAATGATAACCAATTGGACCTTAAATAGTCTGTATAATGTTGTATAACCATCTTTTTTTTAACTTTTTGATAGATTAAATGGTCTTCATATTCTAAAATGCATGTGTATTTAAAGCAATACTACATACATTGCTGACCATAAAACCCTGTGCTTCCAACTTGTTTTGGTGGCACATGGACATTTATTATGCACATTCCTGGGGCCATCATTGCCTTGCAGCATACCAGGGCTGAGTAACTGCATAGGAAAAGTTTGTGTTCCAGCTTGGGGTATCACGTGATAGCTGTGTTGCACTTAGTGGTGCACGCTAGAAACATGACATCAACATTCCTTGCCATTTTGGACCTACATCATGGCTGAGTCATGAAGAAACCTGAGAGGACATTATTGAGGGAAGTAAGAAAAAGGACAGAAAGTGACAGAACAAGAGATAAAATGAGAGTCCTCATTGGACTGATTTTCACTTGGTGGAGAGAGCTCACAGGATGCAAGAAAGATACCAAATTAGACTTCAGTAGGGAGTGAAATAGTGCAAAATGGGATGAATTTAAAATTTCTCAGGAAATATTACCATATAGTCAACGGTAGGGATGTCAGATATTGGCTTTTTTACCTGTATCCGAGATTGTCCAACTCTTAATGTACGATATCCAATATCAACCTATATATGCAGACAACTGTGAGGTTGTATCTCAAATATTTGGAGAGATACAACTATATTCTGCCTGGAGAGCAGAGATCCCCAAATAGTCTTAACTCAGCCAGAGGAGTTCATTTTGTACATCTGGCTGCTATATATCAGATGCTAGCAGGTATTAGCCAACATGTGGCTAATACAACTTACAACTTGGTAACTTTTTTTTTTTTAAGGATTTTTTGGGCTCTAGTGGCCTTTATATAACAGTGTATAGCGACAAGAAGGGGACAGAGAGAGTGGGGAGTGACATGCAGCAAAGGGACCTGGACCGGGAATCGAACCGGGGCCGACTGCGCTGACGAGCTGTAGCCTCTGTACATGGGGCGGCTGCTCAACCAACTCAGCTAAACACCGCCCCAACTTGGTAACTTAACCAGCAACTTAAAACCAGACACATTATAAGCAACTTCAAAGCAAGTCAGTCTGTAGCAGCAGCAGCTACAACGTAGTCACATGACTCTAAAAGGAATGCTGGGATATACGGCGTTCTTCTAGAATAACAGGGACTTTTTTACATGCTGGACCGGTGCTAATAAAACAAGATCTCGTGAGATTTTGTAACGGAACAGCAAGATTTCTCGAGATTTTGTTAGTAAAATATTGATCTGATAAAACCAATACCAATATTTTCTGATATCCCATTTCAGTTCCGATATCAGCCAATGATATCAGTAGGCCAATGATATTGGACATCCTTAGTCAACAGAATATTGTTATTTTTTATTCATATTTTACTTTGGGGTATTTACAGAGAGGGACCCAACTGCAGTCATGATAGCTGCCAAGTGCATCACCATATATCTTCTCCATGCTGGAGGTCCGAAGTGGAAGTTTCTTCTTCATGTAACTTACTAAAATCTAACCCTAACCACCCGACTACACCACATGTATCTGGGTTGCAAGCCACAGACCATTGGTGGTGTCAAACTAACTTCCGCTTGAGACTTCCAGTATGGATTGGATGTATGGTGTGCCCTTGTCGGCCATTGTAACTGCAGAAAGGTATTCTTGTATTTACATGGCAGAGCTCCAGATAACATGGTTTACATACTTGGTCTTTGAAAATACATAATGACAGTCGCAAAAGCAGCAAAGATCTGAATTTGGCTTCAGCCTTAGATAAGATTTTTACTTCCTTTGAGATACCTGGGCTCGCTGCCACACTGGCAGAGTGATTAATTTGCCTTGTTTGATGAACTGCAATTCTTAATAGAGCAGAGAGGGAATGTGAAGAATGAAAACGGTTTAAGAAGATCTCCAAGGTGTAACTTTCTAACAAACTAAAAGAACAGAAACATGCAGGAGGCCCAGCTTGCTCTGATCATGTCTGCGTCGGCAGGATTGTGAAAAGGCATTAATTGAGGAGCATCGGGTTATCAGGCTGAGGCAAAAATCTCCACAGAAGTAATCAAACCTTGATGAATTAAAAAAACGTGCTAAGCCCTTGTGTCCAGTGGTGATAGAGCTGACCCTCAAGCTTAGCTGATAGCTTTATCCTGATAGAGAATTAAACAAAAAAACAAAACAACACAAATCCTAGCTTTATTAGCATCAGCACATTAAGCATTGTCGAAAGAGGATAAAAATGCAGATGGTGCTAAAAGTGGAGCAAGACGCTTGAGTGGAATGAAAATGCAATCACTCAAACACTCAAAAGGTTTTGGAGAGGATGCTTATGTAGCCCACATGCTGATCCTCTGTGCTAAATTGCGTTTGTCAGTCTTTAAACATCTTAGTGGTTGATTTGATAGCTTGATTGACTTGATGAAAACAGTGCAATCTTGGATAATATGCCTCAACAATATTTTTGGAAAATATATGCTGCTGTTGAGAAAAATGCTTGTCTAATTTGTCTTTGTCTTCCTGCTGATTGATGCGCTCTTAAAATGCACGCTTTTGACTTTGTATAGCTAGTTTGATGGGCACCCTAATCTAAACTTAACTGACATTTACATTTAAAAAAACATTTGTTCTTTTTTTTTCTTTTTTTAAGGTGCATTTGTAATTTCCACAGAGCTTTGTGGCACATATCTACGTAGATTCTCAGTCAGTACTTGAATTGAAGCAACTAGACTCCTTTTCTTGGTTCTTTAAAATATTTCACCTCTCATTCCAAAGGCCTCCTCAGTTCTGACTGACTGCTGAGGAGTTTTATGATTATCAGCTGTTGCTGGGACATTCATACTTTGAGAGTTGTTGACCTCAGGTACTCTCAAAATGAACATTTATCCAACCGCCTGCTATTGAAGTACTTAAGCTTACTTTGGTACTGTTCATGCCACAATCCTGGAGTGTATCTAAAAGATGTGGGGTGGGGTGACAGATGTGAAGTCACCCCCAAAGCACTTTGCCATATTTGCCATCACCATTTGAATTGGAGATAAGGAATTAGTACATTTGACCAAGAACTTTAAGACACGCTGTAAGGTACTTGCACACTAAACCATGTTGCTTTAGCTGCTTTCTGACTTGCATTGCGGAATATTTGCAGTAAAGTCCAGCCGCTCTTCAACCAGAGTTGACTTTTCAAACATGTCACTTCCTTGTGGACTTATTAGGTGTCTCTTGCAGTCTGCAGACTGTGAAGTGCAGATTTGTCAGCTGCATACGTCAAAGCGGTGCATCAAGTACTGTCCCATTCTGAAGGTTCCTCCGAATCCACCCTCCAAACCTGCACTATGTTTGGCCTGAAACGAAGGATACATCGCCTATCCCAAAATTCATTGCACACAAGATTTTTTTAAAAACTTTATTTACATAAGCCTTTTCTCTGGCTTTCAATACATAGTTAAGCTTGACACTTTTGGTTTCAATGTTTGATTTTTATGATTTTATATAATTTGATTTTAACTTTTCTATTTTTATTGTGCCTTTTGTCCAACACTTTGGGCGACCTTGGTTGTTGTAAATGTGCTCTATAAATAAATTTGAACTTAAACTTGAACTAAGCAGAATGTACAAACACTCGTGAGGGGAGTGAGAAGGAGTTTTATACAGTACTACAGTATACGGTTACATCAAGGACAAATGCACTGAAAGGTTTGAACAATAAACATACAAAGGGGTTTAAATAAAATGAAGGACAATAAGATATTTAACGCACAATATACAATAAATTGTAGTTACAAAGCGATGTAAACACAAAGTTAATCATCATGACTGGGCTTCAAGAAAGGGAAAAAATAAAACAGAAGGGTAGGAGACTTTTTTGTTTTTCCAGATCTTTTTTGCAATTCTACTTGACATTTTTTAAGTGATGAGAAATATTGTAAAAATCAATAAAACAGGCAAAGTTAGGTATTTTGTTTCTTCCCGCAGAAGATGGAAGGTATTAGCTGCAGAGCTACGAGTGTGATATTTGGATATACAGGGAGTACAGAATTATTATGCAAATGAGTTTTGACCACATCATCCTCTTTTTGCATGTTGTCTTACTCCAAGCTGTATAGGCCGAAAGCCTACTACCAATTAAGCATATCAGGTTATGTTCATCTGTGTAATGAGAAGTGGTGTGGTCTAATGACATCAACACCCTATATCAGCTGTATTAGGCAAACATAATTATTAGGCAACTTAACAAAAAACAAATATTTACCCATTTCAATTATTTATTTTCACCAGGGAAACCAATATAAAAGCTCCACATTTACAAATATACATTTCTGACATTCAAAAACAAAACAAAAACAAATCAGTGACCAATATAGCCACCTTTCTTTGCAAGGACACTCAAAAGCCTACCATCCATGGATCCTGTCAGTGTTTTGATCTGTTCACGACCAACATTGCGTGCAGCAGCAACCACAGCCTCCCAGACACTGTTCAGAGAGGGGTACTGTTTTCCCTCCTTGTAAATCTCACATTTGATGAGGGACCACAGGTTCTCTATGGGGTTCAGATCAGGTGAACAAGGAGGCAATGTCATTAGTTTTTCTTCTTTTAGATCCTTTCTTGCCAGCCACGCTGTGGAGTACTTAAGTGCGTGTGATGGAGCATTGTCCTGCATGAAAATCATGTTTTTCTTGAAGGATGCTGACTTCTTCCTGTACCACTGCTTGAAGAAAGTGTCTTCCAGAAACTGGCAGTAGGACTGGGAGTCGAGCTTGACTCCATCCTCAACCCGAAAAGGCCCCACAAGCTCATCTTTAATGATACCAGCCCATACCAGTACCCCACCTCCACCTTGCTGGCATCTGAGTCGGACTGGAGCTCTCTGCCTTTAACTGATCCAGCCACGGGCTCATCCATCTGGCCCATCAAGACTCGCTCTGATTTCATCAGTCCACAAAACCTTAGAAAAATCAGTCTTGAGATATTTCTTGGCCCAGTCTTGACGTTTCAGTTTGTGTGTCTTATTCAGTGGTGGTGGTTTTTCAGCCTTTCTTACCTTGGCCATGTCTCTGAGTATTGCTCACCTTGTGCTTTTGGGCACTCCAGTGATGTTGCAGCTCTGAAATATGGCAAAACTGCTGGCAAGTGGCATCTTGGCAGCTGCAGGCTTGACTTTTCTCAGTTCATGGGCAGTTATTTTGCGCCTTGGTTTATCCACACGTTTCTTGCGACCTTGTTGACTATTTTGAATGAAGCGCTTGATTGTTCAATGATCATGCTTCAGAAGCTTGGCAATTTTAAGAGTGCTGCATCCCTCTGCAAGATATCTCACTATTTTTTACTTTTGGGAGCCTGTCAAGTCCCTCTTCTGACCCATTTGGCCAAAGGAAAGGAAGTTGCCTAATAATTATGTTTGCCTAATAAACCTGATATAGGGTGTTGATGTCATTAGACCACACCCCTTCTCATTACAGAGATGCACATTACCTGATATGCTTAATTGGTAGTACTGTAGCTTTTTGGCCTATACAGCTTGGAGTAAGACAACATGCATAAAGAGGATGATGTGGTCAAAATACTCATTTGCCTTATAATTCTGCACTCCCCGTATTCATGGATTTTTAAGTTTTAAATGAAGTGTTTACTGGTAAGAAACAACAGATAATCTCTGTTGAAAATTTAAAAATTTGCGGGCAAGCATAGAAAGAAAGAAAAAGAAAAAAAAGAAAGAAAAAGAAAGACGGAGAAAGAAAGTTTTTGCCTCGGAAAATCCATTTTGTTTGATATTATTCATGGGTTAACAAAGGGTTAGTGGGGTGTCCACGTTCAGGTAAATGAAAAGGAATAAAATACATGGTACCATTTTAGTTCTTTCTCTTTTTTTTCTGCAATGTAACTGAAGGAATAAGCGGAAAGAAGGCCATCACTAGGCAGCTGTGGAGTCTGCAGTTGCTAGGCAACGAGACTGGAGCACTATGGGTAATTTTTGTCTGCTAGGATGTCCCATTTCAGCAGCCTACCATTTCAGGAGGCTGCTTCGTAGTGTGTGGACTATGTGGGACACTCTGTTTGCCTATGTAATCTGCGCACTTCACAGTGTGCAGACTGCAAGATGAGACACACCTAAAGTATCTCGGCCGCATTCAGACATCAGGAATTGTTCTGCAGCCACACAGCCACACTCTCCCTTCCACCCTGTCAGGGACATTTACTTGTGCGTTCAGCCAAAATCATATGCTGCAACATTTCCGCTCTTATGACATGGGGACCAGCTGGTACATGTCCGCTACAGCTCTGAGGTAAAAAGCAGAAAGTATGTCTGAATGCAAGTGGCATAAAAAACATAGTTCGCACGATTACTGCTTTCAAGCACAAGTCTGAAAGGGGCTTTTGTTGCCTGTTTTGCTCTAATTGGGATCATAATGGGCTATATGCACAACTCCACTACTTCCTAATCTTCACACGGCCCCTTTGCTTCCTGTCTTACGTTACTGGACAAACTGATTAATCCAGGTGTGTTGGGCCAGTTACTGAGGTCAGGCACACCTGGATTAATCAGTTTGTCCAGTAATGAAAGACAGGAAGCAAAGGTGCTGTCTGAAGTTCAGGAAGCAGTGGAGTCGTGCATATAGCCCATTGACTAGATTATTATTATGCTGAGTTTACGAAGTCTTGAAGTGACAGAAACTATTATAGGAACATTTACTGGAGACGAAAACAGGGTCACCACTTATTCATCTGGCTTAATATTTAGTGTACACCATACATGTATCTTACACAGTAATGGATTAATGGAGTTTAAAATGTTGACTTTGAAATGGTGAGGTATGCATCTGCCTTCACTGCTGCAACAGTTGCCTCCTTCTCAGTCCTTTTATGTATTGTAATTATCTCAGGCTTCTGAGCTGTGTGTGATGTACGTGGTCAGTGTTTATTTTGTCCATCTCTCACCTACCTTCATTTCTTTCTTCTCAATTCCTAACCAGCAACCTGTTGAACCAGATGGCCATGCCACTTGAGTCTAGTCTCTTAGAAGGGTCCTCTTGTTGGAAGGGAGTTTTTCCTTCCCACTGTTGCCAAATGCTGTAAACAGCTCACATAGAAGATATATTTGGACCTTATTTGGCACTGAGAGTTCAGTTTCAGCACTGGCATTTACAGCATTATTTGGGGCAAAAGTGGCTGTAGAGTTCAGCCTCCAGATGTGACATCAGTTAAGGTAAGTGTTCTGTAGTTTTTGCTGTGTGGCATCTCATAAATAAGCCTTGACATGGGTTGTGGTAGGTTTTGCACTGTACAGGCCAGATTTAGCTTGAAGGTCAGCAATCAAATGTAACATCAGCTTTGGCAAGGCTTGTGTGGGTTATTTGTGGAACAAATGCAGTAAACTTATAATCTTGATTTGGCATAGTTTACATCAAGTGTAAGGAGCAGATGTGGCCTAAAGTTCAGCAGCTATATCTAAAATAGCATCATAGAAATTGTTGTATGGGCCAGACGGTAAGTGAATATTGGAAAAACTTGCCATCTTGTGTGATATGTCCCAAATTATTTAACTGTCAGTGATTACGTTGTTTATAATTGCGTAGTTGCTCAGATGGATTTGATATGTACAAAAAAAAAGTTTCCTGTGATCGTAAATTGATTAGAGATTACACTTTTTTGTGTGATTTTTTTTTTTGTGTGTGTGTGTGTATCTTATGGTAATTCATCCAAATCTTATTCAAAGTTGATTTTTATGTATTTTTGTGTTCAGACTACCCACAAAAAATGAATTATTCTTTTACTTTCATGTTGCTCAATTTTTTAAAGGTTTTTAAAGAATGGAAGTTTCTCTTTGCTTTCGCTCTTTCTATTTTTGACATTACCATTTGATAAGATGCATGCTACATAAAAGAAATTAATCATTTTATCATATTAAGTCCCATTGATACAGTACTGTATTTAATTTGTGAAAGAGACTTTATATTAATAATTTTTAGCAGTCATAATCTGTGATGTACCATGCCATATACGGCTACAAAGAAACGACAATGGTTATCCAAGCAGCCTACGTAGCTCCAGCTTCCGAGTAACAAAAGTACTAAACAGATAAGCAGTTTGTCAGCCTTGCCATTAGTTGCCATTCTGGAAAAACCTATGTTGTTTATTCCACTGTGTTGTTTTCCTAAACGTCTTGTTTGCCAACCTAGACATACCAGTAACTTACTTCCAGATACGAATGCCCAGCTCAGGTAATAGATAGTCCAATGGTCGCTTTGTTATATGCATCAGTTGTCCCCACTGGGACAAATAAGTAGTCTCCTCATTTACCAGCACTGATTTTTGATCACTGGCCAGATAAGTAGTTGGCTTTTTCAGGATATATCGACTGCCAGCTGCTCTACATCGTGAAATATGTCCCTTTTATTTCACTGTAAATCACCACCTTTTAGTTACAGTAGGTAACTATTAGAAGTTTGCGGCCCCACCACACAATATTTTTAAAGGAAAGGTAAATATATCTTTGGTTTTTGTAGTGATAAGAATAGTTCTAACAAAAAAACAGCAAAAATACAAGAGCATATCAGTCAAGGCCTCTTTCAGAATTGCAAAATCTGAACTATGCACTGCATCTAGTACCATAGGACTAATTTGGAGGAACCATGCTGACTATTTTGAAAGACACTGATAAACCATTTTGGTTTGGTTGTTGGGCCTGTGCATAAGATGTAACACTGGACTGACCATAGCAAGTGCCTATTTATTACTCGTTAAGAGAAATCTGCCTAAAATTGGTTGTAGAATCTAATTATCCCGGTTCAGAGGCCATGTTTTAGTGGGATAAAAGACCAGGTGTTCTACAACCCTCACACTCATTCGTCATGACCTTTCCTTATCGCACATTTTCAATTATTCAGTCAATCCTTTCTTGTAGTTTTCCTCGAGTACACACTCCTGCTTGCAAATGTCAACTTAACATGATATCCATTTCTGTTTTTGCCTTTTTAAGAAACCTTGGAATTTTGCTTGTTTTTTCTCTCTTTCTCTTTTTGTCAGCGACACTTAAGCCAACATGTGTTACATTTATGTCTTATATCGGCCTCATCTCATATACCACATATGTACGAACATGAAGAAATGTCGCAAAAAACATCAGCAAAAGACATGATTTTATTCCAATCTGATCTCTGTCCAATCTACCAGTCACAGAAAGCAGCATTTGATTTTAAACCAAAATGCTGCTTCAATGTTATTTCTTTGGATAGTGTGAGCTCACCATTTGTGCTAATTATGGAGATGTTTACATTTTTCTTCATAAAATGAACTCGTACAGGACTCTTCTTCCATTTCTGTAACAATCCAGAAAAGGTTGGAGGGAAGTGTTGTTTCAAGAGAGAGGAAGGAGGGAGGAATTGAAGGAGTTAGCAAGTGGGTGCTGGTGTGCTTGCTGCACAGGGCTGATATCATTAAGGACTCTCCATGCATTCTGCCTTTACTCAGCTCAAAGGGCATGTTAGCCCCAGGTTCATCAGCTAGCTATTGTGTGGCTCTGGCTGAGAAAAGGCTGTGCAAGTGGCTCTGAACAGCTGAGGAAAGAGGGTGCGAGGGAACAGGCTGTGTTTCCCATTTACCAGCAGGGAGGGGGGTACACAAACAATTCAGCTTGCTTTCCCACACGTGCATGCAAACCTTTCGCCAGCACTGCCTTATTCTCTCTTTTCCGCTCTGTCTCACACTCTCCCAGCAGTTTAACACTCAGTATATTTCTGTCACCTGCTATGTACCTCCCTCTCTCTCTCCCTCTGTTTTCCCCTCTTCCTCCACTTTCTCTATTTACCTCTTCTAAAAGCCCCTCCTTTTCCTTCCCTTCCATTTCTTTGCAGTGCAGTCTTCTTGCCTCTTGTGCTGTGCCTCCGTCCCCTAATTAGATTTGGCCTCGTCGCTATCTTATTTGGCCCTGTCTGTGCCATGCCTTGCCGAGTATCCTGGGAAGGCTGTTCGCATGTGTAGCTGCAGCTGTAACTGCGTTAGCCGTGCTTAGGATGTCACCGCTGCTTTGCATTAAAGACGTGCACCCGCCTGGGACCGCTTTCCGTCCCATAACAGGGTAATGACAACAACAACAACAGAACTGCACACAGAAAGACATGAGCAGCAATAAAAATGTTTGTATGCATCCAGAGAGAAATTAGAATTAATTTAGTTTTTTAATGCAGGTATTTAGAAGCCAAATATATCTGTGGATGCATGATCTTAGGCCAGAACTATCAGTTTAGAGTGATATCAACCAATTACTAGTTGACACATTGTTGATGTTTTCCAACCCCACAATATAGTGCATGATGTCAAAGCTGTTTAAACTGATGTGTCAATGGAGGTATTTAAAAGTGATAACTAATCAATAGCTGAGGATTCCACTTTTCTATTCAATTAGAATATTTTGTTGTGCAACCTCTCTATCTGACTAAAACTTAACTATAAATCCTGCTGCATTTCTTGTACCCAAAAGTTAGAAAGCTCAAATTCTTTTGTTCTTGGTCTTCTTGATCTTAACAGTATTGATCATTGAATCATCAAATTTGGAAAGAAATGAGCTTAAATGTGCTACCATTTGTGTGTTAAAGCAACTCTTACCGATTGTTACACCATTTTTTTATTAGGGTAAAATGCTGTGAATGAGGTAATGGAACTCTGAAATGCAAGACAGACCCACCATTAATCAAAATAAAACATTATTCCAATCTCTAAATTTTCAATGAAAACTCCAACCAATCCTTGCAGTGTGGTCAACGCCTAGGATTGGCCTGTCAGACCTGTGCTTCCTCATTAAGGGGCAGAGGGAATGGGGGGTGGGATCGTTGGAGTGAGGTGGGACTGTTGATATTAGAGCTGCAGCTAGCAATTATTTTAGAAGTCGATTAATCTACCCCAGTAATCGATCGATTAATCAATTGACCGATTAATCGGATAAGCTCTATGTTTTTAAAGATGTGACTGAGATGCAGTGGAGTAATAATGAGTCCAAATTGGCACCAAAGACTGTGGCTGACACGCAATGAGTTGATACATTACTGCTACCCACTAGTAGGGAGTGCCCGGAAATAGTTTATACAGACCGGAAGGCTGGGCGATATTGAATTTGAGTAATATCCCGATATTTTTATGCCATGTTATGATACATAATATATATCTCGATATTTTACCTTAGCCTTGAATTAATGCTTTGATGCATATAATCACATTTGTAAGATGATTATGTGTCTACATTAGAGCCTCGGAAAGCTTAAGTCTTTGTAAGTATTGTGTTGTGTACGTGTGTTAAATACAGTAGTTAGTAGGTTGAAGTTCTTCATCCTCCATTTCTTTATACTGTAACTCGCGCTGCGGCAGCAACCTGAGCTCTGCCAGAGAAGCTACTACTGCTGGGCACATGACGTAACACATAGCACACGTGATGCTCGCAACTAGGCGCGCTTGTCTATCCTAACCGTAAACAGTTTATACAGACCGGTAGCAATATGTGAAGCGGGACTTTCAAAAGTTAAATGAAGCATCGATTACTAAAATCTTAATCGATCATTTTTTCTAATCTAATAATTGAAATAATTTGCTTAATTGTTTGCAGCCCTAGTTGATATTCAAATAATTTTGCTGTGCTTTCTGAAATACAAGATTGGCAAGGGTTGTTTTTATGTCTTATGTCCAAGTTAGGTCATATGACTTCTTATTTGCAGCCTTTATCTTTTATTTATTTGGAAATTTGAAAAATTTGATCTTCAGTTTGTTTGTGACTTCACATACTTCTGCAATTAGAATCATAACCTGGTTAAAAAGTTATACATACTTTACAAGCAGCAACTCTCAGTGTTCAATATTAAAACTTGAACAAAACAAAGATATGTACTGACAATGTGGTGCAGGGTTTATGGAGCTGGTATGTGATGGGATTGCACCTTATACAAATATCAGTAATAATAATAATAATAATAATGGATTAGATTTATATCACGCTTTTTAAGGCACTCAAAGCGCTCACAGTAAATCCCTTATTTATTCACCTCTCATTCTTGGTGATGGTGAGCTACGTATGTAGCCACAGCTGCCCTGTGGCAGACTGACGGAAGTACAGCAGCCATTTCGTGCCTACGGCCCCTCCGACCACCACCGCAAGGTTCACACACATTCATGCACCAGTGGTGCCCCCACTGGAGGTTAAGTGTCTTTCCCAAGGACACAAGGATGGACAGTACTAACTGTCCATGGCAATGCAGCAGATGATGGAAATGTAAGTATTTACAATAAAACTGCCAGTGAAGTACTCATCTTTAGTTATAACTGGGGAATCATGAGCTTGATTTTCTGTTTGAGCTAGTATTAGCTCTCAGGCTAAGCACTGTATGCATTCTCAAAAACTAATAACGGGCTTCAAGAGTTATTGAATGTGGTTTGTATTCAATTTCTATTTGGATTGAAGCTAGAAGCTGTTGGAAAATCACATACAACAACCACTGCAAAAAAGAGGCGTGGCGTGAAGTCCAGTTTCTCTCTTTATCCTTAAGGAAGACTTGTGCTGTGTTTCTGTTTTTTTCTTGATTGCAGCATAGACATTTAAGGCATTAGGAAAGAGTGTCAGCTTATGAATTAAGGGCATGGTATGTGTGCTTTCATGAAGGGATAGTATAGAAATGCACTGGTAAGCTTTTGGAAGCCGTCCTCATTCACATGCAGAAAAAGCCACTTAAAACCATCATGCTGGCTCTTTACAACCTAGCTCGGGTTGAATTGTAAGGCAGTAACAAAAACGGGACTGTGACAAATGTAAAAGGTGAATTTTGTAATTCATTGAAAAACCAGACAATGTGGTACACAGCAGACACCAAAAGCAGGACGTTCAGGTTAGTGATTTTTAAAACAAAGAACCAAGTATTAAAAAGAAGCAAGGATAAACTTTGTACTAATAACAAAGCCAAATATCAAAACCCAAAACGACACCAATATCTTTAACTAAGGATAGGGATGTAATGATGCCATAATATTTACCCTGTAGTCACAAGTCATGATTGAATTCATGATTTTAAATTCAGAATTATGAATTTTTACCATTTTTCTGAAAACAAAGAATTGTTGTTAATTGTAGTTAAAAGTATTTTTCTTTTTAAAAAATTATTCAGCCTTTTTGTCCTTAATATCAAACTGTAACTGTTGTCTTACTTACAAAACGTGTCTTTAAAAAACTGTTGTCTTACTAAAAAAAAAGTGCATCTTTCATGTTCTTTATAATGGCAGAAAATCATCCCTGAGGTGAGGCAGTAACTGTTAGGTCTCCTTAGTTGACATAAACCAGGAAGTATTTCTTTAAAAGGGAGGGGTAGGGGATAAAACGCTCCTCTGACGTCACAGTTGGTGAAGTCATGAGAATTCCACAGCTGACCAATGCTAAAACAATAACTGATAACACCGAAAAATATTTATGCCTGCTTCTAGTTTTTTTATTGGTGCTGCTGTCATCCAAAAACACAATACACCATGATGTGTGGCGCATATGTGTCAGACTACAACTTTACAGTGTTTTCCATGAAAAATTGTGTAGCTGTGGCAGTAAGCGGGGGTCATATCAACGCATTGTCTGTAGATGATAGCCTACATCAGCCTTCCCAAACTGGATGTCCCAAGATGATTGCAGGGGTTTGCCAGATCATTGGAAAACAAATTAAATGAATAATATTAGGCATGTCAAAAGAGGAAACACTGCATTATGTACCGTGCATTCAGGAGTTTACTCACAGGCCGTTGCGAATCTAATCGGTCTTTTTCTACATCAATGGGCTTTATGCACAGCTCCATTACTTCCTGAACTTAATACTGCACCTTTGTTTCCTGTCTTTCAAGATTGGATGAACTGATTAATCCAGGTGTGTCTGACCATTTGCTGAGATCAGACACACCTGGATTAATCAGTTCATCCAATCATGAAAGACAGGAAACAAAGGTGCAGTACTAAGTTCAGGAAGTAGTGGAGCTGTGCATAAAGCCTATTGGCATTTTAACCAGTTTGAACCAATTTTTAATCAATTCATGGATCATCGTTAACTACCCTAACCCTTACAGATAAAAAAAGAGCAGCTCTTTTCTTGCCTTTTAAAAAAAAAAAACAAACAGAAAAAAACAGAAATTCTGATCCTGAAAATCACATCATATGAATTTATAAGAATTGATAACCATCTGATGAGAAAAAAACAAGTATTTGACCCCCTTGACAAACAGCATTTTAATATTTTGTAGAAAAGTCATTATTGGCCAGCACAGATGCCAAATGTTTTTTATAGATTGTGACAAGGTTTGTGCACACTTCAGCAGGGGTTTTGGCCCACTCCTCTCTGCAGACAGCGTCCTAATCATTCAGGTTCCGAGGCTGTCACTTGGCAACTTGAATTTTAAGCTCCCTCCAAAGACTTTCAATGGAATTCAGAACTGGAGACTGGCCAGGCCACTCCAGAACCTGAATGTGCTTCTTCTTCAGCCACTCTTTTGTTGCTTTGGCGGTGTGCTTAGGGCCATTGTCATGCTGAAACACCGATCCTCGACCCATCTTCCGCTTCCTCACTGACTGAAGGAGGTGTTGGTCCAGAATCCCACGGTACAAGGCCCTGTCAATCCTCCCCTCTATACGATGGAGGTGTCCCGTTCCCTTGACTCAAAAGCACCCCCAAAACATGATGTTGCCACTACCATGTTTGACAGTGGGGATGGTGTTCTTTTCCGTCCAAACATCGTGAGTTGAGTTGAGCCCAAAAATTTCCATTTTGGTCTCATCTGACCTCTTTACCTTCTTCCAGGCCTCCTCTGAGTCATCCAGGTGGTCAGTGGCGAACTTCAAACAGGCCTGTACATGCTTTTTCTTGAGCAGGGGAACCTTGCATATGCTGCAGGATTTCAATCCATGATGGCATAGTGTGTTTCAACTCTTTCTTTTGTAACTGTGGTCCCAGCTGCCTTCAGTTCATTCATCTGTTCCCCCCTTGTGGCTTGTGGTTTTGGTATGATTCCTCACTGTTCACATGATCAGGGACACCCCACGAGGCGACATCTTATGTGGACGCCCAGACCAAGGGAGGTTGGTGGTGGTGTGGTGCTTCTTCCATTTCCTGATAACTGCACCAACAGTTGTCCTTTTCCTTCCAAGTTGCTTTCCAATTCTCTTGCCCATCCCAGCCTTGTGCAGGTTAACAATCTTGTCCTCGATGTCTGCAGAAAGCTCTTCTTTCCCATGGTGTAGACGTTGGTTGCTGGTTGTTTGGGTGTGGACAGGTGTCTTTTGTACAGGTAACAAGGTGAAGCAGGTGTATTTTATGTAGATATTTGGGTGGCATTGGGGGGGTATGTTCTAAAAGAAAGATTAGCTTGTTTGTAGGAGCCAGAATACTGGCTATTTGGTAGGGGGGTCAAATACTTGTTTTTCCTCATCAGATGGTTATCAGTTTTTATAAATTTATGATGTGATTTTCAGGAATTTTCTTTGGGATTCTGTCTCCCACTGTTAGAAGGTACATTTGATTAAAATGATAGATTGCAGCATTCTTTGTAAGTGGGAAAACCTGTAAAATTATCAAGGGGTCAAATACTTTTTTCCCCCACTGTATTATTCAAATGGACTTGGAGGAAACTAGAATCCAAACCCTCATCTTGGCTCAGTTTTTAGGAAAATGTAACATAGTTTGGAGAATTTTGAAAAAAGAAAAAAAAAACACAAAAATTGAAAAAACAGACAGAAAAAAGGTGTCACAGAGAAAGGGATTTCAATTTGGCTGTTGTACAAATGCTGTATGTCTCATGGTAGACCTCTGATTCAGTGGCAGAAAATCCTGCAGGAGAAGCTGTTATTCTATTATTGGCAGTAAACGTAGACACTTCGAAAGAACCCGCCAAAATTTAATTGAATAATACTCAAATAATCCCATGAGGGGAAACTTATTATGGAAGACATTCTGAGGGAAAGCCTTTCAATGAAACAATGTTGGAGACATGTACTTGTGGAAAACATATAAATAAAAAAAAAAAACAAAGCAAAGAACAACAACAACAACAAAAAACAACAACATTTTATTCCAAACTTGCCATTTTTGCCCTGGAACTGTGAGCATTTTGACTTCCTGCACATGCCCTGGGGTCCAGAAACGAGTGCAAGACAGAATGGTTGTAGGAAAAGAAAAGTATTGATATAATAAAGACTTTGGATGTTTGCAAAAAAAAATCACTATAGTGTAGTAAGGGTAACAGCAAAATGAACAGATTATCAAGATACAACACATGAACAAGATAAAATAAGAATAAAGTCAGTCAGTATATTGCTCTTTATTCAGTTGCTTGTGACTATGTGTATAAAAATACCTTAAATTATAAATGGACCCAAATGATAGATAATTTGCTCATTAATTAGCTGACTAATTCCAGCTGTTGACAAGTTCTCCATCTGTTCCTTCTGTGTTAGACTCCAGCTCTCAGAGCAATATTTTATCTGCTATATGGTCTTAAGACTCGGTAATTAAAGCAAACCTGAGGTGCCAAAATGCTTATTTGATGAAGATTACAAAAGATGAAGAGAACAGACTTGATGCAGCACAAAAAAACGACTTTCTATCACCGGCTTATTGCACCATTGTCCATTTTTCCTATGGGAGCTTGGCTAGTGTTTTTCTTTCCCCTCTTTATCACACACTCTGCTGTCTCTCCTCTCCCTTTCTCTTGCATTCAGTTCACTCCCTCTTTTTATGTTTTATCCTCTTCCACAACCTCTGCTCCACCTATACAGCCTGTCAGCGCTTTTCACACTCTTTCCTTAGTTGTCCTTTTGTTTTCTTTCAGTTAATGCAGCTTTCTGGTTCTTTTTCTGCGGTACAATGAAATGTCTTGTAAACTTACAACAGTTATCTTGAGCTAATTTATGTCTTCTTCATCTTGGCAGAAGTACAATGGCTTAAGAACAATGTGAGGAGAGCTGGTTTGTGATACTGATCTTGTCTTATTTATCAACCTGCCGACATCTGAATGTGAGCACAACAGCTTAGATTGTTTAAACTGCATTGTCACAAAACAAACTGTGCTTGAAAATCAGTATGATTGGTGTATTTCTAGCCCCCCAAAAGAATACCATTTTTGGGATGAAATGACCATTTGAACCCCCATAACGTTCCTACCTTGCTCATTTTTCATTTACTTTTATTTTTCTACTTTTGCTGGAGTCATTATATTGGAGGTTTGTCATCCTTTTATCCACTTCATATCTGCTCCTCTTCTCCTGCCTTTTAGATTGCATTGTCCAGTTTCTTCTCCTCTCCTGCACCTACTACAGCTCTACCAAACCCATCATTTCAGCCTTTTCCTTCCTTTCCTGTAAGCAAGGTTTACTTCTCTAATTCTCTTTCCCTTCTCCTGTCCATCTCTCTGTCCTGTTTGTTTTCCTTGCCATCTTTCTTCTGCTGTAAGCTCTACTGTCTGTGCCTGTGGTGGCGTATGTCCCAGCTCTACCTTCTATGGATATTAAGCTGTAACAGGCGATGCGCTGCGCTGGTCTCTGATGTATGTGTGACCTGCTTTCCGCCAGACCCAATCTCCAGCAGCCTGCCTACTTGCCTTTTCTGGGTTAGTCCCCACCACGAGTAACAGTAGTCTTAGCCTGCATCCCACAGTCAGCCTCATGATGTAAGTTGGAATGACTCTGAACTGACAGCATTTCACCTAAACAGCTTTTTATCAAGGTACTTGAACAGGCTTGTGGAAAAAAGGACAAACTTCTCATTAAATTATAATTAGTTGTTGTGGAAGAAAATATTAGTAAACTCTTGTGATACCTCCTGGTGTGTAATTATACAATTGAGTAGAGAAAACGGCAAATAATTTGCTGATGAGGTGAGTGCAAGTGCAAAAAAATGTTGGCTTGTCTTTGAAGTACTGACGCTCGAGTTTCTTATTGATCTTTGTTCTCTTGCCCCCGCTCTTGCTTCTTTAGTTATCTATCCTCTAATCTAGCTTCCCAACAAAAAAAAAGCAACCTTTCTTCTCTTTTCTCATCCCTATTATATATTTTACTACACATATGTTTAAATTAGCAGTCTCTCATTGCAACCAATCACATGATTGTACACAAAAAATGATATGCTTTCTTATAATAGGTTTGTATATCACCGCACACCCAACTAGTTCATTATTTTGGTTTGGCACATTGTTGCCTGTAGCTTATAGCTGTACAAAAGGTTCCTCTCATCACTATGATATAGTCTTGCTTGCTTGAGGCGAGATGAGCAGTGGGAGGTACTGTGCCCTACTCTTACCTTCTTCCAGTAGGGGGCATACTGTGTGGACTCCCTACAGCTACCCTAACAGAGGGTCAGCTGCTGTACCATAAATCCCATGGGATCTTATGTTGAGTTTATTTTGCTGTTGTTCTGCTGGATTGGTGAGAACATGCCCATGATTTCAACCCCCCTATTGTTCTGCTTTGCTTTCATTACTATGCTGCAAAACACACCATCACCCAGGGCGACAACGAAACAACAAAGTTAAACAACGAAGCACACACAACTTTACAAAGAAGTTACACCAGATTACTTAAATGCGTAATGTGTAAAAGCTGAGGAAAGTCACATGTATGTGGCAACAGTGTGCAACATGCATCTCCATGCATTAGTTAAAACTAACTAAATTTACAGCTATATGTGGTTATATGAGATATTAATGTAGAAAATGTCTCATACAAGGCTCCGTATTAACCCAGCATGTACAGTACAAATACAGCCATCCCATTGTTTAAAACCACCCACAGTTAGGCGCCTGTTTTGCATGCTGCCATCCTTCATCACCAGTCAATGAAGATCTCCATCTACAACATTTCCTCTTTTAATTTTGTTCAATCCAGGAACCACCCGGTGGAGACAAATACAGTAGATATGAAAGCAATTACAGGGAGCCAGGAGTTAGAGCACATTATTCCTGCAGTCTCCCAGTCAAGTGGGAGCCAAAGCATGTTTCTCATGTTGCTTTTACTTTGTTTTTGTTGTGTATGCTGGAAACTCTTGAAGCTATTTTCAAATGGATGGCAGGAATTCCCTCTGATAAATTTGACTGTTGCCAGTCTTGATGCCTTGTACAAGTTAATTCCTGGTGGTGAATGGCCACAAGTAAATTTCATTTTTGTCATGGTGAAAAATATGTTAACATCTTGTGTGCAGTTGCTTTTTAAAACGGCAGCAAATGATATTGTTTTAGCTCAAAATGATCTGGATTTTATTGTATTTGCATGCCCAGCACTGCCCGGTGTTCAGCAAAATAAACACGCATCTTTGATGCTCATCTGGCAGTCTAAACACGATTCCACTGTGTTTTTCATAAGACAGTGGTGATTCATAGCTCCAGTGACCTCTCTCCCTGGGGGGTAGCTAACACGATCCGTTTATCCCAGCCCAATCCTGATGGATTTCTCGCAAACTTGCTCGGCGGCACAGATGGGTGTCGGGAATGTGGAAAAGTGGTCCAAACGGCAGTTCCCGAGGGCCATGCCTGGACTGTGGCATGTTGAGCTGCCTCATAACAAACCCGGAGCGGTGACGAGATGGAAGCAACACATCAGTTTTATTTATGGCGTACAGGAGGGTCATTACGGCTGCTTCAATCTTAGCCTGATGGATGTCTCTAAGTGCCTCCTCTCTTGATCTTTAATGGTACCTTGTAATCAATGGAATACCTGACCCCCAATGCCCCCCTCGACTTAATCCTACTACCATCTTTTTTTTTTTTTTTTTTTTTTCAGTGGAGGGGTCCACGTGGATTGAGTTTTAAAAGGAGGTAATTAAACCAGTGGCAGCTGAGAACTTATTATGCCGGTGAAAGAAGAGCTGCCTATATGTTGGCTTGCTGATCGTTGAGAAGTTATCTTTAATCCCCCATAACATTAAAGGGTGGCCATTCATCAAGTCACAGGGCAGCTTTGTGCTCTGAAAAGCTCTTGTCGCTGCCTTTTTTTCCAGGAACATAATTGAAAAATTTTCCCCCTCTTTTTTCTGTTACACTCTCCAATGCACCTTTCCTCAAATTGAAAATAAACTGGTATCAATAAATTAAGGCAATATCTTTGGATACAGTGAATTAACTATTGCTTTGGGGCTCTATTTAAAACTCTCTTTTCTGCCCCTTCGAAACCAAGCTGAATATCAAAGCTTTATTACTATTATTATAATTTATATTATTATTATTATTTTGGGAGTATGCAGGCCCAGTAGACACATTTATCCAACTAACTATAATTATAATTTTGTAATTAAAACAGCGGTCAAGTTGGGAGATCATGCCGAGGTTGCTGCTGCTGTTAAGCTGCATTTCTGCTGGCACACAATCTCAGCTGAACCGCCGGCAGCTGCAGAGATGATGTTTTTATGCTTTAAATTAGAATATTCATAAGCAGTGCAAATGGGTGGGATTGAGTATTGTGTTCTCTAAAATCAGGATAAAGGGCATTCTTTATTAGTATGTTTTGCTGTAAAGCTTAAAAGAAAACAGAAAATAGAGTAAGTATTTGAAATGTTTACCATGAGACCTTGATGACTAAAAAGCTCCTGCTTTGGCCTCTAGTCGTTTGTTTCAGCCTCTGCTAGTAAGTTTTCAGATGTGTCTTCCAGCTTTTTTTCCCCACATTTTTTTTTTTGTTTGTTTTTGTATTGAATAGACTTGTTGGAGTTTGGCATTTTGTGACCTGGCAGCCCACCATCTCCCATTAAACATGCAGTGTTTTCATTATCACCGCTATTTATTCACATGAGGATGCTAATGTGGGAGACAGATCTGGTTCGGGCGAGGTCTGATAGAGCATGACTACCCTGGAGCTATATCTCCAGTCAGATGGGGATTGGGGACTCAGGAGTGCTGCCATGTTCCCTTTGTAGTGAGTAACAATGTTTCTGCTGCTGATGTGGTAAAAGCTTTTCCTCCTTTGTCACCTTCGCTCTTGCTTGATCCTTGGCATCCCAGTGCTCTATCACGGTACTGTTTGGCCTGGGAACCAGTGACCCATGTTATTGGCTGGCAAGCCTCCTTCCCACGCATGGGGATGGCCTCTTTTCCAGCCATCTCTTCTAATCCGGGAAGCCTTCTCAGTGTTTGTCAGTGACTCATGATAGAAAAAAAAAACACCTATAAGGAAAAGCAAACTGTATTGTAAAGATACAACTTGATACATTGTAAAAGTTCCTCTTTTTATGGCTTTTTTTATATCATTATCATCACTTGGCAGAAAGTTTGAGACATCATGCTCTTTCACTCTTCATCAAAGCAGAGTTGGGCCTCAGAGGAAGATGGAGAGCAGCTGAACTAGACAGAGATACTTGCCAGGAAAGCGAGGGAAGTTTGGCTGCTGAACAGCCATGAAAAACAGCCTTCCAGCAGTTACTGCTGCAGTAAAGACAGAAACATAAAATAAAATCCCCCCCACCCTCCCCCAAAAAACAAAAACCAAACAGTAGCATGCTATTTATGGACCAGATTATCAGTGCATTAATCAGGCCTGCTGTTTGGCACGCGGTACAGCAGTTTTCACAAGTCTGGGCCACTGAAGTCTGATGCTGTTTTATGAGCTGCATCAGATCGATGTGCTATCCGTTCACACTCCAACAACATTCAGATCACTTAGAATAAACTTCACAATACTCAAGCAATATTTCTGATTTGGTTTAGTCAAGCATAAATACACTTGTCACACTAGAGTAGTTCTGTCTTATTACTATTTGGATCCTGTTAGTTTGAAGTTCAAGCAAATATTTCTGTGTGTTTTGATAACATTGTATGCAGAGTATTGGGAAGATCTTGGAACAGGAAATCAGTCGAGAGGAATAGTGCTACTTAAAATCCAAGAGAAACCTGAAATTATAAGTTTGTTTTATTTGCATTTCAAAATGAGAGCGAGAGAGACAGAAAGAGAGAGAGAGAGAATGTGTGTGCATGTGTTTGTGTTTAAACCATTATTTGAGTAGCTGGGGAAACCAAAACAGGCTTTTGGCATCATTCACTATTAAGTTGGGCTGGAAATGAATTGCATTGTAAAGTGTGATTCTAGAGGAGTCTTATTCAGCAGGATGTCATTTAGAAACAAGTATTCTTCTATTCTTTGTGCACACAGCAGGTTTCTTTTCCTCACTGCCACTTTATCATTTTTGTGTGCTTAATCCAAGCGAAGAGAAAAAAACATGTTTAAAAGTTTTTCACTTTTGGTGGTTTTCCATCATCCTTGCATTCACCACACACGTGCCGGTCATCCTCTGTCTCCCAGATGTCCTGCTTGCTCTTTGACTCCTCGTCCTGTCCTGTTTGTGCCTCCTCCATAAGGCGACTCTTTGGATCCAAATATCACATTACTATATTTTTGTGTATTCTCTGCTGTGACAGCTGGTCCAGCAGCACATGCATGTGATGTTAGCATCACATCATGTTTATATTCACATTCCTGACTTTCCTGTTCAAGAGATGCTTTAAAAATCATAACATTTTTTAAAGTCTGTGACATGTTACAATACATATTAAAAACCAAAAATTACATTGTAACAATGATGAATCCGCGCATTGCTGCAAACATGGGGTGATGAAAAAAGTTTTAGCTGAGTATTTTTGCTGAGAACCCTTGTTATGACAAATGACTTGAATTAAATGGATCCAACATCTTGCTGACAAGTTCTGATTCATTCCTGCTGATTCATTTATTTGAATGAGGTGTGTTGAACCAGAGAAATATCTAAAAACTGCAGCACAGTCGCCTTTGAGGACTGGAGTTTGAAATCCCTGGTTAAGATGTATTGATGGGAAATTTGACTCTTTTCACAAAGCTTGGCTCCCAAATTGTAAAAAAGAAAACAAAACAAAAATGAAAGAAAAAGAAAAATCCAACAAAAAACAACCAACCGAAAGAAACAACCGAAAACAGAAAAATAACAAACAAATGACATAAAAGCCAGTTTCCTTAGGGATGGGCGATACGGACTAAAAAATGTATCACAATAATTTCTCTTATTTATCACGGTAACGATAAATGACGACAAAAGCTATCAGCAAAATAATTTGCATTATAAATCTGTCACTAAATTCTGTCTTGAAAGCTCGACAAAATACCAGAAGCCACTACATCAATTAAGTTCAAGTAGGAGGCCTGTATTGCAAAACTGTAGCGACACCAATCAAACAAGTCTGAAATATGAGAGACCAAATGCCACATTTATTCAAACGATGCAAACAGCAAAACTAACTTTGCTTATTAAAAAAAACCAAAGTAAAACACAACCTGGTAAATTGTCATCTCACGATAAAAACGATAAATTCAAATTGTTATTGTGGGGAATTTCTTTGACGATATATCGCACACGATAAAATATCGCCCATCCCTAGTTTCCCTTTCCTTTTGCTTTTCTATTATGTGTCAATCCTGATTGGATCACAGTGAATTGACTTGAATTGATTATGTCTGTTAAGTGCCCTGAGATAACTATATTGTGATTTGGTGCCACATAAATAAAGCTGAATTAAATTAAACTCAAAGTCTTGACGTCATGATACTTTAACATTACTTATTTCTTCATTTTTTCCTGATGCTCTTGTAACGTAAAGCCGGGTTTGCCATCTTTCCATAACCCCCTGTACCTGCCATTTACCACTTCACCAGGGATGGCCAAGTCCGGTCCTCAAGTGCCCCAATCTTGCAACTTTTAGATGCATTCCTTCTCCAACACACCCGAATGAGTTCATGTGCATGTCATTCAGCTCTGCAGAGGCCTGGTAATTTGATCCATGTTTGTTGGAGAAGGGATGCATCTAAAGTTTACAGGATTATGGCTCTTGAGCACTGAACTTGGCCACCCCTGCACTACACTGTCTTCTGAGTCTGCCCCCTTTATTGTGTCACATAGTGGTATGATCCTAATTGTTCTTCGCATATGATCGACTGCATGATGTACCAATCAAATAAAGTCCCACCCATTCCAAAGATTTGGCTCTCACTGATGAGAGTTGAGTTGACTCGTCTTGTTAACTAAAAAGATTTGGGGCTCATTAGTGGATGAATCATCCTTGCTTAAAGGAACATAATTTAAGCTGTGACTTCTGTTGTTTAGATGTGTTATAATATTCACAATACAAAAATGTAGGGATGTCAGATGCCACTTTTTTGCCATATATGTACAAGTGTGAGCACTGACATTTGAGAACTTGCTTATACAGAGAACTGATATGAGTAATTAATTATGACAACAAAAACGATTTGTCCCGCGAATACGTCATCACGCACGGTGTCCAAACTTGGCGTGTGGAAACGTCCTTGTTCCAGGCATTCATTTATGCTCTGAAATCGTTACCCCTGGGCACACAGGCGTTTCTCTGTGTGACTGAATTAGCACACAAGTCGCTGGTAAGTGGCTGGCAGTCAGCAGCAAGGGAAACTTTTCCATGCCCGCATCTGTACAAGTTCCCTGAACAAATGATACCACTACCATAGGTTTCACTTAACATTTCATATTTAATCCTAATTTATAGTCGTCCGTAAAAACCTCTACGTAGGTTACGGAGAGCCCTCTACGTCGACGGAGAGCCTGTCGGAGAGCCTCAGTCGTCTCTGGCTGCACGAAATATTTTTTTAAGTGACTGTCACTCCATCAAGGGAGGACGGAGACGGCAAAGGCTGTGATTGGTCTATCACATAGTAAACACCAGCAGCGTCATTTTTTAACTGGCTAGCCTACGAAGACGCAAACATGAGTCCAACTGAACAACATTTGGCCGAAGAAGTGAGGAAATACCAAAATCTCCCTGTCGTCTTTATGTTTGCTTCAAAAGTATCTGTTTCAATGTTATTCAGCTGCAGCAACAACAACAGTCTTTTCTCTTGGACGCCATTGCTCACTGTAGCCGGAAGCAAAATAAACACCGAGGTCACCGACCGTTGGCATCATAAGAGTAAGCCAGTGTTGCGTAGTGACCTCTACTGATAGGGCGGTAAATTGCACTACGCATCTGGCATCATGACGGAGAACTATGAAGGCTGGAGGGATCTCCGTCGTCACGCAGTTGGATAACGCATTACGCAGTCGGAGAAGTATACTGTAGCCTTTAGCCTGGGTGATATGCATGTGCTGAAAATAATTAAAATAAAACATCCTTCCTGAATCAACATGCTACATGTAGTGCTATGCATTTCAAGTAACCTGTAACCTTCAATATGACACAACCATCTAAAACTGTAGAACTGAAAATCTAAATATTTAGTATTGCTATCATGGCCTCTTCGGGAAAAGTTAAAGGTGGGGTTCATTTTATAAAGAGGAGCATCTCTGTGTGCTCACGTGTGCTGCGGACATGTTGCTGCTCTATTTGCTTACCACAGCATTTACAACTACTTCGTCAAACGACAGTCAAACTTCACAGGAGCAGAAATAAAAGTTTACAAGTCATTAGAAGCTTATAAATAGCTGATCTGATGCAGTTGCAGTTTGCTGTATTTTAGTCATAATTCTACATAGATGAATATATTCAAACTTAGACCAGTACACCAAAAAATACTTGGGAAAACGTATAACACAGAATTAGCAGGAAAATTCCCACAGACTAAGTGAATCCTCAATTAAAGTGCCAGTGGCATGAAATTCCTGGCAACTTTTGGTCCCTTTTTAGTCACACTCTAAGTACCTGAATGCTGTATGAAAGGATCGTTCGCCGTAACTCAGCCTTGTCATAGAATAGCAGGCGCTACGAGTTAGCACTACTGTTGGCACCGGCATACAATGACCGAGGTTTGGTGGGCGGGACCAGAAGGCACGCTTACTTTTGTTGTCATGGTGCTCTGGCGGAGAGGAGGTGGAGTGATACCTGGAGACATTCGCCCATACACTCAGCAGTAACCTGCAGACACGCAGCTCTCCACACACTCATGTTTGAGAAAAAAAAAACAGTTGCTGTGTTCTGTTGAACACGGCCGCACGTCAGGCTTGAAGAAGTCCGTATTGAGTCTCTATGGATCTATAAAGGACGTACGGCGGTCATGACAGACGCTGACGCATGAGTATGAATGAGTGTTTAAGAAGAAAACAGCATCATATTCCAGCATCAAGTTTCCCTGAATTATTTACCTCACCCATTAATTCAGTTAACAGTTAATACTAAGGATATATTACACTAGTTCTGCTTGTTAGATCTGTCTTCGTCTGACCGGAGCAGTACAGAAACAGTGATGAGGATGATGATAATGATGAAGGCCTGATTGCCTATGTACGCAGCCGAACACTCGCGCACAATGGGAAGAATTATAAACTGGAATAATCACAAACATCAGTTTCCCTCAGAGATAAATGACACGAACATGATAAGAAACGTTTATTAGAAACTAGAAGCTTCATGTTTCTTCGTGGTGGCTGGAAGCCGTTATAACCTCCTGAGGAGGAGACGGAGCTGCAGGGAGATTTTCTGTTAGTTCGGTCGGCACATTCCTGCAGAAATGAAATCATCCACCAGTTTTTCAGCAGGGAGGACAAAAAGATTGCTGTTGTGCTTCGTACGCCAGGTACAGAGCAGTTCTGATGCGAACGGGGCGCCGTGATGTCGGTTTGTTGTTGTTGTAGGTCTCGGGGGGAGGGACTTGGACAGTGTAGTTTGGGGGAGGGGGGTAATTGGCTGGAAGTCATTGCGCCACAAGCTGCGCTAGGAGTAAAATAGGCCGAACTGCCAATCAGCCTATTTGTAAATGCTAACTTCGCCATGTAGGCAGACATACCCAGGGAAAAGGAAATGCAAATCTATAATTTAACCCCTTAGGGGACATAGGCAGGCTGGGGAAACTAAAATATATGATAAAAACCTCAAAAAACCCCGCAAATTTCATACCAGGGGCACTTTAAACTGAGAAGTTAAGAAAATGGATCTGTAAATACACCTTGAAATAAATGACTGTAAATAAACTTTGTTTCCTCACAACCCTGTTTCAGATTCCTTAAAAACAGACTGGTGTGCTAAATAAGGCCAGAAATGTCCAAAACTTTATGTACTGTATGTATGTGTGGATACATGACACAGGTCCGGTGGGAAAGAGAGAGAAATGGTAAAAAGTCCGCTCCGACTGCCGCTAACGTTTTGAAAAGTCCCCCGCGGACATGATAGACAGGGGTCAGATATATCCTCGAATAGTGAAATGTGTCTTCTGATTTAGAATGAGATGTAAACTCTGATGGAGTAAATGCAAAGCTGGTGGCACTCACATTGAAGAATATTTTCCTTCCAGCATGGTGGGGGTAAAAACGGTGAGTCACGTGATGCTCGGAGCTCTATAGTAGGTATCGGGTGCCGTCAGAAGCGAGTATTTGACGAGTATGAGTACAGCAGAATAGGCCAGTATCTGAGTGAGTACCAATACTGGCATCGGTATCCTACAAATATGTACAGTTTTTAATCAAATATATTGTAGAAAAGATTTCCCTTTTAACTCGCATTGTAAATGTTGTTTCCACAATGTTTGGGCCAGAGAGTAATAATACCTTATGTACTGAGAATAGTATTTTACAATCCTTACTTTTTCTCTACAGTTCCTTTCTGCGACCTGTCTTACTTGATAGTAGGGCACCTTTTACAGCACAATTCTTAATTGTTCAAATGAATATATAAATGAATAAATTAACACTTTTTCAGGGTTTTCTTCGGACAGTATGGTACCTGCTGTAGTTTCCTGTTTGTGCAAATGGATACTCACAGTAAGTTATTATACATACAGTTATTCTAATTTCCCTTTTTCAGACATCATGCTTTCTTTTCTCTTGTTGGTGTTGACGTAAGTTGGGATGACAGTTTCATGACTTGCTTTGCTGATAATTGCTTAGATTTGAGGTAAACAGGACACACTAATGTCGTGGTGTCGATTTAGAGTTTCTCTGCTTTTGAATTCTTCCTCTTTTTGTTTCTTCTCTTGAATCATTGTGTGGTTTGGATGTCAGTTGGATTACCCGAACTTGTCAGCTGCTTTCTGCTTGTTTTCCTTCCTTGCCAGGCTGTGTTTTATCCCTGTAAGTTCTTCATTTGAACTACTTTTATGTATTCAACCTGCCTCTGTTCTGTGCAAGTGTATTTCAGTCCCTTACTTACAGTAACAGTCTTTGTGACTGTAGCGCCAAAAGTTCCCCCCTAGCGTTTCCAAGTGGATTATCTATCGCAGCTTTGAATAACATTGCATTCTCTTGGAGGACGTCCAAACCTTCTGATCAAGGCATCCCTGTCATATAGCATCAAAGTCGGTCAGATACTTAAGGTAAATACTTTGCAGTGACATTGTGACAATGACGGAAGAATGAATGCAAAGCTGTCAGGCAGGTTGTAAATAAAAGCCGAATTTGGCCTGCTCACAAGTGGTATAAATATAAATCTAAGATCACAGGATGATGCAATGCAAGAGGATCCAGAACAATATACTTCTGCTTTAGGTTTGTTAATTTGAATTAGTCATTTTCTTTAAACTTCTTTTTGTCCGCCAGTTAAATTGACACTTTAAATAACTAGGATTGATGGCAAAAACTGACTTGTAATAAATTGAAATAAACTCAGTGGTTTGTCGCAAATAAAAGCAGGTATTAGTGAATTAGCCACAAGAAATAAAGGGGTTAATGTTCCCAGAATAGCTAAGAAGCAGTCTCCATTATGTTGTATTGTTGAGGCTGTGTCTGTCTTGCAGCAGTCTCCTCTGTCAGTCTCTCGCTTCCTGCTTTCAGCTCTCTTCAAGCCTCTACAATATTATCTCTGTCTGTGAGGCTTGAGGCTCTATCTCTACTAATTAGAATTTAATGGACCAAAAGTGATTGGTGTACTTCCAGAAATAAAGTGGGCTATTCATATGTAAAACAAACAAACAGCACTTGGTATGGGAGCATTGTTTGGGTGCGTCTTTTGCTAGACTCAACGGTGACACAGAGACTGGGGAAACGTACAGGCTAAGAAGCATATTTAAATGCATGAGTTTTTTTCCTCTTCTTTTATCACTTATTAGAAGGCAAACACATAATCTCTGCAATTGAATGTCTTGTAATTTTTCCTCAGCATATATTTTACTTCTTGCAATGTTTTCTTGACTTTGCTTTTTTTTGGTGTGTGTGATGGCCCCTGAGTGGGTGCTCATTGCCGAGACCCTCAGTAATCATCATTATAGAATGATAAGAACTGTAACCAGACTGCTCCCTTTGGAATTAAGCATTAGAGACGTTTCTTTAGGCCTGCCCACTCAGTGGTCTCACACTCTCATTAACAGTCTTTCTTGCTCTCGTTTTTATTTTCTCTGGTCTTTTCTCTCCCTGCAGTTTGTCTAATTTTCTGCCTGTGACTCTCGTGCTGTTCTCCGGCTCAGTAACGTTCCCTCACTGCTTCTCTCTCCTTGTTTCTCATACTAGCATAACTGATGGCTCTAATTTGTGTACTTTAAAGGGCCAATTCATAAAAGGTACTTAGGCTCGATAAGGAAATTGAAATGAATGACGACAGCCTTATCACAGCGCTCTCCCTCCCTTGCACTCATCCCTGGGCAAGTAAGAGGTTTCATTGCTTTAGAGGAACACCATCACAGTGAGAATATAAATGCAAATCTAAATGCCTTGACGCTATTGAAGGGCGTCTCTTTATAGAATCAATAATCATATACAGACATAGGGGGCAGAGAGACCAAGAATTACGATAGGGAATTGATATAGGCAAGGTTGTTTACATGTTGCTGTTAGTAGAAAATGTGCACAGAGATGTAGAAAGTAACTGATTACACAATGTTGAATCACAAGAGGCACAAAACCACAATTTTGTGAGTTGGCCTGGAAAAAATGTAGATGGTCACTTACTGTAATTCGGCCTTTAACAAGATACACGTTGTTCTCAGGGTGTGAATGATGCTGTCCAGATTTTCATTAGGCTGAGTACATGACGCAGGATACATGTACTGTAATATGTCATGCTTATGATATATAGACCTTTGCTCTATTTACTGGAAAAACAAAATCTTCTTTTTACTCAAACTAGCAAAACATTCTGTCATGTGAAGAATTTCTTGTAAAAAATAAAAATTTTCTACCAACCAAAAATTTCCCAAGAAGACATTTTGAGAATAATAAGTACAATTCTTTGCAACTCACTGAACCACAAGTTACACAACGCAGGATTCTTTTTTTAATCATTTAAATGAAGAAACAAAATCAATGTACAATAATGTCTTTTAGGGTATGAATGTGTGGTTATTGAGTTAAGTGACTGTTTCTGTTGCGCTGCACAAGTGATTTTCTTATAATCCAACATTGAGTTTTGATAACCTCATTAATTTTTCGATAGGTTTTTCATTTGCTATAAAGTAAAATTAGTTTATTTTACACTATCATATACGACAAATTAGGATCAGTCGAAAAATTTTCTTAATATGATCCAATATTCCAGACAAAATTATCCTTAAAATGAAAGAGCACAGTTTGATCCCATAAACAGTGGGACCAACGGCAGCTTAGTATAGTTTGAATTTCTTAAACCATCTCTTTTAGGGATGGGAGAAAAAAATTGAAAAATCAAAGTATCAGGATTTTTTTTCGTTGTTTCACAATTTCTAAATAGATTTTTTTGTTCAAAAAAATTTTTTTTGTTCAAATCTAAATGCTTCCTTTCAGTCTGTTTATGTGGGAGAAAAATTACGACTTTTCTCCAGCAGAGGACAAAATGTTTTTTATTCAACTCTCTAGTAAAATGACGTTATATTCATTTCCCCCAAAATTCATAAACAGAAGGTGAAGAATGGCAAACAACTAGGTCTGGTGTTAAAAAAGCAAAATAAAAATCTCAACAATTGGAAGAATCTTAATTTAAATCGAATCGGAACCCAAAGAATTGTAAAAGAATTGAATTGGGACGAAAGCACATTATCCCAGCCCTAGTCTCTTTGCTGCATGGAGTTTGATTTGTGAAAATAAAAACCTTTTGCTTAATATTGTCCAGGAATTATCAAGCACTAATTTATTGGGGGTTTAAAAACTGAGTCTCTGAGGGCATCCCGTGTTGTATAGCACTCGAGATTCAGTAGTTAGTTTTTAATGTCCTGTTGATGGGGCCCTTATTGGTCCAGCTGCCTCTGTATGGATTCAGATCAGAAATGGCTCTTGGGACTTTGAAAGTGTGTTCATTTGCTTTGTCCCATTGCTGAGTTTCTTTAGCTAACTTGATTCATGTCTGCTGGATGTTGGGCATCTTTGGACTCACTGAAATAGTGTTGGATGTTTTGTCTCCACATAAAAGTAAGGTTTCCAAGGAGAACACTGCTGATTCCTATTTATTCGAGCAGGCAAAACAAATTAAATCCACACTGTGGAGGCCTATTTGAATTCCAAATTTACTCTCTGTAGACCTTTATTCTGTAGTTTAGCATGTCTTTAAAATCTCTTTTCTCAGGCTCAATAGACGACAAATCTAGGACAACCTACAAATGACACAGAAAGAAGTGCTTGCAGAACTTAATCTCCAAATGAATTATGTTGCTTTGAAAGTTGTGCTGGGAATCATGTCAGAAATGCATGTGCCTTTCATGAATTTAATGGAATTTTTTTTTTTTTTTTTGGTTAATGCCAATTTCATAGTTTATCAATGTTGGACAAGTGGGGCAACCACGTCTATGCCACCAATATGCGATAAGAGTGCTTAAATAAGTACTGAAGGGTTTTGTGATCATTATTTTTTCTGTTTTAGCTCAAGTTTATTCAAATTTGATTTTTGCATTTAAAAAAAGGCACCATCCCTAGCCCTGAGATGATGAATGTTATTACTTCAGCTGCCATTGGTTGCTTCAAAGCTGTGACTGATTGGTATACAGCCACCGCCATCAACAAAGAGCTGACATCCTCTTTCTTCAGGCAAATAATATGATTTATTGTTGTTAGAATTCTCAAATATTGGCAAAGCGTTGTGCAAGCATACAGGTTTTAGCACATATCTTTATAGAGCAGTGTCTAGTGAGGTGCAACGGCATGTTTTGACACCCCAGCCCGGCTCAACACGGCCCAGTGCCCAGTAATCACTCTGCTATTGGAGGCCTGGCATCAGCGGCTGTGCCCTCCTCACCCCCAACCACAGCCTAAACAACAGTCGGGAGAGCTCTTGACAAATTGGAGCGAGTTAGCCACTCCTCAGTTCATTGCACAGCTCTGAGCACTAGCGAAACAACAACAAAATATAAGCGCACATAAAAGAAAAAAAGCGAGCATAGTCAGTTTCTGTTTGTGCACGCCCCCCCCCCCCCCCACCCCCCACTCTCTTGTTCTTGATCCCCCCTAACCCCTCAACTCCAGTCTTTTCCTTCGCACCACACACACAGTCATCTGAAGAAGTGTTTGCGCTACAACTCGGCTCTCTCACTGTGTCGTGCTCAGAAATCAATCAGGGGTTAAGCTCACACCTTCTAACGAGCTCTTCTCAGAGGTACGTCTCAGCCATGAGCTCAGGGCAGCATCAGCCAAAGGTATCACCGCGCGAGAAACGAAGGGCAGAGCCAGGGAGAGCTGTGATGAAGAAAGAGAGCAGGATGAAGAAATGAGAGGGCAAGCTGTCTGATGGAAATGGAAACATAGAGGGTTTGTTCAGGCTGAACAGAAGAAAGGATGGGTGGAGACAGATGGAAAAGAGGAGAAAAGGGGGTGAGGGCATTCGTCAAGGTGCTGGGCCTTCTGCCTTCTTTACTGCAGCACACAGGTGTCTGCTTCACCATCCTTTCATTAGATATGCACCTGGGCCCTAATGGTGAAGGTTGTCAGAATGAACTGGGCCAGTATGGCGGCAGGGAGCAATTTCACCCAAGCAGAGACAAACACATTCCTTGATTTATCCTCATGCAGATTCAAAACAAGAGCACCCCCTGTTTTGGGAAGGGTATAACTGTATCATCCAAAAAACATTTTCTTCTTTAAGAAAAACAAAACAAAGCAAAAACAAAGAGCCACCCACCCCAAGAAAGTGCAGGAAAGCTGCTTCTTCAACCCGGGGTTTATTTCCTTGTAATTCGTTTTATCGTTGTTGTTCTGCACCTCAGCCCAGCTGTTCCCATCGAGACTGGCAATTAATGTAATTTATTCTTTTGTGACTTTAATGGCCTTAAGTGATGCTGAGGCGCAAAAACAGCAGAATGAAAAATGCACACTGTTTCGTCAAAAAAGTTTTTCTGGGCTGGGGGCAAAGGCCCGTACAGAAATTTCGACAAATACTGAACCCTGAGAGCCTTTACAGTTTGAAAGGAAGCAGGCATGAGCCTTGTTCTGAGCCGAAAATAAGATAAGAAGGAGTAAAGGTGAAACACAGGTAACATTTGAGAGCGCTGAGGATAGGTCTGGTGTTTTCTTCCTCTTGGCCCTCCCCTCGTTCCTTTACTTTAGTCTCTTCTAACACGATTCTTCTGTCTCTTTCATTTTTATTTTTATCTCCAAATGAGTGACTAAAGCTGTCAATGTATAGACTGGGTTAAAAGTTTGATAGACAAAGAAACTCAGCCTGTTCATGCTCATTATCCCTTCAGCAGCTTCTTCCTTTGCATCAGGACTGTTTTTTCAAAAACTTATTTATCCTGTTACATGCTTTTCCAGCAGTGTAACCCTCCATGTCGCTGCACGATGCTAATTTTGACAGACTGATATTGGCTAGAGTGTGAGGTATAATTACACGGTTTAATTATTGGCAGTGTACAGCTACTCACTGTCACATGATCATTGAATCCTTGTCCTGCTCTTCAAAGCCGTTGTGCTACTGTAATTGCTGCTGGGATGACCGTGGCTCTGTTGCCCTGAAAGCGACCCTTCCTATCACCGACGAAATGCATCACGGGATGAAAGTGATTGCTCCGAATTGTAAGTGATTAGAGTTTGTCTAGACGTCTCAGGGAGTGATTGGATTGATTTGATGCCAGGGAGTAAATCGGACACTGGCACTGAACCGCTGTGTGTCTGTGTCATCAGGATTTCATGCTACCCATATCTGTATTTTATTTTTTCCATGGTGCTTTTATAATTTTATTTCTTCTTGTATTTGTTCATTTATTTATTGATGAGTATGAGTAGCTGTAGAACCAGCGTGGACGCATAAAATGAAAAGGAATATCCTAAAAAACAAACAAACAGAAAACAAGTTTTACAATTTAAAAATAAGAGCTAAAAAGAAATAAGCTCTCTGAATTGAGATGAATGAATTGAATTGAAATGACCAGTGTGCTGGCGCATGATGGAAGGGTTGGAGTTCCCATACCGTACTGTACCGTACCGTACCGAACCGTACCGAACCGTACCGAACCGTCTTCTTCCGCTTATCCGGGATCGGGTTGCGGGAGCAGCTGCCTAAGCAGGGAAGCCCAGACTTCCCTCACCCCGGCCACAGCCGCCAGCTCATCTGGGGGGATCCCAAGGCGTCAGCTGGGAGACGTAGTCCCTCCAGCGTGTCCTGGGTCTCCCTCGGGCTCTGGTCCCGGTGAGACGTGCCTGGAACACCTAACCAGGGAGGAGGCATCCTGACCAGATGCCCGAGCCACCTCATCTGGCTCCTCTCTATAGGGAGGAGCAGCGGCTCTACTTTGAGTCCCTCCCGGATGACCGAGCTCCTCACCCTATCTCTAAGGGAGAGCCCGGCCACCCTGCGGAGGAAACTCATTTCAGCCGCTTGTACCCACGATCTCGTTCCTTCGGTCATGACCCACAGCTCATGGCCATAGGTGAGGGTAGGAACGTAGATGGACCGGTAAACGAGAGCTTCGCACTCGGCTGCAAATTGCTCCAGCGAGAGTTGGAGATCACGGCCCGATGGCGCCAACAGAACCACATCATCTGCGAACAGCAGAGACCCAATCCTGAGGCCACCAAACCGGATCCCCTCAACACCTCGGCTGCACCTAGAAATCCTGTCCATCAAGGTTATGAACAGGATCGGCGACAAAGGGCAGCCTTGGCGGAGACCAACTAGTCTGGGAATGGATTAAACCTACAGCCGGAAATGCGGACCAAGCTCTGGCACCGGTCATACAGGGTGCGGACAGCTCAAACAAGGGGGTCAGGCACTCTGTACTCCAGGAGCACCCCCCACAGGAATCCCCGGGGGACACGATCGAGATATGGGAGTTTTCATATGATACTGAAAGCTGTGTTGTTGGGAGTGTTGTATGTGCACATGCCTTTTACTACTAGGGCTCAATGAAACATACTTATGAAATAAGCAAAAACAACAACAACAAAAAAGCAAAAACAACAACAAAAAAGTACATAAACGCATTTTTATAAAGTTTATAAAGTTTCAATGTTATTATCATTATCAATACTGTGAGTCATAAAATGGGGAGGCATATGGCTATAAAATAAACAGATCACAAACTTTTACACTGTACTTAACTCAGGTTTTGACACAATAACAGCTTGTTAATTAGCAGATCTTGTATTCAGTGGTGCAATTTAATTACTCCTGGTCAGGTTTATTCTCTCTCTCCTCTTTTTCTCTCTCCATCTCTTCCCTTCTACACTAGATTTGGCTGTTTGTAGCAGAACAAAACAAAGTCTAACCAGGCAACATGGGTTATAAACTGAGGTAATGGGAAAGTGTTTAACTCAGATTCTATGGGTATATTAGGAGCTAATTAAAGGACACTTTTGCCAAATAGAGGGAAGACATTAAGGAATAGTCTGTACTCAGCAAACAAACAAAAAAACCCCATCCCTGGTATTTCTGTGAAAAGCCTCCTCAGAATGTCTGCCATATGTTACTGTGTAGATATCCTTTATTGTTACAGGGACATTGATTTCAAAACACTCCAAATTGAGACGTTAAAGGATAGCCTCTAGCCAGCTCTGAAAATACTTTTCCAACTGAGAATCGACTACACCATGACTCACTGAACTATACACATTATCATAAAGAGAGTGCATTTATCTGTTTCCCTCCTACAGTAATGTGGAAAATACTGCTACAATTGAATTAAGAAACCTATCGGCATGTTGTTAGAGTAATTTTCTGTATGAACACACATGCGGCATCTATGTTTGGATGTCTTAATAAAGTCTTGATGTTTTTATAAATGCTTGATGGACAAAGAAAACATCTGTACAGATCAAGCTGGAATACTTCCTGTTTGCTTAATTTTTACAGCTCTCCGTCAAAACATTGCACATTATGGACACCAGCAAAGTCCTTGTAGCTTGCTGAGACTGTCGTAGTAGTCACCAGTGGTAGATATGGTAATTATCTTGTGGCTTCTATAAAATGTCTTTTGTTTGCTAAGTAGACCATAGAACCAATTCAGTCTGTGAACGATGCTTGTATTTAAACAGATTCTAGAAAATAAGGTTGCACACAAGCAGAATAGTGGTTACTTACTGTAGCTTTACTTGTAAGCCTCATGCACCTGCAGGTGACAGTATTTTCAACAGACATTACAATTGATGCTGTGTTTACATTGTGTTGTATGAAATGAAGAAAATGGAATTGAAGCTCAAGATTTGGGCGTTATTACTATTTTTAGTCACAGCTCTAGAACAAACACCCCATACCTTTTGAGCACAAAGTAGAATTTGTATGTACTACATATATTTAGTTTAATTGGTGGTGTTATTGGCCTTTTTAACGATGAACAGCCTGGAAACTCTGGCACTGGGGGAAAATAAAGCAGTCACTGTAGCATTAAAATATGTATTTTAATGGCCTGGAAGAAATCTCTAGTAGACGGCTGCTCGAGTTATTGCATTATTGTTCTTTGCTAATAGTCTTACATCCCGTGCAGACTTTACAAAGTGCCCTTGGCATGTCCGAATTACTGATTGAAGCATCTACGAGATTGTGTCCGATAGTGTCTGGAAAGGAATGGAGAAGGCTGCCAAGTGGCTCACATCCAGCCAGCTGAAAAAGTCTGGTGTCCTGAAGAGTACCAGACTTTAAGCTGAATTACTTCAAAACAGGTCGTTTAACTATTGCAGTTAACATTAAAATGATTATCTCCCACTTCTGACACCATGTTCAGAAACGAATTAGAATGTGGCTGACATCCTTTTATAGGTTACAATGGATAATTTACCTGATGCACACAGTAGAGGACTCTATTAGGCTACTTTAAAAGCCATTCATCTGTTTGGGGATGACTCATTTCCCTTCCTGTACAACCATAACTCTCTCTACTTACCAAGCCTGCATATATTCCATTTTGGTAGACATGTTGCTTTCATTTCACTCTTTATTACTTTCTGGTTCATCTAGTAGGAAACTGTCCCTGTTTGATTCTTCTCAGCGTTCTAATTGGAGTTGTTGGAGTGAATTTTAATATGAGGGATAGGTTTCAGAAAAACTGAAAAGGGGGAAAAAAAAACACAAAGTTTTCCTCCAGTTAGCTCATTTGTCATGCATAGAACAAAAGCAGAGAAGGGTTTCAAGGACGAGGTTTGAGACATGTCTGCTCTATTGATTGGTTAAAGAGCCTGGATTCAGACCACTCATCGAGGGGTGAGCGCCGCACAGACACAATGGAGCACATTTCCCCTGTTCACAATGCGGGCACGCAGCAGTAGGCTGCCTGCTGCAGAAGCAGGCCCACTATCAGGCCTTTTGCCAGGGAGGGGACACTGCCAGGAGTGGGGAGAAGTGGCTAACACAAACAGAGAGAAGGATGGATTTATGTAGAGCAAGGAAGTAAGGAGGGTGGAAAGTTAATCTGTGGAGTGTAGTGGAAGGAAATGACGAAGTGGAAATGGTATGAAGAAATATGGTTAATGAAGAGGAATTAACACAAAAAGATGAAAAAATGATGAGACTCTTAAGTTAGCAAAAAGGAACTAGTGGATGATTTATCCCAACAGAAGAATAGGTGAAGTTTAAAGATGATATGGAGGCTAAAAGGAAAAAAAGAGCTGAAATAAATAAAACATGCAGTAGAAGTGTATATAGTATAATGTACCTAAGAGAGGAGAGGACTCCAGGGAGTTTATATGCATCTGAGGTTATATGCTGCGCTGTAGAAGAATTGTTTGGATCTTTAACGCAAGGGAATACTAAACTAAATGCTCTAGTCTGCATACAAGCACTGCATCTTGTGTTAAATCTAAAATGAAAGTTTTGTAAAGTAAGTTACATTGAACAATGTATTTAAAAAGAGTAAAGAAGAGAACTGTTTTAATATTTCTTAATCTTAGAAAAGCCTGCAAAAGCTTGATACAGTTTAGCTGTTTTGTTTTGTTTATTTTTTTTCATGTTGTCTATATTAAAACCACTGTTCAAAGTTTTCATGCCATAATTTCTGAAGGAGTGCATTTAGTCTTTGTTTATACAGTACACACACACACACGCATAAATACATACACCTACCTATACCTCATATATATATATATATATATATATATATATATATATATATATATAAACACACTGTATAGGTGCTGTTTATATATTAATATTTATATGTTATATTATTGATCTTATAAATGACTAGATTTGCTAACAGATTTGAGTTTTTGTAGCTTTTCTTTGGTTCGTTAAAATTTTCCATACCTTTTTTAATTCTTAGGTCTGTGAAACTGTGGTCAACACACAACACACAACACACGCACACGCACACGCACGTGCACACACACGTACACAAAAAGATTGCTTGATTATTAACATACTTTGTTGTATCCTTCAAATTTTTCTTCCTCCATTAGAAACAGTTGCAACATTTAAACACTATCTCAACTTCAATGCACCAGTTATTATTAAACATTTACACTTTGCACTTAAAGTAAGAAAATTTGTGCTTGATTATGTCTCACCTTCAAGAATACCATTATGCATGATCAAAAAGACTGATTTATCACCTTTACAACGAGGTATAACTTGTAAGAATCTTGCTTCTTTGGAATGGGCAACACGACTTGAGGTGCAGATAGTGTCACTTAGAAAATGTCCCCAAATTACCTGCAATGGTCACTTGTTTTTGAGTTGCTTGGTGGATTGGATGATGGCACTCTCTCACATCAAAACAAATAAACAACAATGGCCATTTTTGCACGATTAATTTTACACTGCCTGGGACCTCATTAGTTGATGGAACCATAAAATGCCACAACAGCTTGCCACTTCTTTCTCATGCTGGTCACCAGCCTGGTCACATTTTGCTGTGAGATGGCATCCTATTCCTCAACCAGGAGTTGTTGAAGGTCAGCCAGCATGATTGTGTTGGTCACTTGAGCACGTACCAAGCTGATTGCGCAACTGTTCAAATGGGTTTATGTCTGGACTCGCAGTAGTTTATTCCATCCTTTTAACTCTCGAATTCTGGAGGAAGCAGAGGAAAATATTGAAGGGGATTTTGGCACACTTTTGTGGGGGACACTACCTCCATGTTTAGCTGTTATGCTCATTCCACAGAAGCATGATCTTAATCAGGGTTTCCAACAATATATAACACACCACCTCTTTGTATTATTAAAGGAGAAACATTATCCACTGAACACAGATTTTCTTATGCTTTTTGCCGAGTTAAGATCTGATATATGCCACATACCAGTATGTGAAAGGGGCCCTTGTGCATATGGAATACATTAGCTTTGGACTTTTAGTAATACCTGTCAAAACTTTAGAATACAGAGACTAATCCATATTGTGGTATTTGCCTTTTTTTTCTGGAGAGAGAACTTTCATCCCTGACTTTCTACTCTGAAAAGTTCTATTGTCAATAGAGATGAACTTTTCTTCCAGGTAAAAATATTCCTGTACCAGTTTTGCATTAAAATAGGTAAGAAAGTAATTTTCATTTGTATAGCACTTTTCACAGACAGGGCCACAAAGTGCTTCACATTATAACACATAACAACACAAGTTTAAACAAGTAAAATACAAATAGAAAAACAAAAAAACAGTTCTTTATAGATATACAAAATATTTAATATCATTTGAATACTTCTGATGCATTTACAGTCATAATAGTGGATTTTTTTAAGCTGATCATATGTTTTGTTTATAAAATATTAGTGTGACAAAATCAGCTGGACTGAAATGCAATGCAACAATAAATACATGTATGAATATTCAATATGTGCCCTATCATTCTACATGACTGAAGGAACATGAGAAATAATCAGAACCACTGGGTATCCCTCTTTCACCCTAACCCTGTTTTACATCTCAGAGCCTACTGTCCTCTCAAGTCTTTAAAAATACAGTTCGTCTCGTGTGTTTGGCTTCATTGCTTGTGACACACTCCTGTTTCTAGCTCTCGCTGCTTAGCCGCATTGTGCCCTCCCTGGGCTTAACTAAACCTTCTACCCACCCCCACCCTGCTGCCTGCCTGTCTAGGTTTTAACTTGTCTTACCTGTCTTGATCTGTATGTATCATTGTCTTTCTCTTCAGCATTGCCTTTATCAGCCTGTCCCGTCTTATTTTCTAATCCCAGTATGTCTGTTTTGATTGTGTGTCACCACCTGTCTTGTCTCATTCCTCTGACTGTCTTGATTGTTCTCTTTTCTTGATTTATCTCTGGATGTATAAAGCACGAATTCCCTTCAGTTTTGCCCTTTGTTTCAAGGTAAAAATGACAACCTCTCATTAAACTGCACATAAACGTACCTGCCACCATGGATGCAAGGATAACTTTTGTAAGCAATGGCTAAATCTCCAACGGTGAATGTGATTGTTAACTTCTTAAACTCTGAAAAGATTTATCTTAATCAAATCTGGAAAAACAGCAAACATGCATGTGGCAGACAGTAAGGTAAGATGGAGATCTGCGGGAGTGACAGACAGAAGGCAAGCAACACTACTTGCTATTCCTTCTTCCTTCTACAATCCTCACTGTTTGAGCAGAGATCTTTAGTCCTCAAGAAGGGGCACGAGCTCAGCAGTTGACAGCCCCCTACCCCCCCACCTTTTTCTGTCTAGCTATTTGTGCGAATGTGTACAGAACACGCAGCGAGCTCTCAACACCCCCATCCCGCTCTTGTACTCAGATCTCATTTTCGTGGGCCGTAAAACATTGAGTTGTTAAATTTCTTTATGCGTCCTGCTCCCTTCGCGCCCCAAGGGCTCCTGGTGTGTTTTAAATTGAATGATTGCCTGCAGCTCTCAGGTTGTTTAACCTCTGCAGTGGCACCAACTGCTCTGTAGGACTGTATTTTTAGAAGTTTCACTCACGTTTCCTCTCCCTCCACCTGTGGTAACATGATGAAAGAAGAAGGAGAAGAAAAAGAACGATAGCCATTTCTTCGAAGGTTTTCAGCTGATGTGTGTGTCGTGCTGCCTGCCTACAGTGAAGAGGAAGCGCCTCGAGGTGTGCATGCTCGAAGCACGCGCATGTGACAATGACTACCGTTTTCCTTATTTATGACTCTCACCTCTGTCCAGGATGCCAATTTGTCTGAGGAACAGAGGAATGGGAGCCGTGAGGGGAAAAGGGAAGGGGGGAAAAAAAAAAAAAAGCAATTGGGCGATTCCGGGGTGAGCGCTGTTCTGGGCCCGTTAGCTTTTATGGCCCACTAAAGAAGAAGAGAGATAGAATGAACACCCTTCCTGTCTTGATTGACTTCTCCTCTGCTTCCCTAGCTCTACTACAAGCTCCGTTTCTCCAGTCTCTTAAGTAGCAATAATGGACATTCTCATATCTACCCTGGAAGCATTTCTCTAGGCTACAGGAAACCAGCAAAAATAAGTACGACAAATTACCTTTCCTAATCTTACCTGGTCTGTGAGGTCATTATTATAGATTTAAACAGCTATAGTAGGATGTCACACATAGGGAGGCAGCCGCTCGGGATTTATCATGTAAGCCAGATATGTAATAAAGAGCATGTAAGCAGTAATTACACACTGATAACTTTGCCAAGGACACAAAAAGGTTTTTGTCATGTTAAGTTGTAAATCTGACATGTTGGTCATGTCCTGCAGCCTTGGTGGCAGCTCCTTCTCAGCCCTCTGACTTTTAAATCCCTGCCCTGCTCCTGCTTTGTTTGGTCACACTTTAATTTGCTTCCTCATTAAGTCTTATTAGTCATATTAAAGTTTCCTGTGATGGGATGAAGATCCTTTCAGTGGAAAACATAACTTTGATCTTGTTTCTGTATAATTGTGAGCCACATTTAGGTTTGTTCTTCAGTCCCTTACTGCTTGTGTTATTAGGTGTATTTTATGCAAAGTATGCATGTCTCTCAGCGACTGTTTATTTGTATTCGTCTGCTGCTTTTGACAGCACGTTGTGGGTTTGTGGCTTAACCATGCCCTCAGTTCTAGGAGTATGCAAGATATCAGAGTGCAGGGGAGAGAGCCCGGGCCACACTTGTGATTCCGTACGCACACCCCCATGGACCAAGGCTTAGGGGAGTGCATGTGCTGATGAAAAAGTAATGTACTGTGTCTGCAAGGTGCGGCTTGCTCTTTTTTTTTTTCCCCCTTTCACTTCTGTGACCACAAACCCCCGTCACCCACACAAACCTGAGACTTTCTCAGCTAAAAACAGCTCCTCAAAGTACCTTCCAGTTGATCTTTTTCTCTTTTTTTTTGTCTCATACAGAGCTCTGGCTATAAAACTAGCTTGTTTAAGGGACAATAATATTTTCATAACTACAGATGATCAGCAATCCTATGAACATCGGGCATTGATCCTAAATGTGTTTATCATAGTCAGTCCAGTAACCGGAGGGAAATAACATGCACTGTAAATGTTGCCTTTTAGTTTTTCTAGAAATCCCAAATATGCTCAACTTCAATATTTTGAAGCACTAATGTGAGTTTAATCAACCTGCAAACTACCCAATTTGAAGTTTCAAACAATGGGAGAGAGGCCAGATGTATGAAACTCATATTTTCACAACTTAAACTATGTATGCACAAAAGGCAGAAATGTGTTTAGACATTTTTTTTCTTATGAACCTTTATCATTGTGAAAATACACAAGCCTGCTTTTAGGGATGTAACAATATGAAAATTTTATATCACGGTGGGGATCGACTGATACAGCTTTTTTGGGGTCGATACCGATACTGATATTTTCTCATCAGCCTCAGCCAATAGCCGATACAACCTGCCGATATTTGGGGCCAATATTATGGGCCGATATTGCATTACCAGTATCGGCCCCGTATAGTATACCTGCAGCAGGATTTTCTTATAATTTTTCAAATCAAAGAATTTTGACTTTATGAGCAGCAGACGAATAAAATAAAAGTCCAAGATGTACCTGACGTTACCTGCAGTTCAAATCTGTAGTGATGATATTATGTCTGGGCTAAATCTTATCTATCTATCTATCTATCTATCTATCTATCTATCTATCTATCTATCTATCTATCTATCTATCTATCTATCTATCTATCTATCTATCTATCTATCTATCTATCTATCTATCTATCTATCTATCTATCTATCTATCTATCTATCTGGAAAATACAGTAAACAGGTTACTGTACCACTTTTTATATTTTTGTAAAAAAAATATTATTTATAATTTATCATGTATTCATGTGTATATTAAAGTGTGATCAAGCTGGAAGATAAATCTAAATGAATATCAGTTTTTTTAAAAAAAAATTTGATTTCATTTTGATCTCATTCGCAGTTTTACTTGAGGTGGAAAAAAATTCTCCTGCATCAACATCAGGGCTGATTACTCTACAATGCTGAGGGAGTAAGTCTCGCTTTCTGGCCTCTAACACTGTAACAAAGTTTTGGGGGTAAATGCTGTACGCAATTATCTGACAACGACCTGCAGAGTGACATTTTCTGCCAGGTGACTGGACATCTTTCATGTCATCTTGCACATGTGCTGTCAGACCCAGCGGGTCCGGTTTTGTAGAACATTTTTGCCGCTGGGGACGACGCAGAGATTATAAGTGCCATCATCAGTTCCTCCGTACAAGCGGACACGCGCGCTTCTGTTGTTTTTCTGCTTTTATCGGGATGTTTCACATCTAGATATTTGGATGAAAAGCTTCACTGGACACCTGACATACACTCCGTTTCTGCTTATGTTTGCGTTTTTCCTGCACGGAGACAGTTTCACCCGCTGCTGCGTAAAGGGGATCTCTCTCTCTCTCTCTCTCTCTCTTTTTTTCCAAAAAACGCAAAGAAGAGAACACAGCGTCTCCAGCAACTGCTGCTTGTATAGATTCCTGTCTGTAAATTATACTGAAGGGCGCGTATCTGCCAACGCACCCAACGAATCAGCCGATGCTGATACTAGCGAAAAATGCAAATATCGGCCTAAAATATCGGCCAGCCGATGTATTGGTCGATCCTTTTATCACGGTAATGGTGACCAAAATGATCACAGTTACCATTTTTATCGCAGTATTATAGAAATACCCCCCAGCATCTTTAAAAATATCCAAAATGGGTCTAAATGTCTACTTTGTCCTTTTTAAAGGGGGAAAAATCTCCAGAGAACTGTCCACGTGGGCGCCTTCATAACCTTCCGCCATGTTTTCATAAATGAAACATTGCAAACTGGGACTGATGCTGCTTTTCCAGCCAATGAACAGCATCACTGAGAGTTTTTCGAGGCGCAGTAATCAATCACAGTTTTAATAATAATCAAAATTTGAAACGTTATTACTAATAGTTGGGCATTTTATCATTGTTAACCATTTTACTGGTAACTATTACATCCCTACCTGCTTTCCACTCCCAATTTTATCCTCCAATAGGTGTGGACACTGGACACTGCAAAGAAATCTGAACAAAAAGAGGAACATTTTCTACTCGTAATCATGAGATAATTACTCAGACGAACATTTGTATTAATTGTCTTAAACATACAGTATGAGGTGCACACGTTCAACAGTCATTATTTCTTTCCAAATGGAACTTATTGTGGACAGTGTTTCTTTACCATTATAATAAGCCTCCCTCCCCACCCCAGGGTTTTTTTTCTGTCTACAGGCATTTTCTATCACACACAGTAAAGTTCTGCCCAATATGAACATGTAGATTCATGGTGACACACAGGTGAGCATGCTTCCACCAGCAGACAGAAAGTACAGTTGCAGTCAAAAGTTGGCTACATTTTGGTCAAAACTGTATGAATAAGCCAAAGAGGTTTGAAGATTTTGTTCTGTGGAGCGATAAAACAAAGCTAGAACTTTCCAGACCCATTAGATCAGTGATAGAAGGAAGGATGAAACATACACAGAAAAGAACAGCCTGCCTACAGCGAAACATGGTGGTGGCTCAGTGATGCTCAGCTTCCTCTGGCATTGGAAACCTTCATTGTGTAGAGGGCAAGATGGATTCAATCAAGTATCAGGAAATCTTCAGAGAGAATGTCATACCACTTGTGAGGAAGTTGAAGCTTTGGGCATCATAGGACCTCCCTACAAGACAATGTAGGATACCTCATACCCCAGTTTCCACCAAAGCTTGGTTGCAGAAGAAGTTGTGGAAGATATTGGAGTGGCCATCACAGTCGCCTGACTTGAACCCCTTTGAAAATCTGTGGTGGGATTTGAAAAAGGCAGCTGCAACACACAAACCCAAGAACATTGTGAACTGGAGGCCTTTGCCCATGAATAATGGACTGAGATTCATATGCATCACATTTGCAGTAGGTCATAACAGCAGAAGTGCGCTGTACTAATCATTAAAGTTACTTGTTATGACAGGGGTTGAATAATTTTGAGTGGCCATTAAAAGTGACATTTTGTACTGAACTAGGAGAAACCACTTGTAATATTAATTGTGTTAAGCTATTTACATTCTTTTTTTATTTGTTTGTTGCAAACAGTTGCTAATTTGTTGATTTTGCAAATAAACCATATTTGCAGTGGGGGTGGAATAATTTTGATTGCAACTGTACATGTCAGAAAAAAATATGTCCTATACTCCCGCTAAGCAAACAGAATTTACTCATAATTGTAGTAATTTCTGAGCTGCATTGTAACTTTAAATCAATCTAATATTCTTTGTAGGTCTTATTAATATTGATATGTATTCTGAGATCTGTACTTTGGAAATATTTCCAGCAACTTTACTGAGGACAATGTCCTTTGTGCACTTCATCGGTATATTACAAGTTTTTTTCTGTCCTCTGTGTTTTTTGGCACAGCATTTTAGTCACTTACAGAAAATTAGCCCACAATGAAGTGTGCAAACGCAACATTACTTCACAGCTACATGAACTTATCAAAATATTTATCACATGTGTATTCACACGGTAGTGCTGTAATTGGTAGGGTACCTATTACATCATCACAGTTTTTTGTCAATACATGGTTCTGCATTGCTGATTTAAAGCCGCTGAGATTTTCAGCCCGTTTATTAATAAAACCATGTTATACTCATCCTTAGCATGCATATGAATTGGCGTCAGATACCTAAAAGATGTACAATTTCTGTTTCTTTCTTTTCTTGCCCGGCTCTCAAAATTCCCAGGGTACATAAACCACAATAATCAGCAGCTACTGTATAATTTGTGTATTTTTAAGGACTTAGTTTGCTGAAAGCACCTGTGGCTAAATCAAAAACCCTCCTTATCTGTACTATTTTGCTCATGATCTCCAAGACTCTTGGTGTAATATCATCAGAGTCCCAGTGAAGAGAAACTGTAGCCACACCTCAGTGTCACAAGTGAGTCACTTAAAGTAACAGCAGCCTTGTGATTGATGTCCTCTGAGTGTTTATGTGTGGGTTGGAGGTGAGGGGTGTAGAAGTGAATGGATGGAAGACAGAGGGCATACAAGGGATTGATATCACACAGGAGAGTGGTGGGCCAGGTGAAAGAGGAGAGGAGGAGTAGGTGGTAGCGAGGGACTTGTCTTGCTGCAAGTTAAATCTATCTCCCTCATTTCTTCCTGAACCACGGTCCCTCTGCCCTTGGGATGGGAGTGCTGACTAAGCAGGGTTTGTCTTTGTCCCCCTCCAAACTGTACCAAGACTGCAACCTTATTACAAAAGTTTGCCCAAGGACCCGGTGTTCATGAGAAACTTTATTTTTTTATTGCCATTGTTCACCTAAACAGTGTCAAGTAAAAGCTAAATGAAAATTTGTCGTGCTATTTTTTCATGTTTTGACACGATCTGGTACAGAAAAATTCAGCCCAGTTGCATAAGATATTGGTAAAGTAGTGAAAGACCTAATCTTGCTGCACCATCTCCTTATTTCTGCATGTAATATCCCTGTCAGTTAATCTTCATTCTTCTGTAAACATGATCCATTCCCAACATTCATCCAACAAACCATTTCAGCTCACTTCCCCAAGCCACTTGCCAATTTTCTTTAGCATACAACAGTGTGGAGCGGACTAGAATTCATATGATTTTCTATGTATATTCAGCATGGCAGTTTCTCCAAGGGGAGCCAAAGCCCATTTGCTGGCTGGGCTTGTTTGGCAGTCGTGGCTCCGACACATACATAACAGTACATTAGCATAAAATCGGGCACATGCGTGTGGCAAAGCTGGCCAAAAGAGACGTAATTGCTATTGACAGAATTAACAAACACATTAAATCCCCACATTAATTAGAAAGTCAAATGTAAAAACTGTCAGGGGTGGCAGACAGCTGTCATCCATCATCCCTCTCATTGGAGTTTCATGGTAATTCATTTTCCGATGGTTAATTTGCTTCATTTTGCAGTGGACTTAAAGCACAGCGTGTTTTAATTATGGTTGCCCTGAATAGAGTGGCCATTTTTTTCTCAACTGTGTCTACTGCAGAGCAAATGTATTGGTGTGGTCAGGTCTTGTAATGACCACATCAGTCTGTCAAAGCTGTTTAGCCTACAGACAACTAATTGACTGGTTGTTTATTTCTTTTAATTGGGTGGATTGTTTTGATAATTAGGGACAAAACAAAGATCATTACCAGCGCAAATGCCTATTTTAATACATTGTGACTATAGAAGGGAGATAAAACAAGATCACGCCATATGTTAATGGAGCTATTTTCTCTGTTTGGTGTAGAAGTTAGTCTTTGAATTTAGCTTCGACATGTTTCTTTTTTCACCCTGAATCTAAAAAATCAAATCACTAATGTCTTGTTCTCTCTTGTCTTTTACATGTTCCTGTTGGGCTTGGATTTGTTCGGACACTGAACACCACCTCTTCTCAGGTAGTTTAATTCTTTTTCTGCCATTTCACTCTGAATATTTCTATAAAACATTGCTTAAATCAAACACAGGTATGAAGACATATAGCTTATAAATGGTCAAAAACTTTACTTTAAGTCTTACTGTTTGCTTCAAAATGTTAACTTATAGAAAGAAAACAAAACCAGGGGAATTGTCCTTTTTCCACCCTACGATCCAAACCTTTCTCCCTCAATAGGCTGCAGTCCACCAATAGTGTCCTTGCTGTGAAGAGACTATTGTTCTTCATCATTAACTTCTCTTGTGCCTCGTTTCCACACATCTCTCTATGAAAATTGTCAGAAATCCATTCATTCCTGCATCTGTAATTCCAGTATTCTGTGATTAGTTTGTGAAACTTGGCTTTCTGTTCATTTTACTAAGCTGAACATGCTGCAAGGTTTTCAACTTTTTAGGTGTATTTTTGATAAAGACCACTCTTACTGTGTGCCAGGAACTTCGATAGATGAAGACTAACAAATGGCTATAAAGCTGAACAGTATGTTTTGAGCACATTTATAGGAAAACCCATACAGCTGTACCCACACTGTTCAATGATGGAAAGCTGTGTAAATTATAGAGTGAGTGCAAAGTGGTTCATACACCTTTCAAGATTTTCTCACAAAACTGACACAGACCAACCTATGTGCTTCTAATCTTACATTATTATTTAGTATTGTGTTATATTATTTCTGTCATTCTCTCATGGTAAACTTGTGAGCTTTTTTTCTTTTTTTTTTTGTAAAAAAATATGTTTTCATCTGCCTGAGAAGATTTGCCTCTTACTTATATTGAACTTCAACAGGCATAGTCAATATATCAGTTTTAATTGCAGACCTTTGACCCTCTACAAAAACCCCATGCAAAACCAGGCAAACAAACATAATTCATAGCCCTCACAGGTGAGTAAAATCCAGAGGAATCCATACCGGATGCAGTCTCTACAGCATAAATCAATGTAAATGCGCATGTTTTGCAGTGTATTTATAGGTAAGTAGCTGGTGGGATGTACTGTTCCTCGAAGAGCAGGTTGCCTACACCAGTGCCGTCTCAGCCTGACGAGCCCCCCTGTGTCTAACTGACACAAATAGTGCAGGACACCTGCTGTGTACCTGCTCACCTTGTCTGCTTCCTTTACTTTTGCACCCCCAATTTTCTAGTCTTTCTCCTCCTCTGCTTCACATGGCATCCCTTCATTTCTATGTAGTCGGAGTATTAGCAATCTGCTCATTGATTCCTTTGTACACATGGCATCATGCTGGGCATGCTTGCACACCACTTCTGTTACAAAGGTTAAAATCACATGTTTGCCGGAGCTGAACTCCCAGAGCCTGACTCCAAAGTGGAGCATGTGCATAGCAACAGGGCTGACCTCAGTCAACATGTCTTTCATCCCAAGAGAAAGCAGCTGAATAAGCTGTTAGTCATCTGATTTTACATGAGCTGTTCTGTTTGATGATGAAACACACAGCAGTTTTAAATGCTCATAATAGTATTTTTAAAAAGAAACAGATCGGAAAAATTAATGTGTTCCTGCTTTTGCTGTAAAATTTTGTTTTAGCTCTGTGCTTTGATGGCTTTTTAGCCAAATATGTTTTTCACACAGCAATATATTAACATCAGCACTTAAATGGAGCATATTATTGATAAGATATCTGCTGAATTGATAAATTAAAAAAAAAGTTAAATGGGATAAACTGGGCAGATGTCACTTATGTGTGAACTAGTAGGTGAACTTGAGTGACCGAAATGGGCAGGATAGTAAAACAGTGTTATAACACTGCAAATATTCCTCTGTTCAACCTTTTCCATATTAAACCCCAGTATGATTGATTCATCCTTGTGTAAAATTCCTATTGGTTGCTGCCAAAGATAAAGTGACTGTATTTCTTATTTGAAGACTCCCCAGACATTCGCCCTTTCAGGGAAAAGGTGAAAAAAAATCTCAATCCCCCCCCAACTCACCCTCCAGTTTCATCCTTGCTCTTTTTTTACATGTCCAATCGTTTATCTATCCACCACCAAATTCATTTCAATTAGCGGCTGTGCCGCCTTGCTCCTACTCCTTATCGATTGCTGCCCCTGGCAACTTGGGGCATGAGCGCTTCAGGACCACCGCTGCTATCTTCAGCGTGCACGCGAGTAAGCACATGTTTGTGAGTGTGCATGTGCTGTTTAGGGGCTTCACCCTGTGGTCTCAGGCACAGCGGGCACCTTCGCCACTATGATCAACAATAAATATGAGCAGTGGCAAACAATTACCCCCTTAACGAGGGATTAATTGTGTCAAGATGGAGTGAGGTCAACACAGAGGTCGGTTAACGCTGTACATTCCTAATGTGTTTATTTTCATTAGTTAGGAAGATTAGTCTTTCCCCTTGCAGCACCACTGTCCATTGATTTTCCTTCCTTTGTTTTTTAGAGACCATATGAGAGCATGTGTGTGTCTGTGTATGCATTTATATGTGTGTGCACACTGCTCAAAGTAATATTATGAGTGCTTGAGCATAGAGCTGGCTATTGACTCCTGCCAGATCAATATTATAAATGCCTTTAACGGTGGCAGTTAAACTCATTTGTCATTTATTGCTGGTGGTAGCGGGGGGGTGAGAGTCCTCAGAGAAGCGACAAATGTATCAATCTATTGCAGCGCTAACTTCCCTTGCTGGCCTCTAAGTGTGTCATCATCCACGATCATAACTTGAGGCAAAGCTCTGTCATGTTCACCGCCGACAAGTGATTAGGTGGGACAGTGTTGTGGCGGGGCGGGGAAATGAAAGGACTGGCCATTTGTTTCTGAGTGGTAAAAATGAGGCGGTGCACACTGAGCTGCCACTGCCCGTCCCCTGTGGCTGATGGAGACATGCCTTTCTGCATGTTTACATTTGATTTGTGGACATGTGCGGCGGTGAGAGTGTTAGAGCGAGGGAGGTGACAAGTCTGAAGGCTTGCTGCAAGGAAAGGACAGCAAAGCAGGTCTAAAATTGGATGTTATTTTGGTTGTTGACATTGTCCAGACTGTGTCAGTAATGTCTTGCTGAAGCACAGAAATGTAGGATGCTGGTATTTCAGGCGTGCACTGTATGTTATGTACAATTTGATGCACATGTGACTGGAACAGAAACCATGCTGGAAAAAAATTAAGATAGATTTTGAATGTATTATCTTTTAGTTTGTCTCTTTTTTAAAGCAGCATGTCTTCTCAGTTACTGGTCTCATTGATTGATTATCAGTTCTGTGCAAAAGTCTTGAGCCACCCCTCATTTCACTAGCGTGCCTCAATGATGTGAGTATGGATGAAAGTAGGGACAAGGTTATGGATTGCTTTATCTTAGTTCTCTGATTGGCTCATCTGGGGGTCTTGTGATTCAGGGCTGGGAGGAGGAGACTCTGGAGGATAGGGGTTCTGTCTCAGAATGCCAGAGACCTAATCTGACCTAGAGGCCCCACAACCTTAATGGTCTTTTAGAGCAGGGTTTCCCAATCCTGGTCCTTAGGGACCCCTGCCCTGCATGTATTCCAGGTTTCCAACTCCACCACACCTGATTCAGATCAACTGAACTGGTCATCAAGTTCTTTGCAAGCCTGCTAACAAGCCTTTCATCTGAGTCAGGTGTGTTAAAGTAGGAACATCTTTAAAACCAGCAGGGCAGGGGTCCTTGAGGACCAGGATTGGGAAACACTGTTTTAGAGAAGTAGATGAATTATACTGTATGGAGAAAGATGGGAAAACTGAGATGAGGCAAGGGATGAGGGATGGAGGGAAAGATGGAAGGATGGTAGAAGAGTGGATGAATGGATAAATGATGGATGGATGGATGGATGGATGGAAGAGTGAGAAAAGGGAGAGAAGATCAAGGGTTGAGTGAAGGAGGGTAGGGATGGATGATGGAAGGAAGAAGGGATGGATGACTGAGGGGGATGGATGGAATGATGGACAATGAGGGAGCAAAGAAAGGATGGAAGGGTGAGAAAAGGGGGGCAATAAACAAATGTAAAATGACTGAGGAGCGTGGAGGTGGAGAGGGGAGGGGTGGAGAGATAAACAGTGTTGAGTAAGTGAGAGAGTTAATGAGAGTTAACAAGTGTTTAGAGTTGTTAGGTTAACTTCATATAATGTCAGGGAAGTTGGAAATAGATGCAGCAATCTATTAAAACATTTTCAATCACAAATGGAAATACAGTATAAAAGGCAAAAGCAGAAGTTGTACAATTTTTACAATTGCCTTACTGGGCAGTCAGGCAAATTTTTCAATATGTTTTTTTTTTTTTTTAATTTTATATAAATCCTACCGGTTTTATGGTATTTCATGGTATATACACATATACACACATACACTGTACACACACATACAGTCATGGAAAAATTTAAGAAACCACCCTTGTTTTCTCTTGGTCATTTTAATGCCTGGTACTACTGAAAGTACATTTGTTTGGACAAATATAATAATAACAAAAATAGCTCATAAGAGTTTAATTGAAGAACTGATATCTAGCCATTTTCCATGCTTTTCTTGATAAGTGATTTTGGTTATTAATTTCTTACATCAATCTGCCAAAAACAGTGCTTTTAGGCATTCTATATCTTCTTTTCTGTCTCTTTTAATCAGGATTCACTCCACAGTTGGTACTCAATTGCATAACCATTATTTTTTATGACAAGGGTGGTATCTTAATTTTTTCCATGACTGTATATATACACAAGAGCGTAATTACACTATGGAGCCCCTCATGTAACATGGCAAACTTTTCCACTTTTGCATTACTATGCATTGCTTCTGCGTTCACTGGAATAAGGTGTGCAGGTCATTCTGTAAGCTCTGGAGTCACAGCTGCCATCATAGCAGCAGCACACTGTCTGCTACTGCTGTAAAAATAGTAAATAGTGGATTCAACCACTTTGAAAACAATAAATCCACATTGCTGCATCTTTGGGAATGCTTTATAAAGCATGCTACTGTTGCTTATATCCTGAAGGTGCAGGACATACCTGTGATCCAAAGTTTTAACCATCGTCTGGAAATCGTCTTTCTCTGCGGTATCTAAGGACGCATTCAGAAAGCATAGTCTGTGAGTCTCAGTCCCTTTGGGGGCTCAGCTTGGCTGGGGGAGGGGGTGGTCTTCCGGGCCGAGATCGCGTTCACATTGCACCATAGCCAAACAAGCTAAACCTTATGAAAAATGTTCCCAATCTCTCCAGAGGTGGCGCTGCATTTGGTTTCACCGTAGGCGAGGACAAGACATACAGTGAACAAGAAGGTTCTCACAACTTCCGTTTCCTCCACAAAACAACATTATTTTTGTGCGTACTTACGAGGAGCTGGGCTATACTTTCATCAGATCAAATATCCATTAAAGCTTTCACTTTCTTGTCACTCCACGTCTGACCACGAGCCATCTATATAAGTACTGCAGTCCCACACGTGTATTTGTTGTCGTATCGTTTACCCACAATGCCAACGTTTTACCCACAATGCCAATGCAATTTGTAGTGCACTTCCTGTCTTCTGTTCACTTGAAATAGACTGAAACCTGCATTTGTAGGCGGACAGAGTTCACTTGTTTGTTCCGGATCAGAGTCCGTTTGCGCGTTCACAACTCCCCCAAACGAAGCGGACTTTCAAAGCAAACCGACTTTGATTCGAATCAAAAAAGCTTTGTGAATGCGCCCTAAGGGAACCATATTCTTGTCACAGTGAGATATGATTGTAATCCAACCGCTTCTTGCCTTGCTTTTTTTCTCATATGTAGTCCATATGTAGAAACTGTAAAACATGTTGTCGACTAAGCTAGCTGCTAGTATTACCACCACCGGCTGCTGCTTTTGCTCGACAGCATTTGCAAACAGTTGTTTGGTCCACGTCCAATCTTTTAAAGCTGAAAAACTACCCAACCATAGACGTGGCTCATATTTTGGAAATTATTTCCTTTGGTAAACAATGTGTGCTTCACTTTGACAGCTCTCACCGGCTTTTCACACGTTGTGGTATTTGTTTCCAGCATTGAAATTAGTCCCCGCTGAAACACTTTCCCACTGCGCACATTCCTCATGTTGTCTTGGCTATTCACCGGTGTAGCGGTATATGAAAAAAAAAAAAAAAGAAAAAAGAAGAAAAGAAGAAAAAAAAAAGAAGAAAAAAGGGGAAAAATTTTTTTTTTTTTTAAAGGGGGGGGAAATACATATCACGAAAATAAACTCTGGTTTTTGGTATGAACACATATACCGCACAGCCCTCAATTTTGGTATTAATGGCTTTATTCTTCAACACAGTCTAAACCCTCTTTGACAGGCATCTTTTATTGAATTTTACTTTCTGATTTATTTAATCCAGAATGATTAACTCCAAATTAGAGGACATCATGGAGAAAAAAAAAATGGAACCAAAATATTTTAAAAATAGTTTTTACCTTTTGGTTCAAACTATTTCAGAACAGAGTGATAAAAAACAGAAAAAAAAGTCTTGGTAAGGTGTTGGGTCATCACATACTGAAGTGAAGTCTTAGCTTTGATTCTACAAGTATGTGGAACTCCAATTTTCCGAAAGATATTCCCTCAAGTGTTCAATTGGGTTGAGATCTGTTGACTCCAATGGCCATAGCATATGATTCACTTCATTTCATACTCATCAAACCATTCAGTGACCCCTCATGCCCTATGGATCGGAGCATTGTCATCCCGGAAGAGAGCACTACCATCAGGATATAAGTGTTTTGCCAAAGGGTAAAGGTGACTGCTCAAAACAACTTTGTATTGATTTGCATTGACCCTTCCTTCTAAAGGGACAAGGGGACCCAAGGCACACCAGCAAAATATACCGCCACAATAAAACAGCCACTAGATCCAGCCACTGTGGGGCTAAGCCAATATCATTCCCTTCATATGCACCATGCTCACATTCACCCAATTGTATGGTAAATAAGAATCACTCATCTGACCTTATTCCATTTTTCCACATCCCTGCAGAATAGCGCCTATTGTTCTGATTGCTGACCTCCCAAATGTGCATTCATATTAACAATAAGGGGTTATGCACTGCAAACCCAAAAACAGCACCACTTTATTTTATTTTCAGTGAACTATCCCTGCTAACAGTTTCTCAGTCATTATATCAGAGACAGGGTTGCTACTCAGGTTGTACTAATGCGTGAGAAATCAAATGCACACTGTTCATCACAATGTTACACACTGTTACCTTACCCCAAGGCCTTTATTGTTTATTCTTCTTTATTCTTTATTAGGATCCCCATTAGCTTCCACAAAGTGGTCGCAAGTCTTCCTGGGGTCCTCAAAATAATGCAACAACAAAAACATAAAAATGTTAAAATTACAACAAAAACGTACAAATGTTAAAATTACATTATATAACAATAAAACACAAATAAATGATAAAAAAAAAAGCTGATAGGTAAAATCACTTCACATGTAAAGTAAGCAAACAACCGATTTAGTTTTACATATAGTACAGATAATTGAAAAGGATCGCATGAGAATAAAATTACATCTGTGTACATTTGTAATAAATAGTTCCATTCATAAATACAGATGTTGTTGAAATCACTTTTTGTAGCTAGGTACTGTATGCAGTCTTTTTGAACAAAGCTCAACAGGTCAAAATGTTTAGATCTGGGAAGAGGATAGAACCAACACTGTACAACCAACAACTTAATCTGATCTGTCTTCAATTCATGTACTGGGACCCAATCGGTTCATAACTATTAGACTTGGCTGATTTCACAGCTGATTTCTTTGAATGAATTGATATTTATTTATTTATTGAACCATGGCAGAAATCACAAAAACAAACATTAGTCACTTTTTTATTTTTTAACATAAATTTCCCATGGGCAAAGGGAGCAGCAAGAAAATATCTTATTTTGTCTGCCCCTAATGAAAGAAAAAAAAAAAAAAAAAAAACCTTTCCCAAAAGCTTACAGCCAAAATAAAGCATTGCTATGAGAAATGTCTAATATCAATTAAACCAACCAGCCATTTTTAAGGAAAATAACAATATTCACATGTAATAATAAAAACAACATTGTACAAGGCAAAATATATACACACATACATGCATACATACACACATATGTGCATACATATAGTATACACATACACACACATACTGTGTGTGTCTATAGGCTACATTTATATGGGAAAACCAACATGAACCTCTTCATACTAACTTACTGGCAGCCAACTTTTTTACATCAAACTATTTCTTCAACTTTGTCATTTCATTCTCAATGCTTTGTACAAGTTCCTGTACATTATTTCCAGAGATAAAAAAAAAAAAGTTAATCTCATACATTAGTGAGATGTTGAAGTAGAACTTTTTTCTTACCTGATTTACAGCGAGTTGCCTTTTCTCCTCTGGCCGGCTTTGACACAAGGTTTTGTGCTTGTCACAGCCTCTTGTTTTTATTGTTAGGCTACAGAGGTGGTGAAGCTGTGTCCGACATCTGCATCTTGCTGAATGGAAGAATAATCTGAATAAGTGCTTATTTGGCCCGTCTAGGTGTAACATCATGCCTAAAACTTGTTTGCATTTCCCTGGAAACATTTCTTTGACATTGAATCAGCCTGAAGGTGGGCAAACTTATTATGGAGGCCAAGGTGTTCCACATCCGAAGGCTAGAAAGGGAGCTCAAGAGTCACGATTCCTTTGATAAGTAGCACACTTTTTACAACTACAACAAAAGATTTATTTTCATCCTGAAGCATGGTCTTGTTCTGACAATTGATGCACAAATTGGTGCCTGACTGGCGAGTAAAGACACAAGCACAGTCCCACCAGGTCATTTTATCTGCAGTGAAACTTGTTGGTTGTTGGACTTGTCCTTTAGCTTTTTTCTCCAGTTTGAGGATGAGGAGCATCTCTGCTTTGCATGATGTCTGATGCAGGTCCTGGCGTGTTATTGTGGTTTCATTATGTACTGATTGTGTTGGGTATGAGTACTGTCAGCAGGTTGCATTGTTTTAAAATAAAAAATTATTATTTTTTTTTTTTTTTTTGTTGCAACTTCCTAAAGCTGGATTTACTGTATAATGCTGCATTGTCTGTGTCATGCCAGGCCCGCATAGCTGACACGTGCATATAAACTCAAGCGTAGGGTTACAGCATGGTGTTGCAGTTCTTTTCTTGATCTGCAGATGGCAGTAGGGGTGGTCTCCGCAATTTCCGCACTCGTTCAGCAAGAAGATCCAAAAATCCAGAAGCACGTACTCACAAACTGACTCTTCCACCTAGCGTCGTTCACATAGCGAGGTGCACCTCAGGCCTCTGCAGACCTACACAGAACCTACCCGGAGCCTATGGCAGTTACACAGATGTATAAATACAGCGTAAGATGCACAAGAACATGTCAAAGCAAGATTCTCTTTTCATTTTTCAGGAAATGTGTTGTGATTTTGTCCATTTGTAAACTCTTTCGGTCTCAGTGCTGTAAAAACCACAAGTCCCTGGCCTCAGCTTGGAGACCAGTTTAGCAAACATTGAAGTACTTTGTAAGATATCCCTGCCTAGGGTACCACAGAAACCCGGATGACACGTGATTTACAGTGCTTTTTGCAAATATCTGAACATGTTTTTCTTAGAACAGCCTTTAAAGAAACAAATGCACAAAAAAGGTAAATCTAACAGAATACTTGAAGCTGGCAGGGACCTGGGATGTAGTAAGGCGATGTGCAAAATAGATGTTACGCTTTGGAAATAGTAGCTATAGGGAGGGAAATCCTGTGAAAACTGGGCATGATTATAGCATGTCATATAGCTGTCTCTCACTTTGCCTTCCATTCAAACTCTAATAGCTTCTACTGTATATCTGTGATCTGTAGGGATGTTCATCTCCCCCACGTTCACATTTACATCCATGTGTGTTTGCACCGGGTTTGTGTGTACTATGTGCATACATGTTTATGTATCAAACTGCGCCTCTTTGTTGGAATTTTAAAAATGTCATGTTTTTGCCAACAAAGACGAGGACACAAACTTTTTCCTTTTCATATCAGAATGTTATATATGCATGTGTGCATACATGTGTGTACCAATGTGCACAGATCATCTACAGGGATCTTTCTTTCCTCACTCCCCCCTCATTCCTCCTCTTGGCAACCCCTTCCTTTTCCCCTAAAGCTGTAGCTTGCTATTTATAGAGAGAAGAAGGGAGAGACCATCAAAGCTGGTTCCATATATCAAAGCCGATCCAATCATCTCCACAACTTTCCCTCTACCACGTCCTCCTTCCCTGCTGCACCGATCTAAAACAGGAAGGGAGGGAAAGCCCCAGAAGAAATCCTGCTCCCTCTGCCCACCAGAGACCTCACAGAGGGAGACAAGCCCAGCGGGGGTGGAGGAGAGCAGGGAGAGTGTGGGAATGTGTGAGAGGGAGTGCGAAAAGTGAGGGAGGGAACAAGTGGGTTTGGGCGTTTATGTATGCATGTGCACAAATGAAAATCATTCTCTGTTTACGTGTGCGCACTTGCTGACTAGAGGGTGTTGACGGCTCAGGGGTTTGATGTGTTGATGCGACACAACACTCATTGTCACTGTAGCAGCTAATGAAATTACAATGAGGTCTCAAAGGTCCACATTGGGCAGGCCCACAAGGCGCTAGCACCTGAATCCATTTTAAACCAAATGCTTCCCCCTCCAGCAAAACAGAGGGGAAAAAAACTAGACCAACACTCTGTGGAGACAAGGCATCCAACGTCAAATCCTTAGCTGTAACAGGAGTGCAGGCTGAGTGCATTCTCAGATGTTATTAAGGTGACTGGTTGTTGCACTGAGTGGTTGTGTTGCCTCTTTTCTTCTCTTTTTTTTGTATCAGGAGATTCTTATGCAGCAATCTTTAGGAAAGTACTGTACTTCATTTTAAAGCCAATTGAAAGTCCTTTTTAAATCAGAATGCTCAAATTAAGTATCTGAGGTGTGTTCGTAAAGAGAAAAAGAGTCATTTCGGAAACATCATGTAAAACAACAACAAAAATACTCTGATATATCCTTGTTTTTCCAGCAAACTTTCATATTCTTTCCTTTGGATGCATCTTGTTTAGCTACATTATATATTTGATTTATATATTTGATTTATTTAAATACATGACATTATGAGTCAGAAGGAAAAATTATGCGAAAACATTGCACTCCTCACTAAAAAATATGGATGGCACAGTTTTCCAGAGGTGTATATGCTATATAGACAAATACTTCCCATCATATTTGGTATCACAATTCCATCACAACCTCGTTTTACACAAGGATAAACATTTTTGTCTTATTAAATTCCAAATGTCATTTATGCTTTTATTTGGTCCATCAATGACAAACAGAAACTGGGGAAGTTTCAGACCTGAACTTTCCAGTGAAGCAGCTCTAAGTCAACTGGTTTCCATTATGGTGTGGTGCAAATGCTATGGTCATATGAACAACCTCATTGATTAGAGAAATATCTGGTTACTTTAAAGCAGAACTCAGTAACTTCAGCTCGGGGCTCCCCCTAGTGGCGTCCTTTCACTGTCGTGTTCAACCCCCCCCCCCCCCCCCCCCCCCCCTGCACCCCACAGCACACAGACGGCTTCTCTACCTGTCTTTCCTCTATTTTGATCCCTGATTATATTTCTAGGCGTTTACTAGCTTGTTGATGCTACTTTGCTGCGTTGGTAGCAGCACCTCGTCTCCCTCTGCTCAAAGCAAAGTCCTGTATTTTTTGAAACGGGACGTTTTACCCGCGATTTGCGGGTAAATATGCCGCGGATTATATTTTTCACTGGTGTTGGCGAGTAGCAGGTAAGAATACGAACTTTTATTTACTTTTTGCGGACGTGACAAGTGATTATTGAGCCTGAAGCAGTGATGCTTCACCCGGCGCCCAGGCAGCGCAAGCTACGTGAATCACTCTGGTCCAGCAAAGAGTTGGTTATGAGAGCCAGGAGCCGTGTTTAGGTGGTGTGAAGCTAAAGAAATGTTTTCTTCGAATTAGCGCTGGTAGTCTGGTTCAAATCAGAGCTGGAAGCAGCTCGGTAGATAGGGGACCTGAGTACCGTACAGCGGTTTCTGTTGTCGCAAGTTCTGCTCGGGTCGACGCAGGCAAAGTTGTTTTTAGCAGCTCGCAGGCCAGAGGCCCCGGCGGGAGGGGGGGGCACATTGAATTGCTCCGTAAACACTTTGTTTAGCCCCACGGGGATTCCGAAAAGCATTTATTGAGGTAAAAAAGTTACTGAGTTCTCCTTTAAGTTGCAACTTAAAAATCTGCAGAGCCGAAGTTGAAAATTATGCTTAAGATGACCAGCTAGCTAGCAGCAGTGCTAACTGATGACAGAGTTAAAGGTAGAGTCCAAAGTTTCCCCCCTGAAAATAAACGTTAGATGTTGTGCAAGTGAAATCCGTCTCAAACCGCACCTTTGGGCTTCTACTCACATGCAGTGGTGAGTTTGAATGCAACTCCCTCTTCCCCATGCCTGTAATTTGCTCTTTAGCTTTGTTTTGTTGTGGTCGGGACGTTTCTGGGTAGAGATTTCTGTTTATATCGCTAGCCAATGACAGAGCTAAGAGCATGACGCTGTGTGGAAATAAGCTCATGATTGGAGCAGACACCAGTCACTTGAACTGTCGAAAGAAAAAAAAAGAAAGACGGCGGATGCACCGAAGAGAAGGTACGAGCCCTAGATTGTGCTTGTTGGAAAACCAGGGTTAGTGTTAGTTCGGCTTGTACCTGCTTATGAGCTCTGAAAGAGAGGCTTGAAGCTGAATAGGCTGAAGAACGAGGCGGCCATTAGCCTGAGAGGGAGGCGCTCAGTTTGAATACGGTTGTTTGCAAACAGAAATGGTGGGGGGACTCCGGACTCTACCTTTAACTAGGAAGAATAATACCATTTTGGTGGACTATAATTTTAGTTTACAAATATGATTTCTTGCTTTTCTTATAAAAAAGCTAAAGACTTGCAACTGTTTTTTTTCTGTCCTCATCCCAGCCAAGTCTGTAGACAACAGTCTCAATCACTTGCTCATGCACACACAGCTTCTCACTCACAAATTCACAACAGCAGTAGCTAGGCTTCAGCTATTGGACTGGAGCTGCTTCATGCATTCATGGTGCGTTTATGTGCTGTTGGAAAGCTGGGTTATCTGGATCTTCACTGGATTTTCTTCAGGAGAAGGTGGTTAGATCTAACAGTAAATACACTGTAGAGGTTACAGTTGTTTACACGGGGAACATCCGGGGCTGAAGCCCTGGGAAAATCAGCTGGCGATGCCACTGGTCATGCCTCCTCTGACAGGAAACTGGCCTAAAACAGTCATCTAAAGCATTCAAGATGCAATGCAGCGATGCAGATGCTGCACCTTAATGTGTGCTGAATGTGTAAAGGTGAAGCCTCTACATTATCAGTTAGTCTATGTCCCAATCCAAATCTGTGGTCATGAGCTGTGTAAGAAGTGACCAATCAAAAAGCAAGATTGTGAATTTAAGTAACAGAAAGATTCAAGGGATACAGAGCTGCTCCTCTTTCTTTGAAAAAGACATTTCCTGTGGTGTGGACATCAGGTCAGTTTGCCTTCTGCATACCTCCAAGGAGACGTGTTTTAGTTATGTCCCACTAGGCGGAGGCCTCAGGGCAGACCCAGAACATGCAGGGGTTTCTGTCTCTCTGCTGGATTGGAAATGCTTCGGTTTTCTGCCAGAAGCAATTGAGGAAGTGGCTGGGAAGAAGGAGGTTTGCTTAGATTGTTGCAACCATGACCTGGCCGACGAAGAGCAGCAAAAGACGGATGGCTGGCTGAATAATTAGATGGTAATGCAAAGAAAGAAAGAAAGAATAAACCCACTCTGGTTTATGCTTTTTTTGTGTGCTCCTGCAAACCATGGAGAGTGATGTCTGTGTGTGAACTCAAAGTGTATTTCCTGTGTATTTCCTTTTACATGGGACAGACAACTAAAATTTTTTTCTCTAATATTGTTGGCTCTGCCTTGCCTTAAATTGACTACAAATATAATTACAGGTACAGTTTATTCTTTTTTCCTCACAGCTTAGTGTTATCATGGCACTGCCATTGTTATTCCTCATATTCAAACCAATATGAGATTCTAGTTGGAAGTTATTAAATGACTAGGCAGCTGGAGAGCAGCACTATCTATTTGCTTGCAGTGAGGGATGATGGGAGTATAGGTCAGTTTTGGTTTAGCTGAATTTCAGATACAAAAAAAGGGAAAAAAACCCATAATTTTTTCTCCCTTGGTGTGCAGAAATAAATGCCGGAAATGTAATATGATGTGCGTAATACAGGTGTCTGAATATGGATGTATGTGTTTGGCCCATGTAGTACCCAATCTCCTACAGTAATTACATTGTCTTATCTTATGCAGTAGCTGCACCTGTCTTTGTTGTATCCGCAGCTTCCCAAACATGCCAGGAATGACAGGGTGGCTTTCCGTGTCTGTGCCGAAGAGATATTCCAGCACAAAACTAACACGCATGTGTATTTTTGTGACTGGTTTTGCAATTGTTGAATATGCAAATGTATGTGCTGGATATCTGTTAGACCACAAATGAGGCTCTGGCTTCAGTTTAGGATATACTTACATCATATGTTATGCAGTGAATTATACCCAGCTGCTACAGAATGTCTGGATGGTAGATACGTCCTTAGCCATAACTTTTTAGAGGCACTATGGCAAATAAATCAAATTTTTATTTCTGAGATCAAATTTGAGATGTAATTCAGCTTTTTAGAATTTGCTTCTGGAGATCAACGTATTCCGACAGCTCCAGAAATCCTCCTGCACATGAAAGAAAAGTCCAATGTGATGCATATTTTCACAGTTCTGAACTCTTGCGGATAAATTGCTTTGAAATAAGATTTCAATGAAGAGCCAAAGAGCTGATAACAAGGACATGCACAAGAGGGAGTGTTATACTCTGTGGGAGGAAAAAGCTGCTTCTGTGTAGTTAAGCTGCTAGTTACAGCTTGTTTAACTTTTAAATATACATACCAGTAGTAATGCACTAAATCTTCATTTTTGTTTGTGTATTCAAATCATTTTAATGTCCAAATACCCCAATAAGATTAAAAAAAATCTGTGAAATGAGAGTTTTTTTAAATTGTTTATTTATTTGGTTATTTTTCCTCAGGATTAATTAAGAGGTTACAGGTAGGGGGAAACAAATGCAAGTTAATACCCGTCTGTCATGACAGAAAGATGTTGCTGCGTGTGCCACTGTTGGAAAAAAAAAGTGACATCACAGACTGGATGCAATTAAAAGCCTGTCAAGCTGGTGTCAAAGGTGCCCCCACCCCCACATGTGCCCTCCCTCCCTCACACACAAACAAACAAGCACACATTAATGCACCTGACTCCTGCAGACTGATGACAACGTGCGCCCTCTGAATCGTGTGCTTTCTGCGTGTGCAACTCTGTTCACGTACAGCCCCACAAGTGTTGAAATATGGCTCCCATATTTCACTGCACCCGCAGCATTTGTAAATGCCAACTGCTTCCTTGCATCCCCCACCCCATCCTTCTCCTGCGATTGGACCATCCCATGGAGGCTTTGGCTTTTAAGAAATTGAAGGAATAATCCACCAGGAATGGGGGGTTGGGGGTGTCATGAAATGGCTGCATCACAGATGCCCCCTGCCTCCAAATATCATCATATTGTAAACAAAGACAGATGCTGCAGTAAACTACTTAACACAGAGAAGATTTTTTTTCTGTAGAAAGACCTTGTGTTTGGAGCCAGCTGAATGCCCTGAAATGCCCAAATTTGGACACGAGCCATTCACACATTTTGATGGTTTTATGTTGTGTGTGAGCACGAGGATGTGTTTGTCTGTTGGAGGCACCAATAAAAGCACTCTGATCACAAAGGATGATGGGTGACAAAGAAAAGAGAGCCTCTGACTTCATCTTCCTTTCTGTGTGACTCCTCTTCCACGCCCCACGCCACACTCACTCAATTCCCTGTACCATCGCAATAAATGGCTATCCTGGAGTAAATTTATAACTGCCACTTCAGCTGACAATCAAATCCTATCACTAGATTCTCACTGTCTATCAGTGTGGCCCCTACAAGTGGGGCGAAGAGAGACATGAGGAGGGTGGTGTCTATGGAGTCTGAGAGAAGGTGAAGCCAGCGTAGCCAATCTAACTGCACCCGATCGATGTGCAGGTTGTAAAGAGCGCTCTTTCTCCACCTCCTCTCCATCTGCCCCACCTCATTACATCACATGCTCTTTCTCTTTCTTTTCTCTTGTGCTTTTTTTTAAAGAGTATTTCTGTATCCACTGCTTCTTCCCCTCCCTTCTTGTCCAAGTCCGTCCTGCCTTCTTTACATCCTCCTTTTTTTTATCTATCTCCCTGCCTCCCTTGTCCATTCCTTCCCCACCCTCCCACCACTTCTCCCAGTGTGGGCTGGCCCATGTCAAGGCCTCTGTCTCTCGCCCTCGTTTGACATGCCGCTCATAATGGTCAGATGGGGGAATACCACACGCTCCTTGTCTCTCTCCATCCTCTCCCTCTCCTATTCTTCTGCTCACCCGCTCCCCTGTCAGGATGTCATGCTGTTTCAAAATGGAGAAAATCAATTGAATGTGAGCTCTCAGAAGGCTGTCTGTATAGATACAGCAACCAGATTTTTCAAGCATACATGGGTGTATACATTTGGGCGCATGTGTGTGTGTGTCTGCATGACTGTAGAGGGAGATGAAGAGAGAGAGAAAAAAAATAGAGGAGTTACTGACAGACTCAAGCTGGGGACGTTTGTCGCCGCTCGTCACTTTTGCCGTCAGCCAGCGGACATGACAGCCAAGGCGGGTGAGAGGCGAGTGGCGGGCTCTCAGGACCCGGGCAGGAATGAGCGGAGTGACAGATGGCTCCTTCATGCTTAGGCCATCATGATGGGACTGGGAGAGAAGCGAGCAGAGCAATGGACAAAGAAGAATTGTGGAAATGGGAAGGAAGAGATGTCTTGTGACAGTATCAAAACCCACCAGACACTCTTCCCCACCCTGTCTGTCAGCTTCTCTTAACAGTGTTTGCCACTGGCTTAGTGGGGCAGAAACGCCAGCTAACACTAAACACAGGTTTGGAAAAAAAAGAAAAGCTCTGATAGATGTTAAAGGATTGCAGACAAAACTGATGGAAACTTGGGTGGGTTCAACCTCTTGTTTTAATTTAGTTTGATTGGTGTTGTTTCAGTTATGATGAGTTCTCTGAACCCGTTTTTCAGTTCAGACTTTGATTTAAACAAAGTTTTCCAGATATTTTTTGTTTCATTGGTCCTTTCCACACCTAAAAGTCCACTAGACTTCGTATAATTGGGGTATAGTTTGGCGTCCAAGTTTGATTAAGTGCAATATGATAGAAAAATAACTGAATTGTTCAAATAACTTATTCCTCTCATTGTCTGAGGCTGTATCAAGTATAGCTGAAGAAGATGAGGCCAACAACCAAGAAACTTAAACCAGTGCTGTTATTTTTCTTGTAAACAGTCATATATTAGAGTGGGGGTAATAAGGTAATAATAAATAAGGTAATAGTGCAGCAAAGTTTCATAATAGTAAAAGTTCCTAACATTTTACCCCATTTGCGGAACTCTGCGTAGCAACACAACCTACATTTCTGCCATGGATTTCACTCTCATTCAGGTATTTTCAGCCAAGTGTATTTATCATGTAACTACTTTTCCAAAGCAAGGCATTCAAGTCAAAAAGCAGTTATCAGGCTGAAACTTTCCCATCCGGACTCCGCTTAGAGGCTAAAATCCATTCTTAGAGTCTAGGTAAACCATTTGATGTTGCATTTCTTTTATGATTCAGTGTGTCTCTGCATGAAACAGGATTTTGGGGTGGAACGAAATGTTTGGATGTGGTTGTTTAAGAGATTAAATGTGGTTGGAGTAAAGACAATAAAATGGACACTGATGGTTGTTTTTCAAGATCACTCAGTCCCTCCATCATTCCTAATTAAGGGTGGAGGAGGACAGAACCGAAGGACGTGTTCCTAAGCTGGGCATCAAGCCACATGTTTGAGCCTTTGGCAGGAAAGACAGCTGTTGTTGACGTTAAACTGACAAATACGCTCATACGTTTGGCTCATGCTAATGCCGGTAGGAGGTTGTCGGTAAGCTTACAGCTGGAAAGCCTGAAGGGTTTGGGACAAAGCGCACCCAGAAATCTAAAGCAACGCTGAAAAATTCTGTTTATGGGTGAAGAATGAATCATGTAAAAAAGTTTTGTCTTTTTTGTTTGGGGGTGAAGACAAAGAAGGAATACAGTTTTGAAGTATTGGGCATTTGATGAATTGAAGACTATATCCATGTAGACAGGCAAAACGGCTGAACATGAGCTTTGCTGACATCCACGCGCACACCTTATTTGAGATATAGAGATCTGTTGAATTACTTTATTGATTACAAGATTTTAATTAAAAATGGTATCAAATACAATAAAGTATGGGTGGGGGGTTTAGTCTCACCCTCACTCCTTTGTTGATTTCTTGGAGGGGAAAAAAAAAGCAGGACCTTAAAATAATAGACTCACCACAAAAGCCTCTTTTCTATTTTGATTCAGGTCATTGAAGGCAAAGCAGAAACAAAACAGACACACACAACCTTGTAAGACAAATGGGTTTTGTCATCCCCACAGAAGGCTCCCTTTTTGTCAAAGACCCAGAGGCTGCGGCTACGATGAATTGTGACAAAGCCTAATTCCTTTGGAATTGCAGTACAGTCGATAAAGGAGCAAACGGTCCGGCAATGACCTCCAGGATAGTGTTATTGACCTATTTTGCATACACACTGGCTGTGAGAATGGACAGACGCTTTATTTGTGCTGTTATTTATTGGCCAGCAACATGACCGTAATGCCTGTCCAGGGACTCAGTTGGAGTGCAGTTATAGATTATCATGATTGCTGGTTATTAGTGTGTGTGAGGGTGTGTTTGTGTGCAGGCATGTACGGACACTCGTATACACACGTTTAGTGAATGAGAGAGATTATTCACAGTATTTGTGTTTGAACAAAGACGACTGGGGCAGTCTTGCACAAATTGTTATTGAAGTAGTTTAATGCCAGTCTAACTTGAAGCCAAGGACAAAACTGGCACTGCAACCACCGTCAACTGATATAAAAATATTATCTGTGTTTACAGCCCTCGCTTCTGTATCAAGATGTAGTTAATAAAGAATGAAAAGTGTAAACTGGTTTCCTTGATATTGCATTGAGTGTGGCCCAATATTTTGCAAGAGCCAGACAGAATAAAAATCTGGTCACACACTTCCTTTTTCTCCCAAAAGAGACAGAACAGGAGGGATGAAAAACCATTTCTTCAGCCAAATGTCACGGTGCCAGTCACTTAAGCCTTGTATTTGTTGTCCGTGGCACTGGGATGAACCCTTTTCCTCTTGCTTTGCAAACAGAGCAAAGAGACGCGAGCCACCCCTTGTCCATCTCATCCCGTTGCCTTCTCTCAGCCCTAAATCAGCCTCACTGTCACACTTAAAAACACTACCTGGCACCAACTCAAGGTCCTTTCTCCTCCACCATCCATGGAAAGTCATCTCTACAGTGGCTCATGTAATTTACACTGACAGTGGTATTGACTATATTTAACAGACTGATGAATGGCAAAAATAAATAAGACTTCCAGGAGAGCCCTGCGGACCTCCACAACAATACATTACAATTAGTTTCCTCGGACAATTGAAAGACTGAAATAATCCACAGCCATTTAACTTGAACCTCAGAGGATAATGACCAAACATACCTCAAAAAGGGGACATTTTGACTACTGCCTGTATACAATGATAGTTTTTTAGTTTATTAGCTTTTTCTTTGTGAAAACTTGATGTTATCGCATTGAACTTATCAAACATTTTGTGGAACTATTCAAGTGACCAAAAGTTATTTGCTTCTTTATTGCTTTGTTCCTTTCCCCTCTTCCATCTAAGTTTTTTCAGGTACATGGTATCTCTGTGGGATTAATTGCTCATTTAGTAACTCTTTTCCATATTTCACGGTTGAGAGAATATCCAAATTAGCTTTGCCATCAGAGTTCAGTTCTTCCACTGGGGCTTGAATGACCACACTTTAGGACAGCACACTGAGCCAATCAGGCACTTGAAGCTCATCAGATGGGCGGGTCAGCAGCTTGAAACCGTCATCCACTCCTTGGCTGTGTGTTGGTTAGTTGCATGAGAATGAATCGGTGTGGGAGGATGAGGCAAATTCGTTGAGATTGGGGCATTCAGGCCCTTGTTATTACGGAGCCCATTTATTTCCTAGTAAATTAGAGTTTGACTGAAAGCGTCACAGGGTACCAAATGAACCCAGTCGATGCTGGTCTGGTGGGCTGAGGGAAGGGCAGCGGGGTGATAGGGTTGCAACTAAGCGACAGTTATTATTCAGATATGGACGGCACAGTGGCTGGCGTGCTGGAATCGACCTAATGGGGTGGGAAGGTGCAGTCGATGGCTTTCTCTGACGCTCGGATGCACTGATATCTCTCCTGCTTTTTCTTCTCTCTCAAACTGCTCCCCCCCTCCTCCTCTAACCGACCATCCATCCACACTGACGTATTCTGATGACTCGTGTCATTAAAGCTAACGTCCGCTGAGGAGGTAATTAGCCAAAGTATGGCATTAATCAGCGGGCAGAGCCCCTCACGCCTGCCGGGGTGTCTGCGACGTGCTTTTTGCAACTACGCCGGCCTCCTGCGGCCCCCTGTTCCACACATGGTGGGCATTAACCTTCTTAGGCTTGGTAATTTGTCTATGACGGGCTCTTGCTCTGTTGTTCACAAGCTTTTGTCCTGTATTTCTGCCACTGGATGGGTCCTGTAAATGCCAGCGCTTTATGGTCATGTGTAGTGAAGCATGGAAAAAGGACAGAAGAATGCAGCTGAGAATATTTTTCCATATATAGGGCTTGTCAGGAGCTCCTATAGACAAGCTAACAAAGGTACTCACTTTGAGGCGTTTCCATGTCAGAGCTGAATCTTTCACGTTCTTGATCAGATTATAAGGAACCTTGTTCACATAGAAACAAATGCCTTCCTTGACATCTCAATTTTGAAGCCCTGTAAAGCAACTAAATGAATTCTGCTCAGTGTTGACCGATGGGTCATTTCTCTGTCCTCCTGCCCATCAGTGTCCTCCCAGACAAACAAATCACCGCTGCTTTGCCAAAACAAAATGGCCTCCATCAGTGTGAGCACAGTGACATCTCCATCTGCTGTCAGACAAACCATTAAAAGTGCAGGGCAAAATTTCAGCCCTGTCAGTGCATATAAAGTCTCTCATTTCTCTCCATCAGCACAGTCTACCAGTTCTACACAGCAGAGATAGACTCAATCTAAAAACGGACTCCCATACTGAACATTTTGATTTCATTACCACCCGCCACTGAATATTCATATACTTTTTTTTAACTGGTGTGTCAAGTCACACCTGGAAGCAGCAGGGCGTCATACATTATTCATTAGTAAAAGGCAATGGGGTGTGGTCTAATAGAGTTTACTGGGGTGCTCGGAAGCTTGATGTCCTCCTCTTGATCCATTAATGATGCATCTTCTCCCAGCAGTGGTGTAGAGCTAACCTCCCGCCCATGCGACAAGGCCCTAGGGTCCTGAAGGAACTGTTGGGCTCACCTCATTTAATTGTTCTTGTACTGACCTGACCACAAGATTAGCACAAAGAAGAGAAGGCATGGAGGGAATACAATACAGGCCCTGGTTTTTCACGTTTTTAACCCTGTTGAGTCTAAATCCTCCTCACAGGTGTGGTGTGATGTCTATCCAGATAGAGCAACCGTGCTTTTGTTTTTTTTTTCACATCAGACCACTGAAGGGATAAAAGACCTACACACACACACACACACACAAAGATGAATGTTGAGGCTGTTTTACAAGTTACTTCTTATTCTCAGTCATGTAGCAAATACATAGACAGCAGTTGATAATATTATGTAATCTGTTTCCAACTTTCTTGTGATTTTGCAGCTTCTTTTTCCTTCCTTTTATGTCTAACAGACAGTGAGATCAAACTTTACAACTCATTATATTTAACTATGCTATAATTCAGCTTTAGGTAAAGACACTTTAATTGGCAGTGGCATGTGTGTCATGTGAGGCATGACACATTTTTCTCTGAAAATGCCTTTGACTTGTGTTTTCCACCTCCTTGTCCATTGTTCTGAGACTATTTTCTAAGTCTGACCACTGGGGAGAGCAGTAGGCTATCACTGTGGCAGAGACCAGGTCTCTGTTGTATTATATGATACAAGTGGCATCCCCACCCTTTATGAACACCAGAGTATTTGTTCAATACTTTTTCAAGTTGTGGTTACAATATTTAGACTAGTGTGATTTGGTTGACTTACAGTAATATGTTGCAAGTATCTGATTCTGACCTTTTCACCCCAGGGTTGCACAGTGCATTAATCCTGTTGGTATTAAAGGTTTTGTTCAGGGTCTTAATTTTTTATGTGTGACCTGACCAACAGCTGAGTGGTAAAGCCAACACTCAAGTACATTAAGCTGTATTTCCCCTGTTGATTCTGATTTGATCAAAATGTTCTCTCATTTTCAGTTTTAGAATAATGTTATTCCTTTTTAAAACAACCCCACTCTCATATGAAACTATTTACTGCTGTGTTTTCAGTTATAGTGATAAAAACTACATTGAGTGTGTCATGCCTGCTCCTCCTCCACCTGTTCGTTCAATGTCACCTGCTGATCACCAGTTCTCTCTACAACTCCCACAATCCTTCTTTTCTTTTCATTATGGATTCCACCTGGTCATCCTTACCTTTATCAGTTAGCCCTCTATTTAACCCTGTGCTGTCTCTTCCTCAGGGGCGGATCTACTAAGATCTAAATTTGCATGTAGTAATTTGCCTGTTCATTCTAGAATTTTGGGCGAGGGGCTAAGCCCCAGTTTGCTGGTGATTTAAAAAGAATGATCACGCAAATGACAGTAGGTGCAAACGTGTTGGAAACACCCCTATAAAAATTATGTTTAGCATATTTCGAGGTTTGCAGCGTGGCAAATTGCGAGAGACGACAGCGCAAAACGAAATACGACCCTCGATGATGATGGAGATAGGGCTGTGCGATATGACGATATAAGATCGTGAAGGTTTGGAACGTGTTGACAATCTGCCAAAACACAAAGATCGTAGAATCGTCTGAATGCAGCTGTCTGTTGACAACATGTTTTTTTCTCTCCCTCTCTACTAAGTCACACCACATGCTTGTCCACGCGCTTATGTTGACATGACAGACACCAATGAACCAGTCAGAGGTAGCTAAAGTGTGTCAGCATGGAGTTACTTTGTTTAGCTCCACCCCTCTTTCCCAAACACACAAGCGAGAGCAAGCACGGCTGCTAACAAGAGTACGAAAGTGAGGAGTTGATCCTGAAAAAACATTAAACTTTTTCAGCACAACGCCAGCACCGGAGTAAGACGGGAGTAAACAGCAGAGCAGCTTTTTTTTTTCTTTCTTTTTTTTTTTTAATTGGAGGGAGCGCCGATCCAGTCTTGGAATAAAATGGGACCCACAGTTGGCTTTCTTCTCACTAACAAGGTAAATGTGATGTATGACGGAAATAAGGATGCATAATATTGCAATGCTAAGTTTTTAGCATGTAAATGCGGCAGTATGACAGCCATATGACTGTTACTGGTGAGGAGATACACTGCATCCATTTGTTAAATTTAGTTGGTGTGGTAATTTTATAAGGTAATCGTGGTCTCAGCCTGCAAATTTAGATATTTGAACTACAAGCGAGTGTTAGCCTGTTGTTACCGTTAGCATACAGTCCGTCAGTTTACTCAACGATCAAACCGTAAACAACTTGCAGATATGACTTTATTACTTCAGTAGACATCGTGGCTCTAACTCTGGGCTTAGACTGAGTGTAATGTGGGTTAAATTAGAGACCAATGCAGTCAAAGTAGCTCATGCGTGTGCACGACATTAGCGTCACTTCCACTTGTTGCCAGAGGGGCCGAACTTCGGGAAAAAAGCTGGAACTTGTGCCGTACTCCTTTAAGCTCCATAGTGGCTGCAAACTTTCTGTTACGTGAGGAGGGGGGGACGTACTTCATGTTAAAACTTCAGACTGACCATTCCCCACGGCGCAGTGTTCAGACCACCTCCAGAGGTGGTCTGCAACAGTTGCTTGGTTCAGAATGATTCCGTAATTTACCCATGAGAAGCCCTGTGCTCGCTGATGTATGTATACTGCGCCTGCTACCCTTCAAGCAAATCAGAAAACCCAAAAAAGAGAAACATGTGTCTCATTGAAATTTGGTCGGATGCATCCAGAACATGTTAGACCGGACACACAAGAACTCTGTGGTTTATAAGAAAGTTGCTGTGTACTTGGAAGAGAGAGGCTTTAACAACAGAAATGACTATTAGCGCCACCCACTGGACTGGAGTGGTGGCGTGGCATGATGTGGCGGCATAGTGGCGTGTTTCCAACTTTGCAAGTGTGACTGGAAGTCGTTTGTACTAGACTTGTGACACCCGGTGAGTTGACATGGGATTAAACCAATCGTGCCAAGTGTGACCCTGTCCTTACTCCCACTCACAAATCATACAGCACCTCCTGCATGGACTAGTTTGTTCCCTTAAAAAGGAAAATAAAAATGGTGTACTGGAAGTGCACAACTCTCTTCAATATATCTCAGAAAGCTGTGCTATTTTAACAATTGATCATCCTACATTTGCTCCACTCAAGCATCCCCTTTCTCTTGAAATTTCTTCTTTTTCCTTCCTGATACCAGCTAGGATTCTATCTGATTTTACAAAAATAAACCTGGGAAATTGACTCATTGGCCTTCAAAGTGATACTTGAAAAATGTGTGTGCGCAGTAGAAAGTAGAAATAACATTTAAGACTTATTGTTAGGTTACTTTCAATTTATTTTCACTTGTCTCTGAGAGTCCACAGCGATTTGTTCTTCACCCGGTACCCCAGGTGAAGGACTGAGTAAAGACCATCGGGTGATTGTGTGCAGGCACCCAAAGGGGCTGCAATTCTAACTTTTGTCCATCCACCGCACCTTCTGAGAGTGGGCAACAGCTTGCTACTCAATTAAACCCTGACCTTTTCATTCCTTTGACAGCTAATGTCAGGACCACCAAATTGACAAGTTTTTGATAGTCTAGTCGTTTCAGTGTTTCTACTGTAAATCATACCATGCATTCACACATTATAGAACTGCTTTGTGAAAAGAGAAAAGGTTAAACAAGCAACTTTCTCTGAGTTATACACGAGAACTAACTTTTTGTGACAGTGACCACCATGTGAAAGGAATGAACAGAGAACAAAGGGAAGGGGGCTATGTTGACTATGTATTTTGAGCTCACCAGTCTGGTGAGGACAACGGTGAGCTGCCACTCGTTTTTGTTTTTTTATTCTCTTTTTTTTTTTTTTTTTACCCAAAATGCACCAACACACCTCTCATTCCCAAGGTAACAATCAGTCTTATCAATAAAGAGCAAAACAAACCAAAAGTAGAAACTGATGCATCTTCCCTTCACTGTCACCTCCTCTAGTCGCCACAATCACAAACAATGACAACCAAATAAATTAGAGTAAATGTGTGCAGGCCATACAGCAAACAAGCACAAGCCTTATCGTGTGTCATAGGTTTCCCTTCCTGAAATGATTGTTTCACTCAAATGAACAGATTGAATAAATCATGCATCCTTGGTGTAGATGGAAATAAATCTTTCAAATCTGCTTTTTTCTTTTTCTCCCCTCAACCAAGCAATTTCTTAGCCGGCGTCCCTCTGACTGAAGAGGACGTCTGTCATAAATTCACACCAGCAAGTGCATAAATCTCCCTTACAGATAACATCAGGTGTGGATTGACGAGAGCTCCAGAGCGACATGGTAAAGTCTGCATGCTTTCATTGCAGGCGCAAGTCTTTCTGAGTGTGTACACATTTGTTGAACACCTGAGGGACTATTTACTGTGCGTGTGCATTTTGTTGCAAGGTTTTATAGGTGCATCTGCTGTCTGTCATTTATTTTCTACGCTATACACGTGTTTGCTGGCTGACTAGGTGATTTATTTGATTGATTTTAATGGGTGATTATCCACCTGCCACAATGCAAATGATCTGTCCTAATTTCACTGTGGACAGCAGTCTCATCTGCACTCATTTCATCCGTTCAGGATGAGTCCATTTCTCCCTGATCATATTTCCAGCTAAATTCAACTTTGTCTGTGATTGTCCTGCCCCATTTTCCTTTTAATCCCCATCATCTCTCCCACACTCTCATCCTCATCCTTTTTGTCTTTGATTTTCTTTTCTTTCCCTCCAGCTTCCTCCCCCTTCCCCGCCTCACTTCCCCTTGTCCCTTTTTTTGCCTCTTTCGTTCTCTTCTCTCCCACCATGCAGCCCTCCGGTTACTTTCTGACTTGTGTGCAGTTTAATAATCATTAGGACGGGGCCCCTAATGAATAAAGTCACTCGGACTAATTGCTCGCAGTGTTTCAAGATACGAGATAGCATGCCGGGGAATGAGAAAAAATGAGAACGTGGATGTTTAATAGCTTGTTGGTGGAATTTTAAAGAGGTAATTAGAGCCATTTACAGTAGGATGACCACACATTGCCTGTTTGTTTTGTGGTTTTCTTTGGGTTTTTTTTTTTTTTGGGTGGTTTGGATGGGTGTTTGTTTTTTAGAACATGATAAATCTTTTGATTGATAGAGCGAAACGCCACTAAGCCTCGTACGAAGAGTGCGGTTGAAAACAGAGGGAAAAGAATCTCAAAATCATTCAGGTAGAAAATTAGACCACCGGGGATGACGGGGGAATCCATTTCTTATGATGATGTGGATGTTTGACCAGCTTAAGCATGGCAGCCACTTCAAGATATGTGTATTGAACACATCAATGATCACAAAAGGCAAATAAAAAAAATGTTTTGTGAGAATAATTGTAAATGTCTCAATCACTGGTACTGAAGCATGTAAATCCACCAGGTTTGTCAGCTCCAGAGACCATAATACTAATAGTATATGTCTTAAGTTGCTTTATGTCTTTCCTGAAAAAGGTGCACAATCAAAAATACCCAATTTTGTCAGCCTTTATACTTAATCTTTCTGATTGTAGACTAGGTAGACAATAATCAGAAGTTTTGGAAATTAATTCAGGTAAAATTTTAGTTGATGTCACTGTGTAAAAGGTTCAGTTTTACCCAAACCATATGTTCTCATCTGATTTGTTGCTCAAGTCTAACCAAACAGTGACTGAAACTTATAGTGTGAAACAGAATTTTGACCATATATGGGCATATGATAACTAAAATTGATCATTAACTGTAATGGCTGACTAATGGTGAGAGTAGAAGTAAATGCACAAACAATACAATCACAGCATCACTCTAAAACCCACCAAAGCAAAAAAAATGTCCCCATAACATAAAACTGTATTGAGGGGTGAGGACCCTGTCACTCTGGATCAAACATATTAGTAGCCACCCGAAGTGCAAAAGGACAGGTGTAGCTTAGCCCTGGGGCAACACTTCGTCCCGGAGAGACTTCATGCTACTGTAGCAGAGCAGTTTGTGTGTGACCGTGTTTTGCTCCGAACACTCTCAAAGGAGAACACAGGTGTATTGATTTTCAGTGCTAGCCATAGAAGGGAGCCAGATATTGGCATTAAACCCTTTTGACATGTTGCTCTCAATGAACACCAAATTGTACACTTGATGTGACACACAAGCGGGCAGCAATCTGGATATCATACAGCATGAGCAGAAAAGGCACACAAAGGAGCAGCACCTCCACTTCTAGCACAAACATACCCACTCCTCAAATTCAGCCACTGACAAAAATGACACAGACTTGAATAAAATATACAGCATTTTCATTTATCACACCTGCGTATTTTGCACATGGCATACCTCTGCGCCCGATAAGCCAGGCATGCAAAATGGGCTGCCTTTTCACGCTAAAACACGGCCCAAAGCACTCTCTCATTTTCTTTCTACCTCTTTCTTTCTGTCTATCCTTCTCTCTCCCTCTGTACATCTTTTTTTTTCCCACTGTCAAAGCGTTACCAATTGGAGGAAACTGATGTTTTTCTTGCATCACATCTGACTAAATTTCTTTGCCCTTTGATGTTGCCTCTTGGAGTTACGATGCTTATCCTTTGGATTGAAACAGCCATAATGACAAATATTTTCTGTAAAGATTTTTAGTCACTTTGTTCCCTAGCAACAGAAGGCTGTATTGTCACCGTCTCAAAAAGCATCTTCACTGTGACTTACACCCCAGTAAAAGTAATGCTACACATGTGAGAATTGCCACCAGGAAGATGACAGGACTTGACGATTGGGTAAGAGGGTTGGGTTAGCTGGTGGGTTCTCTTCAGCTGCTTGATCTGCAAGAATAACAGTATACCCCCCCCCCCCCCCCCCCCACACACACACACACACACACACACACACACGCACACACCCACGCACGCACACTGACAAGGTTCTCTTCTTCTGCTGCTTTCTTTCATTTCTCAACTCTTGAAATGACAAAAACATTTTTCATCTGGTTCTAAATGCTTCATGAGGAGCTGACAGCCATGATATCAGATGAAATACTACATGTTGTACCAAACAAGTCCAAAGAAAAAGAGTAAAGGGTTAACTGTTTCAGGAAAAGGGTAATATTTTCTATTTTCTTTCATTTTTCAAGGCTTTAAGCACCACAAATGAAATTCTATTCACCTCCTTTGTGTTGAGGTAGCAGCATAAATATCAGAAATATAAATCGCCAACCTCCACCACCAGAGCTGCATGAAATGAAGCATTAAGGCCCTACATTTACACTAGGGAGTCACTGTTCTTCTTAATGCACACACACAAATTCATAAAAGCAGCTACACACTCGGGTGAGCACTCTGTAAAAACCGCCAGATATATTTATTTGCATAACCTTTCTTTTGCTTTTTTTATTTTTATTTTTGCTTCAGACTATTTTCTGCCCTAAAAAAAAAGAGTGCCATATGTAAGAGCATCGGGGCAAGTACTGTTATTTGCTGAGCCCTGTGGTCTGGTACATTTAATGATGGTTCCTGCAATGGATAGCTGCCATGCTGTAGGCCTGGAGCAATGGAGAGAATGTGTATACAAACCTCTAAACAGCTGCACAGTTCAGAGATGTGTGGCCAGTTAACTAAGTGTTTTCAAGTAATTACAGATGAAGAGTTTGTTAATAGGTATTGACCTTGTAAACATGTTTTTTGTGGATTGGGAAGGGGAGTAAGGTGTGGGGAGAGTGACAAATGTACTCAACAATGAATTTGTTGACATACATGAACTGTGAAACAGAAAAACAAACCCCTCAAATGACCACAGCATCTCATTAATCCAGTCCTGCCCTGCCACACTGGCTTTGGGTCAAGTGGGTGACCCAGCTAAGCATGCACAAAGATCAAGACCAGAAAAGTAAGCCTGCCTCATCAGTTATGTGATACCCTCAGTATCCTCTTCCCAGTTCTTATTAGAAGTACTTTTGGAACCACCTGTCATTTGAAGCTGACACACTAATTTAAAGTGCATATATTATGTAAAATCCACCTTTTCACAGTTTTTTTAAATATATATATAATAAGGTATCCCCAGCATGTCTACAGACTCACAAAATATGAGAAAATAATCCTTTCTACATCTGCCCAAAACAGTATCTTAGAGCAGGCACAGTTCAACGTTTTTTCCGCTCTTGAGATACCACTGCTGACTCTTAAATGTATCAGCTATGAGCAAAGCACGTGAATGCTTTGTGCTGACTTGTTGTCAGCACTTTAAATTTGTTTGCCTTTCCCTTACTGTACTTGATGCTCACAGATACTTTGTAGTGTTGTCATATACAGAAGCCAAATTCTTAATGAAGCCATTTTCATTTACATATATCCTGATTTCAAAGCATTATGGCTATATTAATAGGCAGAACGATCATTTATAGAAAGTCCATATTAACTGGCTTCCCTTCACACAAATGTTTTCTGCAGCTTCCACTGGCCTCTCTCACCTACAGTCCTTCTTTAAAAGGATGCAAGCAGCAGCAATACACTGGATTTAAGACTGCAAATACTGACACAGCATTATATAAAACAGGGGGTTTATAAACATGCTGGAATCAACTGTCTTTGTAGTCTTTGGTGCTTAAATGTGAAATACACACAGAGAGAGAACGTGTTAGACTTATAAGAACGTATAAACGGGGTTGTGCTCCATCCATACCCTGTGACTCTGAAATGGATAAAGTGGTGTAAAAGATGGATGGATGGATGCTATCTCTGATTTATATTCTGCCATGCTGTCCAAGATTTTATTGGATGTTACAGTAAACCCCCCCCCCCCCCCCCCAAAAAAAAAAAAACAAAAAAACTTGAGGTAGAAGAAAATACTAACTTTATTTTCACAGTGACCCCCTTCATTCACCCACCCTCTAAACTTGATTTAAAAAAAAATCTTCATAAAGCATCAGAGTCAGAAATGACTCCCTAAAGTGTTGGTGTTAAAAAGGTAGAGTGTAAGTCCCAGATTTGTTGAGTTTACTACAAATTTGTGTGGAAATTGTTTCCCCTAAACTTACTTAAAACCATCAGTTCACTTTATTCATTTTTTTTAGTTATCTGAACTAAATCTTAATTCAAATTTATGCAGATTTTTGAGACCTTTTATGTGAAGACTGAATCATACTGACTTAAATTTATGAAAAGTCAACTTAAAAGACTTAGCTTTTTCCTGATGAAATACTTAATTAATTTATAAGTAACTCAAATTTTACATTAAAATTGAAAAAACACCCTTGACGCAAATAACTTATGTACTGTATCTTAGCACGTTTTGCAGGATAGAGAACTGCAATCCCCAGCAGTAAGATAGTGGCCAAGTAGTTATCATAATCATTTTACTCTCTTTAGTGTTTCTCCCAGCTTCACAGCCTTGAATGGGTGGGATGTGCCAGGGATGAGGGGGTGACTGCTAAATAGCAGTGATTAAAATCATAAATTAGATCTTTTGAAAGTCCAAATGTAAACAGTGCTGTTGGTGGAACTAGGCTAGATATAGGCTACTTAAGGTTCCAATCACAAACGATAGGCTGAAGTCAATGGAACCCACGAATGATCCATTTTAAGCTCTAACGTGATTTCATCTGTGCTGGGTCTCGTAGGACATCCTGTCTATATATATGTATGGCAGGGGAACAATGCTTTTGAAACGATACCTGTAAGTTTTTGGTGGTGGGTTTCTTTATGTGTACTGTCCTCCCCAATCACGGTACCAACTTTTTATTTCAAACACAACAGAACTTTCAAACATTGTCTAAATGTAAACATAACACATCAAGTTAAGCACATAACTCAAATTTATAGCATAGCAATTACAAAATGTTACCTTTTACTGAAAATGCATCTCCCATGACCCTTTGCCCCCTCTGACAGATAGCCTGGCACACCTGCCTGACTAACGCTGTCTATAGGGGCATTTGGACAGAGAGGTTCCAAGAACGCAGTTCCTATAACTACACCTCCCGAGTTTAGTAATAAGAACTACCTTTCGCCTTCAGTGTACATTCACACATGAGGGAGGACCTCGTTAGGAACCATGTGTGACGCAATCGTTGCGACAGTGACAAATTTATGCCCCAGCAGATCTGATACAAAACTGAGGTTTCTCGTCTCTTCAAAGCTATTATAAAAGCTAACTTCCCTCATCACAGTCATTTGTATCATGTAACGGAACAGCCCCCCCCAGCACCTAATTGCTTTTGGACGTTTCAAAATAGTTATCGATTGTGATTGATTTAATAATGAATTGGTACACTCCTATTGTAATAGTTCTTGTTGTTATTACGATCTCGGTAAACAGTTAAACAGCTGTGAGACTTTTTAAATATGGCGGGCTGGAAGAAGCGGAGCTCACGCAAGGGGCGCGGCTTGCCAGTTCTACCAATCACCAAACATCTACGTATTTTAGTTCCTATGGAACCCCCAAAAGACCCTGCCTCGGAGTAAGAGCTAAAAAGGTTATAGGAACTGAGGTCCGAGGTCCCTAGTTCCTATATGTCCGAATGCGCAAAAAAACGGCCTGGTTCCTGAAAAGGTTATAGGAACTACAAAAGGTTCCTACAGTCCGAAAGCGCCTTATGAGATACACGGCAAATCAGTCTGGCCTCCCTCCGTTGGAGAGTGATTTCCAATGCAAGACGAGAGGCGGGACTAACAAGTACAAACTGAACCGGAGACAACCAATCAGAGAAACCCAGAAGTGACACAAACGTCTTTTTGAAAGAGGAAAGCCCTCAGAGCAACAAGCTTTTGTAGCTTCAAGGACATGTGCAGCTCATTTTAGACATCAGAAAGGGCACCGTTATATCGTTGCTCCTCTGCGGCCGCCATTCTGAGTGTTTGCAGTATGGTTGGAGAACTGAGTCACCGAAAAAGATGTCCTAAAGTCGCCTCCTGTGCTTTGATTGATCTGGTCATTTTTTTACCAGAGTGAAAATCACCTTCCAATGGAGGCAGCCCAGACTGACTTGCCGTGTATCTCATACATTGTGTTAATCAGGCTAGTGTGCCAGGCTATCTGACAGACACATAACATATTTGCTAATCATTATACTGCACAATGTTAAAAGTATTAAAAACAACTTATTTGGTTCGAGACACAGTTTAAAGAAAACATAAAATGATCACCACAAAAATGTCTCTAGTCAAACAAAATCCAGGTTTACAGCATAATCACCCAAAGGGTGAATGAAACTGTGATCAGTCTGAAGAACATCCAGGCGATGAAAATGCGATCTTGTTTGAACACCTGTGTAGCTTTAATTCCATCGCCCCGAACTCTAGTTGATAAATTAAACTTGTTGCCTTAGAGACAAGTGGCAATAAAAAAAAACATTCCTAATGTTATCAAGGCTAAACGATGGCTGCTTGTGAGAGCCCTGAAATAAAAACAACCCTTCCTTTGTTGATATCAATTACCAGGTGACCGTTAATCAATTGTAGTGACAGCATAATGATTTGTTGTCAGATGTTTGAGGAATGAGCAATGGTGGCTTGAGTTGATTTTCTCCCTTTCTCATTTTCTTTCTTTCGGGTTCTCACTGACATTTCCCTCTCAAGACAAAAGAAACGTGAGGTAAACAGTCCCCTTTTGGGTTGGTTTCATCTCCACTTGGATCCCCCTGTTGTTGGGCAACTCTTTCTTTTTAAGTAACAGTGGAGAAGCTGATTGTTCTTTTGCTTTGTAATTTTCTACTGATGGGCTCTGCCAGCTCCGTCTGCAGCCACAAAAGCCCGCTTGACAACTTGACAATTACCGCCACTCATTCGGGATGAAAATGCAGCTCCTGTTGCTTGTTGTTGTTGCATTGCTTTTCCGGCTTCCAAATGAGAAAGCATTAACTGAGTCAGAATAGATGTAGAATAGATCCAGAGGCAATTCAACATACTTCTTCTAAAAATTGCCTCATGTTAGAAAGATTGACTGGGCTTAAAGGCAGTTCAGAAATCCTTCTTTGTAAATCAAACATAGGTGCTGGAAGAAGTTGGAGTGTTTCTACTTAATTTCCTGTTCCTCGAATCACAGATAAAGAGTCTTATTTTATGCCTGGTTACTCTTGATTAAGAATTAATGGGGCTTTCAAACATAGGCTTGTTATAAGGTGGAAACTGTTGATCAGGATGCTGCAACACATCACATGTGCTAATAAGAGCTCTGTGTCTCTGTTCTTGCTTCACCAAACAACTTAGTTATCAATATCATCCCAAAACACATGTGTATTTCTTTCGCAATTGCTGAAGTAGTGGTTTTGCATGATAGACCATAAGTTTGACTGGTCCTCCTCCCTTACACTGTTCCATTATGCTGCTGTCTCCAGAGCAGGAACATAGTTCTATTTGGAGCCCTGCAAAGCTCTCAGCTAATGCCCCCAGGGATGTAGCATCATATCTGGCCAGGAGCAATGCAGAGATGTCTAGTGGTGGAGGCTTTGTGGCTTGCCTTTTACCAGCACATCTGGCTCCAGAAGATTAGTGCGCCACTGGACCCCAGGAAACTGCACATCACGTGGACTTCAAGGAACACAAAAACAACACGCCTCAGAAATGCTTTCCTGAACAGTTTGTTGGGGAAGAAATAAAGCCCAGCTATAAACAAATTTCAAGTATGCCAGTAAATGAATGCAAATATAAATGTAAATAAGCAGAAATTAGATTTTTCAGAGAACGCGGAGTTAATCATGTGGAAGTTGCTTTTAAAACATGTCATCAGTCGTCTCTGTTGTCTTACTTGCCCTCTAACGTCTCTCAGCACTTTGAGCTTTTAATGTGCGTCTTTGAAAAATGCTTGTCTTACCGGCACATCCATTTTTCCTTTCCTCCTTAATGACAATTGTGTATTTATCTGTCCCTGGTTTGCTGCAACGTCAGTAAATAATACACTCTAGAATGATGAACAATCCATCGGCCGACATGTTACAGCAGCCTAGTAATGAACTGAAGTCATTTGTGTGGCAGTAATTACACACTCCTCTGATTAAAGATGGCTGTGCTGGATAGTATTTGGGTAATTATTCCCTTTTGCTCTATGTGATAAGCTCATAAAGTCCAGTGAGGTTGGGTGTGGGACTGGGGAGGAAGTTAATGACATGCTAAGGCTGGTTGGAGTGAATATCCAGTCGCTTTTCTTCAATCACTCACTCCCTTGGCCTCTGTAGCCCCTGCAGTACGAGTGACTATCTTTATGTGTAGTTTCCCAGCATGTCGACACTAGCCAAGCTAAAGTAATTGCTACCAACATGGCCTGGTTGCACTGAACCCTCGTTCTGTGAATGCTAATGACAAGTAGCCTTAGCTGGGGTTAACGCTAACACGTGACTACCCCTCCAACAAAGCTAATTAAAGCCATCTTTTTTAGTTATTTATTTATTTCTTATTCCTCTAATTCTATGCTCCATGGTTGACCTAATCCCTTTCCTTATCCCTGCATGCTGTTTGTAATTAACACTTGCCTCCCTCATCTCTCTATTTAGCCACTCTGTCAGTTTGCCTGCTGTCCCTTCAGCCGAGGGCCTGTCTCTCCTCCAGCAAGGCATACATCCAGTTTCCCTCCCAGCATTCTGTCATCCCGCCAGAGGTTATGTTTCCCTCGGCCCAGCCACACCTCCTGCATCTACCTTCATCCATCACACGCACTCACAAACATCCATTCGGAATAACAGCGTGACCCCAAACACAGAGTCGAGACTCGGGGGAACTCAGAGGTAGTGATGTTAGCAAGCAGCCACCTTCATTTCATATTTTTCTGGCATTAAGGAGTCTGAGGGCTAACTAAAGTTGGCATGTTACTTGTCATAGCTGCTTCAATGTTCACCTCAAAGCTCAGAGTTCACCAGGTAACCACACCCTCGTGCTGTTAAGGTCACAGTGATGCTGCTTGTTTTGCTGTGTTGTGCTCTTGTTAGTCATATTCATGGTTTGCAAGGGGGTTGAGCTAAGGGTTAGCATGCTGAGAATGGAAATGTCTGTCAGATAGATAGAATATTTAAAAATCATTTCAAAAAAGGATGGTGCTGCTGTTTTTGATTGTGTCACAATCTGGCACCTAGCATTTCCAAGACACCTTACATTTCCTTGTAGCAGGGAAGCTAATACGCTAAACCTCATTAGAGGTTGTGTAAGCTTCTAATTCCAGTTTTACCTTCTGGTAAGAGACCTTTAATGTATACTGAGAATTTTATTTTCTTTGAACTACAAAATCCTAAAGATCAGTTTTGAATATCACCCATGTACAGTACAGATGGTGGCATGGTTTGGTAGCTAGGCATCTAAATTACCCGTGGATGGCAGTGTATGTGGTTGACTGGCAAGTTGTCAAGATCATATCCAGCGTCACCCAGAATACACTTTAAGTTTAATCTTAATCGGATAGTGTAGGTAAGACTAATGGATTAATGTAATGTATGGATTGCTTGTTACAGGGCAGTGCATTATCAACCTTATGTTTGATGGAAAAGCCTTTAGCTGTTAGAAGTGTACTATGAAAGTGTGCTTACACAGTCAACGGTTTTACCAAAGCCATTGAAACACACAATGTCCAGGTTTAAATGCAGTTCCACATAGTTGCCCCTTGAGATTTGGAACTGTGACAACAGTGCAGTGTTTTAACTCACATAACAAACAAAGCAGAGGGGGAAAAAAAGCCTGAGTAAAGACCAAGGCTGGTGCAGAATCCTGCCAACAAGCTGTAGCCCTGCGCCCACAGAGGGGTGCTGTGGGGCGCCATCTCAGGCTGAGAGCAGCACAGGGACAAGACGAAAAAAGGCAAAACGAGTGGGCAGCGAATGGTGGCCTGGGTTTATCGGCTGTGGCAGGCTTGGCACTGCCTTCCAGCTCTCTTGGGGAGCCCAGTTCTACCGTTCTAATGAATGTAAACGAAGACGGAGGGGACTTCCGTTAATACTTAGCAGCACTTCGGAAGATGCCAGAAACAGGGGCTCCACAAGCCATAGCAGGCCTGGCAGTGGTCATGGCACAAGCCCAGGAGAGAGGTGCCAGGAGCCGTTTGTTTGACAAGGCCCAGAGATGGAGCTCATGCTAAGAACAGAGAGCCTTTGTAGTTATGGCCAGATAGCTGTAGCACATGCAGGCACACACATTAATACATATAGAGAAAAACACAAGAGTGGTCACACACACTTTATTTTGGTCCATTATCCAAGCACACTCTTTCAGATGCCATTGATCCTTCGCCTTGCATACACAAACAGAGACCCACACACACTTAAGGCTCTGGTCATTTTCCTGTCATAATTTAAACAGTTCTTCCAAGGCCTCTCCCAGCCACCCATTTCACCACCCCTTTTCCTTCTCTCCCTCTCATCTTGCCGAGAATGAAAGTGACATTTTTGAGCCTGCATCCCTCAACTTGCACTCCGTTGCGCTTCTGCTTGACAGCGGCACATTCAAGGTGGTGTCAGGCTGAAATTATACTGTCTGTGAAGCTCAGTAACGAGGCGAGGGATACAGACGCGCCGAAGAACAAGCACACCCCGGAGCTGCGAGATTCAACCTCCGCCTTTGAAGAGCTATGAGGAGTAGTGGGGAGAATCAAGAGGATGAAATGAAGAGGAGTGTTTGTTTTTACGCCACAGTTTATGGAATCACTTTGATCTGATATCCCAAGATTGCAGGTTCACTACCAATTGTATGTAATCTTCTAAGTGACCATTCCCTTGAGTATGATACTGCCAATATGGTATTATCTGCCGGATAAATTCTGATTGCAGGGATACTAAGGAGTTTAGTGTCCAAGCAAATAGCATTGTGAGCAGTGTTAATGAGTAAGGGGATTCATCATAGTCAGCAAATGCATGACTGCAGGATTTGCAAATGGAAAACTACAAATCAGCTGCAGGGAACAGCAAAATGCGGAAACTAAGGTTTCTTTTCCATGTCTTGAACAGAGTTGCATACGCAGTTCTTCCTTATATGTGAGACTATATATGACACTGAGTCATTCTTTTCTTCTCTGATTCATATCATGTGCTGCATACTGCAGGCAAACCTTCATGGAAGATTCCTACCCAATCCTCTGGCCATGACAAGCGCTCTGCTGGGCCAAACTGCAACTGCTACTGACACAACTCGTGACACAGCCCGAGAGGGAGCCAAATGTAGGCACAGAGAGTGAAATGGGGGCAGAGACAGAGGAGGGGCTTACAGATATCATGTCCTAAGCTTTCTAAAAACAAAGATCGGTGGCGTATTGCTGCCGCCATGGAAACGCACCTTGTGACAGCACCTACCCCCTGCGTAAGCTGCCCCAGCTGTGACCCACAGCATTCCATGTCGAGCCTGAGGCAAACTGAGGAGCAGGTTGGATTAGACAAAGTCAGAAAGAGACAGCAACATGAGAGAGATTACACACCCTGAGATGAAGCTAGAGTTACAGTCAGCTGGATAGGGGCTAGTGGGTTTGTGATGCTGGTGAGCCTGGGAAAGGGAGCTGCTCATTCTAGGACAGGAGATCAAATATGACGTGTTAGAGGGAAAGAAGGATAATAAAGTTTAAAGTTTGTCTGGCTGAATCAGCCAGCTGGTGGAAAGGACATGTTAATGTTCAACACTAAAATCTTCACAGTGTTAAAACTGTTACCATAGTCATTACTTCAGAGGGAAACAATCACGTTGCAATACAGTTGCAATTCAAACATTCATACTTAGATATTCCATCGTGTGTGTTGCAGTGCATGTACTAGTTATTTAATGCACAGATCTCTTGATTCCAGTTCCAGGCTGCATTAGCACTTGGCTGATGGAAAGATGCACCCCCCTTCCAGTACCCCCTCTTGAAACAGACTGTTCAGACGCCCCTTGCCACAGAGCGGATGGAGTTTCAGTCTCATGACTGAGCTGCCAGTGTGGAATTGGAAAGGCGGCTAACACTGGTTGAGTCATTCCCAACTGCCAGGCCTTTCACATTCACACATGTCCCTTTTGTGGGGTGTATCAGTTCCTGCTCTGCTCCACATATAGACACACGCAACAGTAGGCCTCCCCCTCCTCACACTCAGACACACAGAAACACGTCACCCCTGTCTGCTTTCTAATGGCATCTCCTACTCTGCCCCTGCAAAGCGAGACCATGAATGGACTGGAAAAGTGGGGCCACACGGAAGTGTGTCCACCCCATATTCAGCAAGCAAGTGGACAGTTGCTTGGATGAGAAAGAGATATTAAAAAGAGGATCTTATATGCTACATTTTTTTTAAGATTATCAAGGTTAAATATATTAAAGGTGCTTTCAGTTATACAGCATAGCTCCTGTTTAGCATAAAACTCTCTAATTAATTGCATTTTGTAAATGCTCACAATCAAGAGTCAAGCCATCCTGGGGATTGAAACTTGTATACTCCCAAAGAGAAGCACAAGTCCACAGGGTTGATGCTGGAGAAGCTTCAGCGTCAGAGTTGGGGATCTGCCCTTGCCCTTGGCGGATGTGTGTTTTAAGACAGGCGGGCAGCTGTTGATGCCGGCTGGAGGAGCTGCTTTAGAGGCAGGGGTCCATCCCGTAAATGGAGCCGTGTGGTTCTGATGGATCAGCACATCAGTTCCCCTCCTGCAGGGTCAAACAAATGGAGGGTAGCATGGAGACTGTATTACTCATGATGAAGGAAACGACGGTGGGAGGGGAGAAGAGAACTAGGATGAGGATGATCATCTCTTTTTTTCCTTAATTTTTTTTCAAGACATGAGTCACTGATATTATTTCAGAAGAAATTTTTGTCTTTGTTTTTCCAAGCGGGAGGCTGATTAAGAATCAGATGAAGCAAGTGATGAAAACACAGTTGTAAATGATCAGAAAGTAGTTGATACCTCAGCTCTAAAGCATCACACAGTGATGGAAAATGCTTTAAATCCTCATTTACATGAAACATTGAAGCTTTCTTTAAGCCTCTCTCATTTCACATTAAATGTTTTTTCTTTTTCTTCTCTTATTTATAACAGTGAATCATTTTTAAAACCAATGAACAGTGTATCCTCAACAACAGCAAGGAAGAAAAAAAAACATGCTTTATAAATATTATTTCACTTTGGCTGAAAATTGTCCAATGTTTGTCATTTGTAAGACTCCATTGAGACATGAGAAGAAACAGGAAGTAGATAACATAAGCTCCGTTTCCACCAGCGGGTCTGGGTTGGGGGGGCTGGATCGGTCCAAGTTGTTTTGCGTCTCCACAGATAAAAACTGGGATGGATACCCTTATATCCGACCCGACCCAGCCTTCTTTTTTGGTACCCTTCGGTAGGGGTACTGATCTAATAGATCTGGACCAAAGAGGTGGAGCTAATATAAAGTAATCCGTTGATTCGTTGAAAAATCTGTCACTCCCAGCATGACCCAGCATAAAACAAAGCAGGGGTGACTCCTTTGTTTCTGACGCGTGTGATGCAGTGCTTTGGTTAAAAGGTATTGCACGGCGATGATGTCACGCGATCACGTAGCAGAACTATCCGGTTAATATGCCGCCTCCAGGATAAGGGTACAGTTTGCTGTGGGGACGCAACGTGAAATCAACATATCTGTACCAAAACCCACCCGATCCGATCCTGGCCCGACCCGACCCACAGGTGGAAACGGGGCTATATACAGTATAAATTAACCTGGAATAATACAGCATACAGTATACACGTTTCTTTTCACAAAAATAATTCAATGTTTACTCTAAATAAAGACATGGACTTAGATATTGGGAGCACAGTTTTTGTTTGTTTTTTGCCAAGGGTTTACCGCACCACCTGTGCATGGTGCACTCCTCTTAGCCTGAGATGTTACTCTTGTCGAGAATGTTGGCAAAAACCAACAATACAAAGTAAGAGATGCAAGCCCTGTTGGCTTGCTTCCTAAAAAAAAACATTACCATTGTGAAATTGGTGCTGCAATGTAGTTCCATTGCCTGAACCACACCAAAAATAGGAACATCAAGTCGGCAAGTGTAGCACAAGTCTTTAAAACAGCAGATTATGAACTCATAAATCATTCTTCAGGTGAATTTTATCTGCAGCGACACAATTTTTGTGGCATGAACTTTTTAGAATATCTTGCCTGACTTTGACGCAGAAAGCCTTGTAGGCAAAGTTCTGCCACGTTGACATGGTCATTATTTTTTCTCGTTATTTTTTTTTCTTTGTTAGATAATGACAATAGTTTGCCATAACGTGTTGCACTTAAATGTAATGATGGAAAAAAAAATTGTAGTGATGATAAGCTCTATTGGGCTGCACAGTGGCGTGGTGGTTAGCACCGTAGCCTCACAGTAAGAAGGGGCTAGTTCGATTCCCGGCTGGGGAGGGGGTTCAAACAATTCCAACAGTGGCCTTCCTGTGTGGAGTTTGCATGTTCTCCCCTGGTACTCTGGCTTCCTCCCACCATCCAAAGACATGCATGTTAGGTTAATTGGACACTCTAAATTCCCCCTAGGAATGAATGTGAGCGTGAATGGTTGTCTGTCTATCTCTGTTGGCCCTGCGACAGACTGGCGACCTGTCCAGGGTGTACCCCGCCTCTCGTCTGTTAATAGCTGGGATAGGCTCCAGCAACCCCCGCGACCCTGAACTGGATAACCGGTACGGAAAATGACTGACTGACTGATAAGCTGTACATTGGCATGCACAACAATTTCAGCCAAAGTACATAATGCTTTTGTCTAAACTCAACCAGTAAGTAAAAAGTCTTTCAGTTTAAAAAGTCTTGCATTTGTGTCGTTACACGGCTGACAAATATTGCAAGGAAATTTGATAACACTGACACAGAAACAAGTGGAACAAAACATAGGGACCTCTGACTTTTCCTTGAATTCATCAGTAGCAATACATTTAAACCTCACTATTGTTAGTGTCATAGAATGAATAATTATCTTTATAGTTTTTATTCATAATATAATTATTGTTTTAATGACCAGATCAAAACCATAAGCATTTATAGAAACTGAGAATTTCCCCATTGAAAAAAAAAAAACACTATGTTTGAGCATTCATGGATCATGCATCAGTAAGCAAAAGGAAATTTTAAAAAACCTTTTTATTTTTTTTAGTGACAATTACATGTAATAATGCAAAATCCAGTATGACTCCTTCTGAAAGAACCCCCCCCCATCTTGATGACAGTGAGGATGCTGATGGAGACAAGATATCCTTCACATTCTACCCATCCCCCAATTCCTACTCTCTATTTTTCCCTCCCTGTACTCCAACCAGTCAGTAATTCATGTTGCATCATGAGGTCCCTGTCTATATGAATTAAGAGCCCCATTTATGAAACATATCTTTATGATAAAGCGGCCTCTTCATCAAGGTCCTTTGACGCCACGTTACTAACCATATTGATTCAGCCTCAGATTATTTTAAGCCACATGGGCATTTCTATAACCCCCCCCCCCCCCCCACACACACACACACACACACACACACACCCTGTATATTTTTTTAAAGCATGACAGAAATGGATCTATGGTAATCATATTCCATGGGTGACACTGTGCTCAGTCCATTACGACAGTATACACTATCCTTACTTAAGCCAGAAAATTCCTCGTCTCTCTCTTGCTCTCTCCAGCTGTACCTTAATTGTGCAGTTAGAGAAGCAGAATCTAATTCAGAAAAAAGCATCTCCACGCTTACCCTCCCTACTATCTGTCTTTCCATTCTCCAGCCTCCCGGCCCACTCACACATGCTGACACACACACAAACACGCAAACTTCGGTCGACGGCAACTCCTAGAAAGCAAACAGGCCTTTGGCTGGAGGAGCCAGATAGGAGTTGGTTGGCTCCCACCAATCCTTTATCTGAGCCAGGGCTGCACATCAATAACACAAACACCACCATCCCTACCCCTGTTCCTCCTGCCTCCCCCTCCTCTATCCTCTGTCATCAAACCCTTCCCTCCTCCTCTTCCTCCTGTCCCTCCAAGCTCACACTCCTCCACTTTTAATCTTTCGAAACAAAACGCCAAAGCCCCCAAAGAGAAACTGCATCAAGCTGAGAAAGTGATAAAGCAGTTATTTTATTTGTTTATTTATTTATTTGTTTGTAGGGTTGTGTTGGAATTATTTCAACATTTCAATGCGGTTTTCTTTGTGGAAGGGGGTGGGGGTACCTTTCTTTGGCTCCCCCCTATAACCTGTTGATGCACTTTGTGTTGCTTCTGTCTGTCAGCTCAGATTCCAGGAATGGACAGACATAAACAAGCAGCCTGACACATCGGTCCCCCAAACAACTCCCTAATTTTTTTTTTGTTGCTCAGGCTTTTGTTGAGTGTGTGTGATTCTAGCTTTGCTTCTACTTGTTTGATTCCCGTGGGTGTCGTGGGATAACGGCACATATTTACCCTGAAATCATCTGGTCGTGGTTCTAATTGTATTCAGGTTGTTTGATCTTGGTATCTTATCCAGTTTTCAGTTTGTATGGGATTGTTTACACACACCCAACACATGGACGAATTCAACTTGATGGCCTCTCAGAGGAGCCAGAAAATCCTGCTGCCACAATTATCCAGGGAGCGTTTGTGTTTTCATGATACATGCATATTGAGGTTCATAATTTTTTACTTAGAGGGGACAAAGACTACAAGAGAGAGCCTCCAAACAAAATTATGGAATTTCCTTAAAATCTGTTGAATAAATTGAGAATAAAAGCAAAATTTGTGGGTTTTTTTTTTCTTTTTTTTTTTTTTTTCCAAGACCTTAAAGCCAGGCAACATGCCACTTAAGGTCTCGCTCTATAACTCTGCTGAATCAATAGTGCAAGCAAAATGGCACGCTAATCAACATTCCATTATTTCCATTTGCATATTTGATCCAGGATTTGTTCAATGGATTATACATATTACCTGCATGATGTTTAATTGCCTTTTTAATAGACTCTGTGATTAAACAAGGAAGTTAGGCTTGGCTGGTGGGAGAGACAAAACAGTGGAGGGGAAAAAAGTGCAGAATCTTATTAGAGCAAGTTTCTTGCATCCTTTGGAAGACTGCATGAAGGTGCAGGAATGAAATAAAGCAGAGATCCGGCTTGTGATAGAGGCAGCAGTAGCTGTTCAAAATTCATTCATTTGCCTGGTATTTGTTTAAGGAGATTGAAGAGCAAGCTGCTTGTTCCCATCGCAGCAGAGTTTTATATCTTATCATGTTTTGACAGATGAGGGGCGTGAGGCTCTGGGATGCACACTCGCGTAGTATTGGAGTTCTGTGCCTGTGAAGATGAATGAAAGTTTGGCTTAAAGGCAAAGTTAGTTATTTTTCAAAACTTGCTATATGATTGTAGCAGGTTTACCTGAAAATACATGTACATAGTTTACACAGTAAAAAACCCAGAATGTTGTTAAATGTAAATATCCATTATTGCCTTTTTTTCTACTATTAAAGGGACTAGAGGCAGGAATTAAAAACAAACAAACATGTATGTCCGTTTTTTTAAATGCTAATGAGTGATGAAGCACTAAATACCAAAAAGAACGTTTCCACCCACGTTTCTCTCCGTTGCCTTAAACAGGCTGTGTGCTGCATGAAGCGCTGCAATTCGGTGGCCATATTTCCCGCGCTGCCCTGCGGACGTGATGTCAAATGATGCTGCATCCGCAGTTTTGATACAGGAAGAAACCGGTCGCAATAAATTCAAACACTGTAAGCGATAGGATTCTTCTGCCATCAGCAAACGATCCAGATCAACTGAAAGACACTAAACAGTGTAACTACGAAGAAAAAGCGTAGTAAACGACATTATAACTTCAGTTTGTGCACGCTCCTGTGACGGCTCATGGCTGCAGTCACCTGAAGCTCCAGTCGCGGCAGTCTCGAGTTTCATTTCTTAATCTTGCCTCAAGTCCCTTTAAATTGGAATTTAACGGGACCATTTGAGTACTATGAAGAAAGCCTGAAGCAGGAAGCTGACCATATCCAATGGACTCTATTATTGGCCCTCTGTAGGGAAACCAAGCGAAGCACTATTGTATTTCAAAGTTGACTGAGTGTACTTACTGTATGTCAGGGCATCTGAGGTTAGATATGTATAACTGATGATATATCTCTGTGGTATGTATAATGTGGTGTCAGGAATATGAGTGTAAAGAACACTGATACAAATAATAAATCACTGACTCCCGATGCAAATAACAGATAAACACACAATCTACTAGTCTGCACATGCACACATAGGCACACACAAACAGATACTTACTGCATATAGAGCTTATATGTATGTACTACATTTTGACTAAATACACAGCCATTGTTATCCATCATGTGCCGTTTCCTAACAAGGGGAGTTTAAAAACCTGCATCTCTGTGAGGTCACCCTCTCCTACAGTTAGCGGCCAGTCACCTGCTCTCATTAATAAGGAAATTAATGTTGCATTCCGTTTCAATTAACCTTCCCCGGCTACAGGAACAAGACTGGGAGGGAGGCCCAGGCACCCGTCGAGGTCAAGGTAATTGAATCAGAGGTACAACGATCGCAAGGCCAAGAAGCTGTTGCTATGGCATCGGGGGCGACTGTTAACCTGCCATTAGGGTGGAGGTTTAGACTGCCGTGTGTCAGGTTGTGTTGTTGGATTTCAGAGATGTGACAGTCATGATCAGAGAGATCAGCCTTGTCAGACGGTAAATCAAGCAGTTGTTAAGCTTATCGCTGGTTGAAGTGAATTTGCATAATTTCTGGAGTTAGCTTGTCAAACTCTTACTGTGCATGGAGTGTTTAGTATTGGGAATGGCAGAATGAACTCATGACTGAATACATTTTTTACCATGTACATGTAAGGGGACGTCAAAACGGTTTCTTTCTTTCTTTTTTTAGAAAATACATTAATACATTCTACCATAGGGAACAATAAATACTCATATCAATGGTCAGCAGTTTTTCTTTCTCAAGATGAAACACGGTTAATACTCACTGATATAAAAGAATAACAACATACCAAACAAATGCAAGTTTCTGAATACAACTCTTATATGTGACCATTGCATCTATTGTATAGATGTACTGTTTTATATCCATCAAGATTTTGTTTCGAAAGAGCAAACATTAAACTTTATCTGACAGGATTATGTAATGCTGCCCACAGTACTTCCCTACAGTTTAAAGTTGATGTGATAACTTTATGGGAACACCATGTTTGTCACTATGACAAACCTGGTTGTAGCCTTTTATTGTCATCAGTAGTGTGTGCAATCTTCACTGCGCTGTTTTTCCCAGATCTTGTAAGTTTTGTCCACCTGTCGGTTTCTCTTCTGGTGTGTCTGGTCTGTGATGGCTGTCTGCTCCTTGATTGTGCTGCTAAGCATTGGCCAATGGTAAAACACACCTGGGTGTGTCCAGCCATCTGATGAATGACCCTGCGGCTAGCAATCGGATCGATGTGGAGAGTGTGTGTCTGTGGGCGGGCGCGTGTTAGGGCATGTTGGGGGGGGGGGACAGGCAAGCACATTCTGCTGAGCTGGAAATCCCATTAAATCCTCACTACCACACACGCACACTAACACATGCACTCTCTTGCTTTAACACACTATATCCTCAGCTAACACACATTAGTTAGCACACCCACTATCTATGTCTTTACTGACACACCAGCCTGCACAGAACACATTTCAAAATTGTGTAGCTGCACACACAACAGAGGGTCTACCTTGCTGAAGGAGGCCAACTATAACTCACCGCTCCCCTGTACTGTACCAACTAGAGCGATGCAAAGCCGCTGCTCTCCTCTCACTCCCCTAACACAACCAGATGGAACTCTCAGATCTTCGGCTTTTTGTCAGGGAAATGTCAAAATTCCTGTAACGGTGGTACTCAAGCAGCACAATATGTTTGTTTGTATGTGTTATGGCGTAGCGATACGGATGCTATGACTCATGTCTCCGCAGGCACACAGCAGGTCTTTTGGCAACACGTAGCTCGGTGTGTGTGGAAGTCTTTGTGTGTTGTGTAACAAGCCACCTTGCCGCTCCTATGCCTGCACTGAGATTGTGCATCGCTGGCATTCGAAAATAATCTCTTTCTATCTGTCTTCATGTGCTTATCCCCCCTGTCTTGATCCCTTCTTTCCATTCTTGTCTCTCTTTCTGCCTAACACCTTCAATCCACCTGTTTCCCTCCATCCTACTTTTGTGTACCGCTCTCTTTTGTTGATCTCGCTTCATCTGTCATCTCTCCCCTCTTTTATCCCTCTCTCCATTCTGGAGCCCCTAGCGTGACATTCTATCTCTGACACATCATGCATGTCCTGCTCCAATGATGCCAGCACACTGACAGATCAGCCTGAATGTGTGTCATTTGGCTAGAGGAAGGAGTGAAGGAGGGGTGGGTTTGAGGGACATATAGAAAGGGATGATCACCCGCCCTCTGTGCTTACATCTGGCCAGTTAAATCTCTAAGAGCAGTGCTGTGTGCACTTTTAGTGGCAGCAAGAATCCATGACTGGGGTTTTTTGGGGGAGGAGGGTGTGGAGCGTTATTTTGTCTTTGTGTTTGTTTGCCAACAGACATTGCACATGATTGGCTTTGACAAGTACAGCAGATAAACAGCGGAACATGACATGCGGGGCTTGATTGGGACACACAGTGCAGCGCTTTCCGTGGTGATCCCTCTTGTTGCAGCTTTTACCTTTTTTAAGGTTGAACATAGTATTCATCCAGCCAAGCCAAAAGTACCACCAAGTAATTCTTCATGGAAACCAGCCCAAATCTCTCACAAAGACCACATTATTTTGTTTATTATGATAGCATCAACACTGTGTTCAAAATTATCATACATGCAGGACCTCAGTAAGTGAAACATTTTGGTTTAAGTTTTTCTTTTGGAAGATTTTGCTTGTGTTGTTTCCCCCATCTGTTTAGATCACTGATAACAATCTCAAACAGGTTTGATAATTAGTTTCCCAGATGAGCCTAATTAAAGTGAAATTGCTTAAGAAGGTTGTTCCACATTATGAAGCAAGTCACAGTTTTCTTGCAGTTTGGAGGAAAAGAAGGATCTTTCTGCAAAAAGTTGTTAAAGACACACAACGGAACTTTCAGCAGTTTTCTCAGTGACGCGCCCCCTATCGGCGGCTAAACTAGCAACCGTCTTGTTCGTACCTGTACTGTAAGCTCACTCCAGCCAGTAAACGACAGTCTTATCTTGACTCTTGTTCTGTCCCTTCCTCTGTTTCTTTTCCTCTCTTCCTCCGTTGATGTTTCCTTGCGTTTCTTTACCGAATTCGACATCATGCGCATTCAAAACACCCGCGATGTTGATCCCTGGTTTACATCCGGTTGCTAGTGAGTGACGCGGTGCTTCAACCAATAGTCGGCTGCAACGTCACGGTCGCGTCCCGGATGGGAATCTTACATAGTGCTGTTTCTGAGCCCCGGGACGCCTCTGGGCAATGACAGCTCGAAAATGCGCATAATGAATGTTGGTGTGACATCAAAACGAGTCAGAAACGCAGATTTTTAAGGTCTAAAAGTTACGTTGTGTGTCTTTAAATGATAACAAAAAAGGGCTCCAATGTTAACATGGAACTTAATCTGTAAAAATGCATATTTTTGATAAAGAGAAACTTTGTTTGAGCACAGTAATGGCAAAAATAATATATGTGTAGGGTAATTCAATCCAAGCCAGATTATTGTTTATAAATTATATAAATTATATATTTATAATAATGATAAAAATAATGGTGTAAATGTAATCATATGAAAAATTATATGAACTTGCATAATTTTAATTGAAAAAGTGACACGGACACGGAAATAGTGACACGGACTATTAAAGTCCGTGTCAGTAACTTTAATAACTTTAATAGTCCATCTCAATCTGCCCCTTTGGGCCTCTACTCTCGTGCAGTGGTGAGTTTGAATGCAACTCCCTCCCCCTCTGTCTGCAGTTTGAATAGTGTTGTTTACAAACAGAAACATGGGGGGGGGGGGGGGGGGGACGGGACGGGACTCTACCTTCAAGGAAGAACGATCAAAAACAGCATATGGATGATGATTTGGAATACAGTATATTGAGTGGTACCAGGAGGCTGCAGTGCTCCATTCACCCTTCAATTTTAACAGGTTTAGAATAAACAACAATGTCATGGTCATTTGGTTAAGATCAAGATAGTGGCACAAGAGGAAGCAGCAAATCTGCCTACAGTACATGCCTTTAGCAAATTGAACTTTTAGATATGTTCCTTCATAGCTTGTTCATCTATTTTCCATTGCAAATTTAAAAAAATAAAATATCCAATAAATGTAAAAAGAACTGCTAATTCCCTCACAGCAAGTGTTGGCAACTAAATCAGAAACTGTACAAATAAAATAAGTCCAATTTGCTTATAGATGCAATGATAATGTTTTTACTTCTGCAAAAGTAAAGGAGTTAAATACACTGTACAATTTTGATATGACTGTTTTGAGATGGAGGTGCAAAATGCAAAATGAATCATGTTAACAGCAAGTACTTACTTTAAAAAGATGAGCCCTGCCTAATGGAATTACTCCGGCAGTTTGATCACAAAGCTTTACCTGCAGTCAGCTTTAGAAGTAATTCAGTGTAAAGTCACTTTGCTGTGTTTGTCCCGTCTCGGATTTCTCCTTCCAATCTACCACGTTCCCTCTGTGTGCATTTATGTGTCTGGAATACTTGAAGAAATCTAAGCCAAACCAGTGAGCACATTCATACATTTATCCCATACAGCTGCACACAAAGCCAGATGCTGTAAGCGCATGTCATGCAGGCGAGCATGCTAAAAAACATGCGGAATGCCAGAACCTGTATTTATTTTTTTGTTGACCGCAGTGTGGCCGCCTGCTGACCTCATGATCTGGCACCGCGTCACACTGCCACTTTAATGCCTGTTAGTCAAAGCAATCCGATCAGTTATGGCACGCAAGGACGAGGGGGTGAGAGACCCTGCTAACCTCACCCGCCTCCCCTAGAGAATCCCTTAGAATATTCCCCAGGCTGCATACTTGCCCACAATAGCTAACCTGGATCTGGTAGGACAGGCTCTGTTATTTCTATTACACTGCACCTGCGGAGACTTGTCATGTGGTCTGCTTTGCTCTCCTCACATTCATTTTGAACTGTGTTAAGTGTGCAGAGTTCCCAGCATAGAAGCTAAACCCGGTTGAACTTGGACAGAACTTCGCAATATTTTACTTTTATGTGCCTTAATAGGATTTTAGTTATTTTATTGCTGCCCGTTTCACATTTATCAATATTTCAGGGAGGGTTGGCCATTAATGCCAAGCCCCATTCACATGGCTAAGTGTTCTTGAGGAAGACAATGAATCCTCTGTTGCTCCAACATGGCAGGTCAGTGTCTTATGTGGCAGCTTTGCCACTATTAGTGTGGCAATATGTGTGTAAGTGGATGGATGAAAAAAATCCACTCACTTTGCAGAACTTTGCTTAAGTTTAAAGATGCTGTTAAAATGCAGGCCAGAGTTTCACCTCATACAGAAAACAATGTGTTCATGATAGTGGATCAACTGAAATTTGATATTTTCTGCTCTGAACTGCAGAGACACGTGAAATGTCACACTTGTACAATGATAATTGATGTTTTTATTTGTGGCCCTTAATATGGATTGAACATTTTGCACACCTTAACATAAAACAGGTAAACGAAGAAAAACAGCAGCTATGATTTTCTCACCATGAAACAACGGATGATTTGGTTATGTAGGAAATAAGGGATTAAAATTGACAGTTGCTAAATTCCAAACGCTTTTATGTAATAGTAAGTTTATTTTACATTTGTGGTGACCCATTAAACATCAAAGGACTGATTGCAGAATTATTCATCTCAACGTTACATGTGTGACAAAGTGGAGTGTGTGATCCTCTACATTATGCAGCACATATTTCCTACCTCAGATGGTGGCCTTGATGTGATTGACTTAAATTGACTCAGCCTTGTTCCAGTGCACACAGACCCAGAAATCTGCTTTTTTTTTTGTCAAAGACTAGGCTTTGACCATGGCCTGAAGTGACAGATACTTTCTCTGTCCTTCTTCCTCTGCTCCCGCTGTCTTCACTCACTATCTGTGTCACTTTCCTACCCTGGAGCTTCTTCAGTTGTAGCCTGGACTCCTTTCTTCTCTTTAAACTGACTGGATTTGTGCTTCCATAATGAACTGAGAAGAGAATGAGCAGGATTAATCCAGCCAACGGCAACGGAGGGATTTGATGATGTCATCTGTATGAATGAACCAGTTAGCGGATTATTCCCTTCGAGGTGAAAGCGATCTGAGTAAGAGAATGTGAACATTAGGGCAAAGGAAGAGTTGGAGAGGGAATGTTGGAAAGGCAGATGTGCTGCTCTTGAAACATACAGGTGGATGGCATGAAGAAAGAAAATGGAGAGAGTGTGTGTGTGTGTGTGTGTGTGTGGGGGGGGGGGGGGGGGGGTGATTGTAGTGCAGGACAAAGGGTGAGATAGAAACACAAAGTGAATAAGTGAAGGTGAAAAAATGATTCATGGGTGAGCCAAGGGAGACAAAAGAAAGGACATATCAGTGGAAGAAGATATAGGTTAGTTTCAAACCTCAGTCTTTCCATCTGTCAGGACAAATGGCATGGTGAGAGGTTGGTCTGGGCAGACAGTGTTTAGTGGGAGGTGTCAGCTTTGAGCTATGGGAGTCCTGCAGAAATCTGTCCCGGAGGCCCCAGCTGTGGCAATCACTGCTCAGTGGGCCACAAGGCCAGAGCAATCAGACCACCAAGAAGCTATCAGCTGGGCTCTCTTCCTTCCATGTGCATCACCTACCTCTCCCATAACTATGATCACACACATGTAGCCTTGCAAGCCCTACAGCACTGCAACAGATACACACCTGATATTATAATGCATCTCCAGCAGGACCAGATTTTTTCTTTTACCACAAACTCCAAATGTTTACTCAAACAGAAAACTCCAATGCAAATAGTTTATTTGTCACTGGGATGTATTAGCTCATACATTTGAAATACAGTTGAGTTCTCTGTTTACAGCAGCAGGTGCAGGTTCTTGTGCCACTACTAGGGGGACTCCACATAACCATTTGGTGGTACTTTCGCTGTAAGTGGGTATGTCTTGTAGAAGTGTTGATGATGAGACTGTCACCACCACTGAGAAATATCAGCTATGGTAAATACAACACTGTTCCTGTTTCATATTACAGGAATCTATTGGAATCATCACAGGGTATAAAATGAAGCAGTTGAATCATTGTGTTTTGACTAAGGCTGAAAGTGATGTGTCATATTGGCTTGGAAAAATAATTTAGGCTGTCAAACATTTGACTTCCTGTGCCCAGAGGGTGGGCTACACTGCAAAAACAGAGTAACTAACCAAGTTTTATCGTTTTATCTTCACCAAAAACTATCTAAGCGATCTTTATTTAAGTGTAATTTACTTGACAAGAACGGAATATGTAAGATTTTTAATCATGTTTTGTGAGTATATGTCTTTTATTTTTTTAATTGGTAACTGAATCTTAAAATTGGTTATTTTATATGCTAAGTTAAATTATCTCACTACGACGCTGTTCCAGATCACTTTGTGTCTTTCACTCCCAGTTTTTGCTGTAAACACTTGTTTTTAGACCTCCTGTACCAGTTCATACACGCAGGTTTTCTTATAATGAGAAATAAAAATGACCTACACTTTAGACACTTTTGAACGCGTGTCTAGAACCATCTGATAACTAACGGAAAGCTAAATCTGTACTCACAGGACAATAGTACTCGTTCATTTTTTCTTTCTACTTAAAGTATTGGTGAAAATTAAGGAGTTTTACTGCAGACAATGTCTTATATAGTCGCTACCCCGTCTCCGCCATTATCACTGGATGTACACTGAAGTGTGGATCAAGTTACATCTTCCGAAGGACTCAGTGATGCAGAAACTTTACCGGTGAGTAAATGCACGTATAAACTCCTAAAAATAAGGTCCAGGTTGAAAAAAAAAAAAAAACTTATCCTTTAAAACAAAAGATACTAACCAGTGGCTGAGGTGGTAGAGCAGCATATCCAATAGGTAAAAGATTGTAGGTTCATCTCTCATGTCATCCTAATCAAACTGGCCCTTGGCTAAATGAAAGCCCTCAACAAGCTCCATTTAGGTCCATTTAGGTTGGCAGGTTTCGCATGGTGTTGCCCCTTCAGAATGGGGCACTGTCTTTCAAAAAATTCTCAAATTTAGAAAAATCTTCTCGTTTTAAGATCTTTTCTTTTAAAATTGGGTAAAAACAACACTGAAAAGAAACATCACCAGACTAGTTTTGTGGGGGTTTTCACCAGATGAAGGACTTGAAATGAGAGTTTTACAACTTGTTTAACGATATTTCTTCCTGTCTAGAGTCTGTGTTTTGTCTTATTTCAAGAAACCCTAGCAATTATGATTATCTTACCCCATTAGCAGACTTTTACTTTGATTTTCACAAATTTTTGCAGTGTATGGCATTGACAAAATTGGGTCGTGCACATGTTTTCTGGATGGATCTGGAATCAAATATGTTCAATAAGAACTTTCTGTTTCATGGGAAAACATCTTCAATTGAGGGACTGCCCATGCTAAAATCTGCTCATATGCGTAGGTTATCCTTTGATGTTTGTCTTGGCCCATGCATAGTGAATGATGTTCGGTATTGTATTCACCAAACCCAGTCAGAACTGCATCCAGTCCTCCAAAATTCTACCAGTGTGAAGCCTTTGGAGATGAAGCTGCAGATTGGTTGCTAAAAACTGATAAAACACAGCTGCAATCTTCATTAATTCCACACAATCGCAAAGTAGATCTTTGCCTACAATTACATCTTTTTTTTGCCTACAGCAGAATAAAACTCAAGGATCAACATCAACACAGCCGAAAGTAAGCCACATCTCAGATTGTTTCACATATCTCTGGGACTGTCTCCAAGTGGCAGCCAGACACTATAACATGTACTGTACACATGAATTTGTAAAATAGAAGTAATAATAAAAAAAATATTAGAGAGCAGCTGCACAACCTTGTTCGAGCCATTAGATGAAACTTACTACTGCCTTAAAGAGCAATAGATGATATGCATGGCCAAATGTATGCTTGAGAGGAGCAAAAGCTCACCCTGTACATCATTTCTGAATTCAGAAAGGAAATGCAGCACTTAAAGCCACCCCTGGGTAATCCTTTTAAACTTGACTTTTACCTTAAAAGAATGATCTAAAAGCAAATAAGAAAAGCAAATACTCAGATGCACATTATGAATGCTCTCTCGTCTCTCCCCTCTTTCATAAAGGTCCTAATGAGTTGTCGGTGGAGCTGAGGCAAGACATCCGTAATGTGCCATGAAATATGTAAGCTAGGCCTTTTGGAAAGTGTGTCTTTTTCATGCCCTCCCTTCTCTACGTTTCTCTCACTAAGAGAAATAGAGGAGGTTCCTCTTCTCTGATTAATGTGCTCAGCAATGGCAGCAGGAGCAGGTAAGTGGGCGTGGTGCAACCCAACATATGAATCCATCTCGACACCCTCCCTTTCCCCCTAATTAGATTATTGGACTGATGAGGTTGCACCAAAGATTAAGTCCTTCATCAGTTCTGAGAAGGGAGGAAGGGAGAGGGAGGGAGGAAAAGGAGACGGGGGCGCTCACCACATTGTCCATGCATCCTTTTCCACTGTGAGCCTTAACCACAGAAAATCTACAGAGTTGTCAATAAAGAAGTTGTTGTCATGAGCGACGTCTCTTTAAGGTACTGTCTTTAGATGAATATAATATAGATGAGACGTTTTTTTCTTTTTGCAAGTATTACATGTATCAGTTCTGTGTAATGCAATGTGGTGAATCTAGTGCATGTCACTGACTGCTGCCCTCAGTCTTAACTTTTCCAGTCACCCGGCAGGCTCCTAAATTATCATGGGATGCATGGTGGAATTTTGGCTTCAGAGTTCTTAGAGCGGCTGACAGCCACCATCTTGCGTCATACATCAACTTACATGTATAAATGAGTGCACCAGCTCTGTGCAAGCAAGTCTCTGACCCCTCTGTTGGATGCAGGCCCAACTGTCATGACTGAAGGAACTTGTTGCTGTGAGTTTAGGATAGCAACTGCTACTGCTTGGGTTGCATTTCCACTCACAGGTTTCAGAAGCTCCTGCATGTGCTGTGAATGCTGTGCCTTTACAGTGAGACTATATTTGAATTTACACATGGCAGTATAGCTGTCCTTACCTGTGTGTAAAAGGGCATATGAGTCCATGTGAGAAACCATCTATGTGTTTGCCCTTTTGTCTTCTTTTTTTTTTTTTTCTTTTAACTATGTCACAGCCAAACTTTGACCAACACCCTTTCCCCAAAATATCTTTAGAATTATGACTCATGATGTGTCCTCCAAACATAAGACTCTTGATGTCTTGGCGCACCTCTGTGTTGACTGCAGTGTCACCATTTTATGAGTCTCTTTTCATAGAGTGTTGCAGTTGTTGTGCAGTTGCCAGCAGAGGTCCGGTTGACAAGCCAGACTGTGTCCTTGGCTAACATGCATCAAACAAAAAGTTCTTGCTGCTCAAGATACAGGTCATATTTCACATCACCAGTTTACTTCCTTTTGTGATACATATGGTTGTCACTTTTACTTGTCCCATTTCTATGTTCTATGTTTTGATGGTCTACTCTTTCAGTCTTGAAACACAGAGACATCCTGTTGTAACCAGAGAAAGCTAAATTGGCAGCGCTGAACCGTGCAGCATTCTTTCAGTTAAGGTTGTTAGTCCGGCAGTGACAGGTTGTGTCTCTGTGCAACTTATTTATGACCACTAGCGGTTATGATACAGTGTGTCTCGGCTCATTTGTACATGCTTGTGTGCAGTTTTACGGCTTTGAAAAAACCTTCTGGGTGATTTCCAGGAAAGTTTTACAGTTTTTATATGTGTTGCATGTCTGTGCACGTGTGAATGCTACTGCGTTCAAGGACAGTGTCCCGAATTGTGAAATGCACCTGTGCCTTGTGTTGTGTACCATTATGGAAATGTCTTTAGGTTGATAAGAAAACCCATTTGGGGATGTTTCTTTTTTTTTTTTCCTAAGACTTAGTCACAGAAATAGATTAACTTGGTTGTGTACTTAAGATATCTCAGATTAAAATTCAGTCATCGTTAGCAGTTTTCTGTTGATAATCAGCTTACATGAACTTAGGTTTTTACAACTGCCATTTAAGGAATAGAAAACTAGTTTTTGAAATCGGCAAAGTCGGTATTAGCATCTTTTTCAAGTATTTGTTCAGTCACATGACTTTGTGCTGTCTTGGTAAATGTATAATTTGTTTGTTAGTGTGCTTCTGTGTGTTACAGTGTGTTTTTGTGGGCAATTAGGCCAGTGGGGATGGTATCAACTGGAGCTTCCTGGGAAGATTTCCAGGAGTGTATGGGTGTGTGTGCTCCAGCAGTGTGTGAACATGCACACGCATTCACACAGCTTTAGTTTCTGCGCCGTGCCGAGTGTCTTGATTAAAGACCTTGCCCGATTATTCATTCGCTTTTCCTATGTTGCTCACATTTTCACAACGGCAAGTGTGTAACATACAGTTTGAAAAAAAAAATATCATTAGCAGTTTGAACGGCAGGGTAATCGCATATGGCTTCCAAGGCCTTGCCCAGATGCTCAAATTTGTGTGTGTGTGCAAAGCACCTTACTTGTCACCGTGCAAGGCCATGAGTTATTACATGGTGACAATGTTACAACAGCTCGGTCCCCTGTAGCAGGCAGCACAGCATCCAGATATGGTCAGGGTCAAGTAAACCCATGCTTGTGTCTTATCACAGCCAAGTTGAAATAGTACATAGGTACAATTTGTCCCATAGGACAGAACATGTTGAACATTTTGGATAGAAAAACATTGTAAAAGGGCAAGTGGGGTAGTTGCCAAGTGTTTAACATTAAAATAAATCATAATTATTATAATGGATCAGATTTATATTGTACTTTATTGCTGGGGGAACTCTCAGACCACCACCAAACTCTGATACACATGGAGGGGCTGAAGTATCCTGCCCAGGACACAACAGTTTGACAGGGGGAGTGGGATCCAAGCCACCAACCTTCCGGTCATTGGACGACCTGCTCTACTACCTGAGCCACTGCCCTCCTATAATAACTGTAACCTAAAAACTTCACTGCGCATGAAATTTTAAGGTAGCTTCATCCAGAAGGTTTTCTATTCATTTTGTACAGTGCTCAACCTGAAAATGCCAATTACTTTAGATAGTTACAATTACATCAAGCAGTTCTCTGTTCATTACGAATAGTTGCACACATTTTTGCAATATCAATATTACAAAGAAATGCTTTTCATTAGGATGAGGAATCTGAAGCAAGAAACTAAATGGTCACAGTGCTGGCAGTTTAATGTCTTGTTAATCTGTTCATGTATTCGACCTGTATGGTTTTCTCCTGCTAGCTGGTAAGCATCTGAGGATATAATGATGAAGCAACTAATCCCTTTCAACAAATATAATGTAAATTCTACAACTTCAAAATGTTTTTATTCCCTCTACCTTGCCACAGAATTGGTTAATTCTAGGTATGCATGTAGTTCTCAGAGATTCTTGAAGGATCAAATTTGGAGGTAAAGCTGGTCAGGCTTTCCTGTGTAAACATCTCCCCGCTTGGATGTAGGACACAGACAAATGTCAATTATAAACTCAACACAGGTTAGGAAATTTGTGTTTATTGGATTATTTCTTTATTGTTAAAATGCTTGGGAAAATATCTTATATCATGTAATATATAGTAATAGTAGTAATATATATATATATATATATATATATATATATATATATATATATACACATACATGTACTGTATTTGTATTGAACCGTGAGAATTCTGTATCGAATATCGAACAATACAAAATTATACAGAATTTTAAATGCATTTTATCAACTTGTGTTCTGTCGATGAATATATATATATATATATATATATATATATATATATATATATATATATATATATATACATATATATATACTGTTATATATATATATATATATATATATGTATATAGCTCATCGACAGAACACACACACACACATATATATATATATATATATATATATATATATATATATATATATATATATATATATATATATACAATTTTATTTCATGTTCATTTTCCTTTTAAATGGTGTTGTATTTGAAAGACAAAATGCATTTGTGGGATGAGCAGCAGATTTGAGTGGCTTGCACCCGTGAGCTTTACCACAGGTGCATGATTGGTGCCTGAGACATATGGAGCAGCATTATGTTCAGCAATATGTCCAGAACCTGCCTTAGGCACCATCTGAATTGAAAAAAAACCTCTCCAATATGATTCATTGCCAAAAAACATTATCACAAGATAATCCACCAAACATAATTTTCCATACTTTTGTGATAAGTCAAGTTTCTGTTTCTGTTTGCTTTTGTACATGATTTAATTCTTTTTTTTTTTCCATGTTTTGCCTTACTATACCTGTTCATAATTAGGTTTGCTTTTGCTCTGCAAGCACTGAAAGTCACATTTTGTCTTTTGAAAAGTACTACAAACTGTAAATAAAAATAACTTGAGTGTGCCTTCTGACCTGATTCAATGGAGTATAAATTGCTGTATATCATACTTAAACAGGGCTTAAAGTGATCCTCACTAAGAATCTTCACTGTAAATTCTAATGAGCTGGCTTTACTTTAAAAAAAATGTGAACTTTCTGCTTCTAAAAATTAAGTATTCTGTAATAGGAGTGATACACTAAAATGGTAAGTTTGTAGAACTTTTCTGAACTTAATAAATTTGATTAAGCTGTAAGTGAATGATGCTGAGTAAGAAACTGAATGTGATTAATTTCACATAAATTAGATGAGATGTTTCACACTATCGTCCTTTTATTTATTACCAACATGATTACTTCAAGTTCATCTTACTTAAAGTAAATGATGAACACAAAATTGTTCTTGCTTTGTAGCAAGAACTTAGTCCAGGTGGGTTTGAGCTACAACTAATGTCAGACCACAGACATCTCTGTCGCAGTGCGTAAGCTGCTGGATAATAGGTGCTAAATACAGGAATAAACAAACAAATTGAGAGCAGTCACATGACACTACCAACATCATTTATAAATCCCTTATTTGTGAATTATCTCCAATTTATTGTTAAAAGAAGTGAACTGCATTGTGGGAAACCTGCTCCCTCACCATCCTTAATTTCCCTGTACTCATTTTAATTAAGCTGATTCAACTTAAGTAAATTGAGTTATCTAACATGTTGCCCTCCAAAGTTCTTACAACTTATTTAGAATAAGTATTACTAACAACTAAGTTAAAATTAAGTTCTGCCGACTAGATAGATTCTATTAAAACCAATATTACAATTTACAGTGTTTGGGATGTGCTAGAGAAGCCTTTGCCCAGTGGTCGGACTCTCCCATCATCAATACAAGATCTTGAAGAAAAACTAGTGCAACATTGGAGTGAAATAAATCTTATGACACTGCAACAGTGGTCCAACAAAATTTTAGCGTGTGCCCATTTTTCATTTTATCTTTTTTCAGGGGACCTTTTTTTTTTTTCGTCCAGGCAGAACATAAATGATTGATTTGGAATTTAAATTAAATTTGATAACTATGTATACTTTTACACTGCAAAATCCAGAGTAGTATTTTTTTCTGCTGCCACAGAACACAGATGAGTGGTGACATTCCCCACTTTTTCAAATTTAGATTTCTTGAAAATCAAAATTGTGCTATTTATGTCATTCATCAGTACTGTAGGTCCTGACTGTGTGTTTTGTTGTGTAACCAGTGTGAAAAGCGAAGGAGAGCACTTCTTCCTCCAGCTGTGTCTCCTGGGGAAACATGCTGCCTAGATCCATGTTGAAAATAAAGGAGCACAGGGAGTGTTTTTTCCATTTGCTGTGCCCCCCTCCACTGCCCAGATTCCATCTCCTGGTCTCCCCTGGGTTTCAATTACTGTCTCCTTTCACCTCTCATTAGTACGCACAGACCACTCATTCTTAATGCTCATGCACACACAAAAATATGGAGAGGAGCGCACATTTGAACTCATTTGGAGCACAGTCAAGTGAACCACACACACACCACACTAATTTTCATCTGTTCCATGAGAAGTGCTGTAAGTACAGCACTGTGGTCTCCCTTGTGTAAAAGGTGTTACTTCTAAACACTAGATCCCTCACATTGCAATAAGAAAGATTTTTTCATAGAAATTGAATTCAGGGCATCTTACCTGAAACCACTCAGCATTCTGCACGAAGATCTTTACCTATCAAAATCTGATTCATAGCAGCATTATGCAAAATCTTTTCTCAATATTTGAACGATTTTTGCATTTCGCTTATCAAGTAGGCCAATTTTTCCACTTGCTTCGGCACACATGAACTTTATTTACTTTTGCACAGCTGTAATATTAAAAGATTACTGTTTTAGTTGCAAAGCTTTTAAAGCTATTCAAGCTATTAAAACACTGTAGAATCATACCACACAGTTGAATGTAATATAACTGCATTTGTGCAGATGTCGGTTTCATTCTATCGTACACCTGGGCAGACCATCACTCTGCCCACACACAGCATCCCCACCTCACTCTGTGAGACACAAAAAGGGGGCCTGCTGTTGAGACATCTGAGTTAGCCAGCAGGCTAATTCTGCTAATACAGATTAGCTCCCATGGGAACTGCAGTATTGATTGGACAACAAAGGCTCAGAGAAAAACGCTCTAACATTCAATTATCCACACCGATAGACATAATGCCATTCTACTCCTCCCTCCACTCCTCCTTCCACCTTTCCCCTTCCCTTTTGCGTGGTCTGTCTTCTTATCCCTAATTCTCTACTGGACGAATAAGGGAGGTTAGAGGAGAGAAGGGGACAAAAATACAAATGTGTGTTTGTGTGTGTGTAGTCTGGTTGTGATCTTATCTGAGCGTAAAACTGACAGGGGTGTTTCCAGTCTTCCGCCTGTCAGTATCACTCTCTTTGATTCAAATTTTTATTGTTTCTGAGGAGTTTAGCATTTTACTGATGCAGATTCTGACACTTGGGGGAAATTGCATTAATTCCATGCCTATGCATCAAGTAATGATAAGTATACTGCATGGTTTCAACATTTGACACAAGATCGTTGAAGAAGATTCTTTTTTTTTTTTTTTTTAAACTATGAATAATTTTGTTAAATAAACTCAGCACAGGAAGGAAGGAAGGAGGGGGGGGGGTATATCTGATTGTTTATTTCTCTCAACTTTTTGTTAAAACTGGTGTTGTGCTATACATTATTGGAAAGCCTGATTATCTCTACAACAATGTGTAAAAATTGTTCATTTGGGGAATGAGCAACCTACTGTAGCTAAACATGTGGGTAGTGGTTCCAAAATTGTACTAGAATCCCCTGCAATATTCTCCTGTTGGTGTTTACTCTTGTTTTGAGTTGCTTGGTAGATTGACTGATTGCACTTTCCAAGAGTAGTAGTAATACGACGAAAACAACACTTGATAACATTGACTACATTATTTACATTTGGAGACATTAAATCCCTGCTTGGGTTTTTTACTAAATGTTGAGGGCACTTGAAGTATTTTATCAAATACTTAATGTTGCTTCCTCACTTTCCCCTCCACCTAAATGCCAATACAATTCAAATAGCTCATCTTTTTCTGTACAGTATCTGTGTGTATGCAATGCGTCAAAATTAACTGAGCGTGTTTGCTTTGGCTGTGGCTCTGCACAGTCTTTACACAGTCACAGCACAAGCCCTCACTCATTAGCTGTGACCGTTAAAGCTAACTCTGATTGCCTCCGGTCAGAGCTGTGCGCCATTCAGCTCCTATTCCTTGGGAGGCTGAGAGGTGAAGGCTTCTCATTTCCCACAGCCAATGACACGTGAAGGAGGTGCAGGTAACAGATGCATCTTCAGAGTCTGAATGAGCACATGCACGCAAACACACACAGAGCCATTTCTGTCACATGCACACACCTGGGTCATACCATTAGGTAAGCATGACAGTGTTTGAGTGGGTGATATAGACAACTGATGATCTGAAAGAATTATTAGCTAATGGCTGAAGCATGTGGAAAGAGTTTGGACTTTCAAGTAGGAGTTTAAAAAAGGCATAAATGAGGGAAAGATGAAATCGTGAGGCAGCTATTTGCTCCTTGCTTACTCCTGGATCAGCATCATTGGATTAGACTCATGTCTATTACCAAATGCAAAACTTGATTGGTGAGTTAAAGGTCTCCCTCTTCTGAAATGTCAAGGCTTATGAGCAGGTGAGAGACTATTCTTAGAAAAGAGGCTGCCATATTGCTTGTGCCTAATTTATTTCACATTACAGAAAATGTTAACAAAGCATTAATGAGCTGCTGACTACATCATCCACACTTTAAAGCACTATGTCAAGGGAACATCCGGTCCCACTTTGTATGCCATTGTTGTCTTCTGAGCATAATGTGCTACACAGCAACATTTCCTCAGAAAATCAGTTTCACCTGATAAGCTTACCGCTACCGCAGAGTAAATTAAGTTGTGATGTGCTTCCATCGTTTGTGTTCAGCTTAATTGCTTGGCAGGATGAGGCGTGACGAAACATGCAAGCTGAAACCACATATTTTTGTTTTGTGATCTCAGATGAAGCTAAATAAGTCTGAATGACTGAATGTCAACTTGTATGTTTCCACCAATTGATGAACTCACCTACTGCTGGGTTGAGGCCATTTTCTTACAGCAAGCTGTTGGATTCAAAACCATTTTCCCATAAAAAACAACATCTAACTGTAAATTATCATCCTCCTTGGGGTAAATGCCTAATTTTATTGGAGATAAAGCAAGATTATCTGGTCTATACAGTGAATGATTTGCAAAGAATGTATTTACAAAAATTGTCATCTAACATTTATGTGTTTGAGTATTTGCCTACAGTACCAATTCCACTGGCTGTGGCTGTTCCCTTTAGGGCTGGGCAATAAAATGATCTCAGAATTAAACTGCCATTGAATCCATGTAAATATTGGTGATAAGTATGAGGCATTTCCAGTTGATTCATCTGCACAGCCAGTTGTACTGTATATCCCTCAGCACACACCAGCTCACTAGTTGGTGGTAATGTACTTCGAAGCTGGTTGATAACTGCAATGGAAATCCAAAAGGGAAGAAATGAATTAATACAGACTAAAGAGGGAAACAGAGCAGAAATGTTGGAGAGAATGAATGAAGCCAAACGAGCCTTATGGAGAAGTTTCCTTTCTGGCCATCACTCTGATTCAAGTGGCTCTTAGAGAATGAATAACCTGTTTGAGCTCAACTCTTTGTTAAACAGAACTCATTTTTTCCCAAGGTTTCTCTTTCTCATGTCTGTCATAATATTGCATACTGGAAGTTCAAGTGTCCTCCCGACATTTAACAAAATTCTGCTGACTGTCCACAGCAAATCAGCTATTTTTCTCTCTGCTTTCTGTCATATTTGTTGCATGTTTTCTGTTATTTTTCTTAAGTTCAACTTTTCATGCCCTCTGATCTTCTCCCGCACTTGCCAGTTTTTCCCCCAAAACCAGCTCCAACATATTAAGCATGGGTGATGTTTGTTGTGTGCCGTAAATCTGGGCAAATTTTCTTTAAATCTTTTAGAGCAAACTAGGTGTTACGTGGTCAGATTTGGCTGTAACATTCTTGAACCTTTGCACTTGTGTAATGTAATGGGTAGCTGATCTTCATATTAATTTTCAAATCAGTACAAGGCTTGCATGCTATCCTTTAATCTCTGCATTAACCTGTTTCATCTCAGCTACAGGTAATGACATTTCCCAAATAACTGTTGTGGCCCTTAACTTTTGTCTTAAACTTGGAAGAAAAAAAATCCCCAAAACAAAACCAAAAAAAATTGCTACTGGTCAGTGATGTCAGTCCAGCATGAAAAGACAGCACCATATCACACTAACCCATCACCCCTTTCACAAACTCCCAAAAGTAATTTCAGGGTTAGGGCAAAGAAGCCAAGTTGTCCAAATGAAAAGGGCCTCGATGAAGAGAGGAGGCCATTCTCGAGAAGCAGAATTGACCGGTGCAAACAAGAGGCATGACCAAGATGAAATTGGCTCACCTGAAACCGTTCCTGGTCGGAAAGGGGGATTGAAGAGATGACGGGGGTGGGGGTGAAAGCATGACAGAGACTGGCAGAAAGAGACGCAAGAAGACAAATGACACCCTGAAAAGAATGAGTGTGGGTGCAGGTGTGGGTTCAGGACAGCATGGAGGAATAGAGCCAACAGGAAAAGAGAGGAAGCCATGATATTATATCAGTAGAGACCGAATGGCTGAACTTTCTTGTGGTATTGTTAGATACTATGAAAAACCTTGAGTGAGAGTTACTTCTATTTTAGCTATAACGTTCAAGCATCATCATCGATAATAATACTTAATCTCATATATTAAACTTTAATATTAACAATTCTTCTCTTTTGATATGTTTAGATAGTAATGTTCATTTTAATGAATTACCTCAGAAAAATCTTGGTTTATGGGGATTACTATATTACTGTATACCCAACTCAAAATTCATTATGTGGGCACAGTCATTATGTCTCTCATTTCATTCACTTTCAGTCTGAAAGACTGCATATTTGATCAGATATTAGCTTTGATCTGACCACAGATAAAAGCTGGTATAAGCATGATGCAATGTCTCCCCCCATCTCACGATCATAATTGCTCATCTCATTTCTGAAATGAATTTCTAATCTGGAGTCTCTCTTCTGCAGCTTGGAAACTGAGTGAAACTTTTTGTTCGACCAGTATCAGACTTTTATAGCCTAGCATAATTGGGACCATAAACTTGGTCTGAGCTCCATTCAATAATGATTCCCTGCTCCAAATACCTGCTGCTGGCCTTTAGCAGAATATTACTTATTAAGCACTCCAAAATCTAGCGGAAGTATTATCCGTAAGGTCAAGCGTGGAGAATCTTCCAGAGAAGCAAGACTTTTATGAGCTTGGCTTTTCTCATATCTGCATGCGTTGCAGAATGCATGCTAATGGACACTGACGGTCTTTTTAAGATGTTTGTTTCCCATGAAGTACAGATGACAGTATTTTAATGCAAGAGCACCAGAAACTTTACCAAACAGCCCCTGTAACTCTTTGGTTGGGCTATACCAAGACTTTACAAATTTTAGAAAATTTCTGAGATAATTATCAGAATCGTCCAAAAGTTAGGTATCTGCAAAAAAAAAAAAAAAGGTACACTTCATCTTGATGGCGGTAGAATACTGGAAATAATGTCAACAGTCTGCCTCTGCTGGGATGAACTCTTTATATCAGTTTCTAATGAAAGGACAGTCTGATTCATATTATCACTGTATTTCAGATTCCTGCAAATTTTGCAGAATGTCATAAATCCTCAGAACTTTCAGTCATAGAGTGTCTGACCATTGTTGTGGTGGTCCAATATAGAGACCACTACATGAGCTAAGTTGCATCATCTAGATAATTATGAAGCCTTTGCTGCTTTGGGTAGCAGTGAAGATGACTGATTGAATATAAAACAAAACTCTAATGACTTATGTAAATTTTCTTGCATTGATTGCTATTAGTATGTTAAAGTATTATTTATAATATTTATATAGGGTTAAAGTTATTGCCTTACTAATCCAGCTCTCTCTTCAAGACAAAATACATTTAAAGGTGGATTCTTGGTTAAATGTTGCAAATTTAGGATTGGTGGGAGTTGGGTCCTGTTTATAACCTAAGTGATAAAACTGAAACCAGCAAGTTTCTATTGCTGAGAGGTGGTAACCACAGTGGATACATGTTACAAATATTTTTAAACACTAAGCATACTGTATCCCCGTTCTAGATATAGTTTTATTTCATTAATTTTGCGTTTTTGATGTCTTAAATGTAAATAAAAATGGTACCGTGCAAAAACATGCAAATCACATAAGCTATTTTTTTTTCTCAGTAGAACATATTGAATATGAAATCTTGGACATTTACCTTTTTCTTAAAAACATCAGCTAATCAAGAATTGAATAACTGTAAGCGTGACTGTTATTACCGGTTCTAGAAACAAAAGTCAAGGAACTACAGTAGGGTGACCAGTTGCTGGACCACTGGGAATGAAATATTCTCTTTCTATTCTTGTCTAATATGCTCAACAGTTCTGTGTCTCATTCACCATATTTTATGCTTTATGATGCACCAAATATTTTCAGCTGGTCCAGCATCAGGAATGTTTAACTATGAAGCCAAGCTGTTGTAATACACTGAAAAAGTACTCTTTACTTAGAAAATCCTAGGTAAGGTTTTCCACGCAGAAATGTCGAGTAAACTTTACAAGTGTTATTTTCAAGTAAACTTCACTTGCATGTATGAGTTACTCCTTCAGGAACTTTGGTTAACCTTTACTTGTATTTATCAACTTTGCCATTGATTTTTACTTTGTCATGATTAGTAAGTTCTACTTAGACTTTGATTGCATCAAACTAAAAAATCTCACATTGAAACAAAGAGTATTTAAGAGTATTCTTTAAATATGTCATTAACCGGACATACCACTTTTCATATACATATTAAAATAGGACCCCAGTTAAAACATGCCAGAAACTCCAGAGTGTGTAAGTGGCTTCATTTTTGAGTAGGCTCTTTATTGTTTCATTGACCATTGGATTATATTTATGCAATGACAATGTCGAAGTGTTGCTGGTTGTGTAACTTATTATCTTTTGTGTAAGCAGACCAGTGAATGATGGTAGATAAACAGTGACAAGCTACACACTTGTTTTTGGAGTTACCTCACATCGGACATTCACTTGTTTTGTTTATTAGAGTCCATCGCTTTTACTCCATGCATTCTCTCTATCAACCATGCCATTATGTTTTTATCACGTTTTTCTCTGTTGAGACATAATTTTCCTTCACTTCATCCTGAGTAAAGTTTGTTTTGGTTTGTGAACATGCTTACAGACAAGTCTAATTCTCATGCTTGCTCTTGTGAGAAATAAAAAAGTGGGGGATGAAGGAAGTCAGAATGCGCTTATTAAATTTTCCATCCACCCAACTATGATTAAAAATTCATTTGAAGATATTTTAAGAAGAATTGTGGAGGTAATATACATGGGACAGACTAAGAGACTACAGTAGTTGTCATGAACAGTTAAAATAGTAAACACAGTTGATCAACCACAAGCGTAACTCCTTAGACAAGGATGTAGAAATATCCATAGTAGATGGTGGTGGTGGCTTTACTTATCTGTACTGTCCTTCTCACTAATGCTAGCACCTTTACAATTCAAACACAACAGAACTTTCCAACATTGTCTAAATGTAAACCATAACACAGTAAGTAAAGCAAATAACTCAAATTTATACCATAAAATTCCTGTTGAATATGAATCTCCAATATTTCTTTGTGGTCCAGATATGTTGAGTTTTGAAAATAGCCCCAATCACTCTGACAGGACTATGTAGTTTCAGGTTGTTAAAGTAAAGTTTACTTGTTTTTTACAAGCTGATCACATAATGAATACATTAAATGCAAATGTTATGCCAGTAATACAGTACTTACAATTTGAAAATTAGTTTGAAATATACAAACAAATGTCAAGTAACATTTCATAAAATGATGCCTTTTCCAAGTTAAAACAAGGTTTTTTTTTTAAAAAAAAAACTCCTGTGGAATTTAGTTTTCACTTCAAATGGATTGTTATTGGCCAAAATTTTATTTTATTTTATTTTTTTCAGTGTAATGCAGCATGTTCTTTAGTTTTAGCATAAGTGTGCTGAGAGCAATGCTGGATTGTCCCATGCCCTCTCATTCCTGGATGATGTGTCAATGATTTCTAAAATGAATTTACTTTACTCTAAAAGACTTTTTTTTTTTTGCCAAACCCATATCTTATATGCTGCTTTTTCCATTCTATCTTACAAGAAACCCATTTTATTGTGTTTGACTCATTTTATATTATTTCTAATTTCATTCTTCATCTTATTCATCATTTCATTCATTCATTTTCTATACCGCTTATCCAGTTCAGGGTCGCGGGGGTTGCTGGAGCCTATCCCAGCTATTATCAGGTGAGAGGCAGGGTTCACCCTGGACAAGTCGCCAGTCTGTCGCAGGGCCAACACAGAGAGACAGACAAGCATTCACACTCACATTAACTCCTCGGGAGGATTTAGAGTGACCAGATAACCTAGCATGCATCACTTTGGACGTTTGGAGGAAGCTGGAGTACCCGGAGAGAACATGTAAATTCCACACAGGAAGTCCACTGTTGGAACTGCTCAAACCTCTCCCCAGCTGGGACTCGAACTAGCAACCTTCTTACTGTGAGGCTGCAGTGCTAGCCTCCACGCTGCCGTGCTGCCCTCATCTATGCCATTAAGTTTTTTTATTAGTTTGTCAGCTTCACATCTAGTATTTGAATTCCTAGTGTTGTAATTTCCCCAATTGAATTGCTGAGTGTTGGGAAAGCACTTATAGAAAATATCATTTTATGTACAGGTATGTGTGTGTATGTGTGACATGTGTGGGAGTATGTGTGACTCGTTGGTTTGTGGTTTTAGGGGTTAGGGTTTTTTTAGGATTTGCTTTGGATGATAAAGTGATGATTTGATTGATAAATAAATTGACACTAACCTGTTGCTAATTCACCTAATTTGTTAAAACATTATTTTTCCGAAATGTTTCTTTCTAGAACTTTTGACTTCTCCAAACTTTTATTGCAACCTCTCTCAAGATCTTTTTAGATGTATCACGATGAGCTAATATTTTTCCCGAAAACACCTCACTTTCAACATTTTATATGATAGTAAACCTTGTATGTTACTATGTCCTGTTGTACAAAAATAATGATTTATAAAACTTTTATTGCATCTTGTTTATATTTTATACATCGTTCTAATTTGAAAAAAAAATATTTGGAGTTACATTTCTGAAAAAAGTCTCCTGTTCCAAAAGACGAGAGAAACCTTGAATATATATACAGTGTATATATATATATATATATATATATATATATATATATATATATATATATATATATATATATATATATATATATATAAACCCTAGCACATTAACTATTTCAAATTTGCTTCTTGTTCGAAGCCAATTCTTTTTAGCTTGCTTAATACAGTATCTTTGTTGTATTCTATTTGCTTGATTCAGCACTATACACGAGAGAGCAGAATTTGTCTTTGAGATTAAATTCACTAAAGGATTGTTTGAGATGAATCATCTCTGGCGTTAGCAAGGTTTCATGCTCATAGACTCATGGGGAAAGGCATGCTGGTCTACCTCTTCTCTGATTGCCTCATACTCTAAACATAGTCATTTGACATTGTTGTGTTGTATCCATCTCAAGCAGAGCGAAGGTGGATTTGCTTGATTTCTTTAAGACAAGAGTTCAATCATCCCTGCTATCCCACAGTGTCACATCAGATTTTATCACACGGGATATTCAAGGGTGTGCTGTGTGATTATCCCCTGACAATACAGATAAAAGCTCCCTCTCATTCTCTCTCTCTCTGTTTCCTAAACACATCGCTCAAAGACAGGCACCATGATACACCAACTTACAATGTCCCACATGCTTGTGTGAAAACAAAAACCAAACCTTTAACGCTGTACAAACCACCCCTCCTGTGTCAACAGAGAATACGAGGAGCTTGTTGAGGAGCAATTGTTTCAATACAGGACCCGTGGTGTACCCATTGTGAGCCAAGGCCACCGTCATCAGAGAGACAGAGGAGAGAATCATCCTTGAAAGAATGCCACAGATCAGTTCTCCTCCCTTGGCTTCCTCCCCTGGGAGACTGGCAAAGAACAAGGCGAATCCATCCGATCGAATGTCACGCAAATACACAGCCCCCACGTCCAGCAGCCCTGTGATTGCTGTTGGTATACCCTGGTTATTGACCCGTGTTGTGAGTTTGAGACTGTGCATGCTCAGTCGTGTGTGTGTCTACATCTGTGTGTGTAAGTGTTGTTTGTATCAGAGACGGATTGGAAGGCCATCATGTGCTAGGCTGACCCTATCTCCAAGGCTCGGAGGCTGCGTGGAGAGATCAGAGTGAAAGCCAAGCCCACTGTCTCCTACTGTGATGGAGGAAGCATCTGTGGGTGTGTGTGTGTATGTGTGCGCGTGTGTTTAGAGACCAGATGACATAGCCCAGAGCTTCTCTGCAGGTACAAAAGATAAGAGAGAAAAAGAAATGGGCAGCTCCACAGATGGTGGAGGGCTCTGGTGAAACTATTTGTGTGTTTATATGTGTGAAGGATGACACTTGGTAGCATGGTTATGCATATTTAAACACAAAAATCTTGTCAGAAACTTAAAGTCAAATGCAAAATAGAGCATCTAGTCACTTTATGCAGACTTTACTGCAAGGTGATTAGACTTGTTAGATGCATAACCTCAGAAATCACGTTAAAGAATAAGAGTGGCTTTGTCATTGTTTTTGTAGTTCATATCAAAAACAAATCTCATGAAAAGACGAAGATTTTGTTCCCCGTTACATTTCTCAGCCATTGTATTGTGCTGAAGATGTAAAATAAGTTCTTAAAATCGTAGGCCTGTACTTTACAAAATGTAAACAAAATAGGAGTAATGGGTCTCATGCAACAATATGTTCGTTTTTTTTTTTATTACTTTCTCTTACTTTTTCTCCTACAGTGGGCTGCTACGAGTGCGCCACGTCAGATTCAACAAACACTCTTAACTTCAGATAACTGCGTAAATGATCCTTGTAAGCATGTATTCCACCTGTGCATAAGTGAGCATGCGTTCATGAGAATTGCAAATCTGCCTAATTACCACCCCGATAATTCCATACAAGGCTACGACTTCCCACGCTTGTCAGAAGGTGTTCATTCAGAAAAATAGCATCAAAGACGGAGAAGAGAAACTTTACCAGTTTGGAGATCAAGGTTACTGACTGAAATCCGAGTAGCAGAATCAAAGGAGGTAAAAGCCAAGCAGTGGAGAATAAATCACAAGAGCTGTAAATGCTGTGTCACCTGTTAGTTGCACTGTTACAGAAGTAAAAATAAAAAGAGACGACCCAAGACGGGGAGGCGGGACAAGCAGCTGTCAATCAGTCACTTGGTTCGGAGGCTTCTGGATTGACTGTTTGGTTCATTCATGAAATGGAAAGTGGACGGGGTACATCAGTCCCCATTATTGAAGTTTTGGACTCATGTGACAACGATGTTTCTCCCAACATGAACTGTTTACTGGTATTCTAATAACGCTGCCTGTTCCAGTTTCTCTCTCCAGTTGTAAACAGGATTAAATCCACATGCAGAGCTATGATGCACACAGAGAGACTGAAAAGCGTCTCGCTGCTCATCTTTGAAAAAGAGCTCGCAAGGAAACTGGACTCTGATCAGCGCCGTTACTTCCATCAGCTGCATCACGCACTGCGAGCATGGCGTATTTTTACTTAAACACACTGTGCCTTTTCTATTACTTTGTCATTAATTTGTTTGGGACCGTGTCACATACGTGAATGTTTAGACCTGCTGTGAACTACTGTCGACTATTACTGATACAAGTGACATAAGAGGTGTAACACTGTTGAAAATAAATTTGGCACACCCAGTATTTGTTGGTACACCCAATGTTTTCTTCTGGCTACGCCATTAGTATGTGTTCTCCATTTTGCACATAAAAAGAGGCGTAAACTGATGCCACAGCTCCAGAAAACTCTCGTTACTAAATCATCTCTATACAGTCCATTGTAAACTGGGAAAGTCATCATCTTTATAAAAAGACTTTTTGTGATCAAGGAAAAAGAGCAAACAAAAAGAGCTCTTCATTGTAATTTTCTTTTTCCAAGCACGTCTCCCGTAAATAACACACTATTCTAGTCAAGGAAGCTCAATTCTACATTTTCAATCTTATTAGACAGGCTATTTTTTAAGGTTTACAAACTGTCATTTCATTGTTGTCACTTGCTTTACTTTTACTTGTTGCTGTAATTGTGGTAAGTACGCACAACAACAACTAAACAGGACACAGATGATGAGATTGAAGGGTTTTTTGCTGCCATAACCATGTTGGTAAGTCAACAACCTGCTCAACAGACCAGATAATGTACAACACTCAAAACCAAACATCAGATAATCATGCTTTTGCTGTTAAAATAATCTTAATTTTTCTACTTATCATTAAGAAAAAGATAAACTATTTCATGGCTTGGAAAGATTTAATTGCAGCAACATGGGAAACAAAACCTCTTCTCTCCTGTATGTACTGACTACTCTGATTCTCACACATACATATGAGTCTACATCATCTGTTGACTAAAATCAACGCACACAAACATCTTGCAGTGAAAAGTGACCGGCACCCTGGGCAACAGCTGCTGTAGGCCTGAGGCTCCCCTCACAGTGCTGTCTAATCCTTATACAGGTTAATCCAGCTCTGACCTCCTCTAGTCCTCACTGACCGATCATATCTCCACCTCCTCCTCCTGTCTCTCCCCCATACGTTCAGCTCATACTGTCATTTTCAGCCCCCTTTTTCTGCCATCACCGACAATCTCTTTCTCACCGTCCTGTTTCCATCCCGTATACGCCCCTTATCTTTTTCTTCTTTTCTTCTTATACTTTTGACCCCACCTTTTTGTGTCTCCTCCTCTCCCCACCTCAGAGTTGCCTTAAGGAGATTTCAAAGCCCACTCAGCAGCAGTTCTAACTGCCAAACCGATGGCCAGATAAAGTCCCCATTTAGCTTGTCCTCAGCTTCCCATTAAAGGCCATTTTTGGGGGCTGTAACTTTAGAGGAAATGGGAAGGAGCGTGGAGAAAGAAGAAATCATCCATTCTTGCTACCCTTAAGCTCCTTCAGCTGTTTATTTGCAGTAGCAGGAAGGAGGGAAGGAAGTTTTCAGAGGATGGGAAGAAGGTAGAGGAGGACTGGAAAAGGTGAAGTGTCAGTGGTCCTGTCCCTGTAGGAAGGCAATGCAGTGCAGTGCGCAGCTGCACCCTCTGGCAAGGTAGCATCACTGGCAGCAGAGATGGATGATCCGGAACACTGTACACTGTGTGCGTAAAGAAGTTATAGTCTTTTTGCTTTCACAAGGGCACGAGGCCCTCTAAGTAGCTCAATTAAAATGTATATTTTGCTCATTTATTGCTCTCCTGGGGAAGATGGTGAGGTTGCATGGGTTGGTGTGCATGAGAGCATTTTGGCAGATGATTGCATTCGAAGGGGAAAATTTGAGAGCTGAGGCTGGGTAGTGGAGTGGGGCGGGAGGGTTGTTTCTTGTTGGCACGGTTGATAACAAAGCAATGGTGCATATCACATGTGGCCTCTAGGGCTAGACGCCATACAAGTTGCCACTGTCACCTTCAATGACATGAGCATCACTGCCCCAAAATGTGGCCCTTTTTAAAATTACTTATATGCTTCCAGGGGATTGGCATATTTATATAATTAGGTGTTGAAGTGATTTATTTTTGCTCATTAAGATTTAGGATATACATTTACTTACTCACCTTAATCACATTTTAATTAATCCATACAGATGAGGCAGTGTGGGAACATTATGCATTCAGCAATGCAACCTCACAATTATCTCAGATGTTCTACACCCTCAAACAATGACTACATTGCATAGTTTGAATAATGACATGAAATCATTGCCTGAAGCAAGCAACCCCTCTAAATGAAGCTTTTGTTAAAAACGTCTTTTCCCAGTTCAAATGTTTACATGAGCTAAAGCTTCCAGCTAATCCGCAACCATAACCTGTTGCTGTCTGTCCAGCATGCTAATGACCATATGTGTGTTTTGCACTGCATGTCTTTATAAACAGAGAGAAGCTTGGCATTCTAACCGTCAAGAGAGACACACTTCAAGCAGCTGAGGTTGGTCATAAACTTTTGTACCAATGCTGCAAGGTCTGCACACAGCCAGACTCTATGTGGGAATACCTTTTGTTAGAGACATGAAACTGTAATGGCACACTGGAGGATTTTTAGTACCTGTTTTTGTACAGAGCTGTACAAGTGCTGCCACTAAAAAATCCATCTGTTGGTTTGAAAATAGAGCTTGAAATTCTCTGCAGATATTATCTATCCTCTCATCAACCTGTGACTTAAAGTTGTAACCTGAGTAGCAAATGAAAATCAAAGCCCACATACAGCATGGCATCACCCTCTGTGCAATATTAGCTATTTTTTTGTGCATATAAATATGTTTCTAAATGGGCCTTAATACACTGTTACATCTTGTATTTTGAAGAAGAAAACCATGCAACAGTCATCATTTACAATCGTGTTTCATAAAAGTATAAAAACTGGAGAGAGCTTTATTTGTAAAAAATAAAACAGACATTCACCTTTCATCAGGCTTGGATAAGTTTTAGTTAAAAAGTTCATTCTAGGTTGTACAAATGATGCTGCACGTCTATCAGAAAGATGTCCTTCAGATTTTGCATTCTTAGTATGCGGGTGGGGGTGGGGGGCAATTTTTAACAGAATATTAAAAGTGTATGCTAGATTTGAAGAAATCAAAGGCCTTTCAATCTGTATACCCAAGGTCTCAGTATCTTATTATTCAGCAAGATTGTTATTGATGGCCTGAATTCAGAAGTGAACATAAACCCAATACACACAAATAATAAAATCAATCTATCTCTCATACCCTCTTCCTCTTTTCCTTTTGCTCACCTCAGGTATGCACATATGTAGTCATACACCCAAATATAAATCTCCACCAGGTCCTCTGGCATCAAAGGAAGACTATATTTGGCCCCTTGGGCTGTTTTTCTTCGCAGTGCAGCAATCAAGGGCCAGAGAACTGCCTGTTAGTCCAGGATTAAAGTTAGCCCCTCTCCACATCCATCAGGGGATAAGACTACACACAGCCCTGCTACTCATGAGAGGACTGACTCTAGCTCTGTCTCCAGGCCCAAATTGATCCAACCCAGCCATTTTATAGATTGCATCCAATGTAGAACCTGCTTTCTGAAGGAATGCCATCCCTGACTCCAAGTTGGGCCAGGAACAAAGAAGCTTCCCCCTCACAAGTAAAGGCCATTTGCAAAACTGGAGGGTTTAAGCAAAAGAGTCAAACATATATATTTTTTAATGATCATTTATACAGATTTCATATTTTATCACAGAATTTGTGTGTGTGCAAATGTTTGCTTCAATAAAAAAACAACTTGCGGTTAAATGTACCTGCTAAACTGATTTATTCACAAGCAAAAAACCTAACCTAAAGCTAACATATCTGTTGCTATCTGTTTTTTATTTCCATACCCTTTTCTTTTGCCTATCTCCATGTTATCGCTCTGTCCCTAAAAGGTCTGGGGAAGTAGGATTACTGTTTGTTGTCACTGGGCGCCCTTCACTAACCCGAAACAAGCTCACTTCATGAGAGGTTTCCCTCTTTTTTTCTGCCATCTTTGCATACTACCACATTTGTCCTTTCAAATGGAGAGCAAACCAAGCACATAGCCTATCCTTATCTTATCCCCTCTCCCCTCTTCACATTGGAAATGCAGAAAAAGCAAGGTATTGTAGTGGGGGAGGAAAACCAGATCCTCATGCCTTAACACTGTCCCAAGAATGGTTCAGTGCATGTTCTGTTTGCTTGTAAGCACTGCTAATTGTGCACTGGGTTGCACGTCCGATGCATAATGCATAGGGAACATGGACAGGCACACACTCCTCTCTCTACTCCTTCTGTTATCCAACTCTTCCCTCGACTTTCTTGTGATACATGATTGATCCATGTGCTGCAGGACTCAGGTGGGCTGTTTTTATCCGAAGCATTTCTTAAAAAAGACTCATGCTCTAAATGATTTATGGCAGTGTGTTCTTTGAGTGAGGATATCTCTGCATACAGTTGTGTGTGTTGACACAGTAACTTGCACACTTGCATGTTTGTGACACTTTTTGATCACGAAACAACTTGTGGGCCAAATATTGTCTGTGGAGCTAAAGATTCAAACAATTTGGACAAATATAATACAATGCTATTTTAAATGCTTTGCCACAAGAGGGGAAAGGTCCAAAGTTTGAGTGGAGGGACTGAAAAAGAAAGTAGTCGAGTGTGAAGTTCCCCAAGGCTCAGCTCTAGACCTTATTACAAACCACAAGGATCCAATTTTGGAATAATAATAGGAATTTTCTTCAACTACAGTATCCACCATGCTAAAGGTACAGAAAGCTGCTTGGATATAGTGCAAAGGTCCTGATCCACATAAAACACTCCCATCCATTAAAAGCCTTGTCAAAAGACCACTTGATTCCCAACAGATTGAGCCAAACTAGGGCATGATTCTCACTTATACTGACCACCCACTTTTTGACAATCTGCCAGATAGAGAGTGAGAGACCCTTTAATGTAGCCCCTCAAGCCCCACGAATGAGGTCAATCCATTTCCTAGGTGTGTACGTGTGTGCATGTGAGGAGTGATGGAGGAAGAGATGCACCGAGTGTATGTGGGAGGGTTTCCCATAAGTGCCAATTAGTGGCTAAAGGAATAAGCATCAGTCACAGGAGGCCAGGTGGAGTGCTTTTGGAAGTTAGATTTGTGATTCACATTTTCAGCATTTCAGTGAATTCTGAGCTTATGAGACTCCATAACTATTTGATGACCCTTTTTAAAATTATTTTTATAGCATTGCCGCTTTATTGGGCAGTAGCATGAAGCCATAGCAAGTAGATGTGAGTCTGGGAATGGCTCACTGCAGAGTGTGATAGGCTTTTACTTAAGATGCCAAAATCAGACTCATAACGACACTATATTAGCTTTTTTAATGCATTACAGCATGAAGCTTGCCTTTAACATCCTGTCTCTCTCTGAGCTTATTCAAACCACATTATCTTTGTGACTCCTGTCGTTTTCTGTCTGTTCCCGTCTGTTTCTACATGCTATGTGGAACATGGAGTCTCGCTGAGCATTCAATCTTTTATGGCCCTGCTACACTTCACTCCTGTTTTGACACTCCGTTCAGTCAGCATGAGAGAATAGCCACTCACTCTCACTGTCAGTCTTTGTTCCCTCTTTCCTTACTTCCTGTTGTTCTGTCCCCCCCCCCCCCCCCCCATCTCTTCCTGTCACTGCGAATCTAACCCTTGCAAACAGAGGCAGCTTAAAATGCACCGCTATTAGGCATGTCGGCACCGCTGGTGTGTCAGAGTAAAGAGTGAAGGGGAGAAACCAAAGTGGAAAGTAGTGAACACAATGATTAAGTAGACACTAAAGGCATAGACACACAGAACTACCTTCCAAGTAAATGTCAGCCTCTTTAATATTCTGATGGCTCACCCTGATTTCTCTAAGCAGATGATGCATGCCCACTGCAAATGAGAATATGCAGTAAACGCACACTGTTTTTCTCTTCTTGGCCTGCTAATTCAGCCGAGGGAACAAAGAGCAAGTTTGGCCACTTAGCAAGCAGACATATTGGAGCCTACATGAACTTTTAAAAGAAAATATCGTACACTTAGAAGTGAAATGCAGATTTAAGGTTTGACAAAAAAAGTATGTGAAGATAACAGACTTATACTTTTCCTCCACACTTCGTTTTCATAATAATTTAAAAGTGTACTGTTGTTCATTAATATAAAAATAGGAGATTAAGTGATACTCATTCCTTCTTTAAACCACAATAAACATGGCAGGCTGGCCTGGGCATGGCTAATTTGTGGCACTTTATCTTCCTCCATAGGTAAGTCATTTCCAATGAGCATTCTGCCAAAAACAAAAACGGTCCCTCATCTTTTTTTTAATTTAATTTAATTTATTTTTACATGTTTTGTCCTGCATCATAGACAGCAGAATGATGATCTAGCTGCTGTGTTGTGCCAAACAAATTTGCTTTGCCAAGACGAGCTTTATGGGTATAAGGCTTCTTTTTCTATTAAGTATTATGCTTTATTTTTTTATTAGTATGTTGTTGAAGAAAAAAAAGGGGAAACAATTACTGTACCTGTAATAGAACAAATCACCACCTGCAACATCTTCAAGAAAAACAAAGCTGACAATAAGAACTCCTGTACAGTATATAGACAGACAAACTGGTAGCAGATCCTTCAGTTTATAAATAATTCAACATTTACACTTTTGAAATCATTCAATATTAACTTGCTTCACCATGGGATAGCAATAATGGAGGGAAATGTGTTTAATTCCAAATAATGAATCAAATTTAGATGGTGCGATTCATCTACATGTTAAAAATGATCTGTGCTGTTAAGCAATCCCAATCCTCTGCTCAGGATAACTTATTAGAACTACTTTGGCACAGGAGTTAATGAAACATGTTCAGTGTGATGGCTGGCTCCTGCAGAAAGCGCTGCCGGATTACTTACTTTTACTGTGCTCAAGGCACATTGAAAATCACACTGTGCATAAATGATTACAGTATTGACATGACAGTCTGGTTTCACAAAGTGTAATATCGCTGCATCTTTGATCATTAATTGTTAATGGAACTTGTCTAATAGTTTGAACACCAGTGAAGATGTGACAAGGACAAGGTCTCCAGAGTTTTGCAGGATGTCTTTAACTATTTGTTTTTTTCCATTTAAAATATGAAACCTAAGCTAAACTTGCATGCTTACTAAGTGGTTTTTGTCATGCTGAATTTCATGAATGCTGATGAGACCATTCCTTCTAGCACGAAAAAAGTTTTGAGTGATTACAGCATGAAAACTTGGATCAATATGTAGTCAACCAGTGACCATTTCATCATCAAATTCCACGTCTTTTTGCTCATGCAATTCCCATATTTACAATGAAGTTAGACATAAATGACCAACTTTGCCGAAGATGAGTGCCATTTCAGTGCTCTGCAACAACAGCAGAGCTGCCAATCTGTTGCAGATAAAAAGAAGTTCATGAGCTGAGAAAGAAGGAGAGGAATCCCAGCAGGCAGCTGATAAAGCCACTGGAACTTGTGTTTCCCTTTGCCCTGGAAGATTCTGCGAGACTGTGCTCTGCGCCCCTTGTATTCCTGTCCCCCTGCCAAAGTGTCACATCACTCGCTGCGTATGTGGCCAAATATTTGTAGGCACGTGTGCGAGTGTATGAGCGAGCATGGGGGGGAAATCGTGGTATTAATTCCACCATGGTGAGTCAGTCCTTTTGCTGCCTTTTTCTTTCTCCCTCTTTCCCCACCTCTCATCTCTGTCTGGCCTCTCTCTGCTGAGCTCAAGTGAGCCAAAGTTCAGCTGAAGGGCAAACTGACTTTACAGTAGTAGGCAAGAGAGTCATGTGTCTCACTGGAGCTGCTGGGCTACACTTCTAATTGACCCCCCTCCTCACGCACACATACGCACACACTTTTTTTTTTTCTTTCCTTTTTTTATCTGATTCCATTCCACCAAAGCTGGTGTTGACAGCACAAAGCGGTTTATGGGAACAGCACGTCCATTCTTTCTAACGCCTCCTAATCACTGGCACTCCTCTCTGCTAAACTTGAGAGGGGAGAAATGAGGAGAGACAGAGGAAGAGAATCAAGGAGTATGGAATGAGATTTTTTTTTTTAAGAAAAAGAAAAGAGTAAGGGGGCTGAATGGCAGGGAAGACTTTAAAAGGGAAAAAAGAGGAGATTGCAAGAGACAAGGGAGATGAAAAGAAAAAGAAAATTAACATGTCCTATTTGTTTTGGTAAGAGGCGTTCATTGTGGAGTAATATTTAGGTGGTGGCAGCGGGGGATGTATGTGTGTGTGATCGAGACCTTGTCTGTCTCTGTTATCTTCTCTTTTCTTTCCCCAATCCTGAAGCCAAGAGGTAAAGCCAAACCACCAGTCAATCTAAACAGATACAATAGCTGCAGGCCAAAACAATGCACAGAGGAAAACAAAAAAAAAAAGAGCAGTGTAAGTAGGCAGAGATTGGGACAATGCACGAGGGAGGCTGCTGTGAATTGCAAATGTGGCTTGGATGCTGATATGCACGTGAATCAAAGACACACAGACACTAAACAATGATAAGAAAGAGCTACACATGCCGAAGCCGAGCTATGTCTGCATCCATGTGTTCAGAGACATATGGCACACTCTGTCACCCAATACATGAACAAAGACACAGACACAGTTTGCATGCATTTCATACCTCCACCAAGAAGGTGGAGCCCGTTATAGTTTTGTTGTGGTCTGTCAGTGGGATTTTTTAAATAAAACTATATGAAGAAGTGGGGCATGGCCAAAGGAGGAAGCCAAGAAATATTGGTGCAAATCCAAATTGTTTTGGAAAAGCATCATGATATTTGGTTTTGTTGCAGTTTTGCATTTCATGGATGAGTTGATACGCCTCTAGTTTTCTACATTATTACTGAGAAATCAGGGAAGTGAGCAATAAGAGAGTTAAGACTTTTCTTTCTTAAGGTTTTTGGATTAAATGAAGTTGTTAATCTAAGCAAAGCATCACTGAATGTAATCATTAGTGTCAACTCAAGGGAAAAAAGCAAAGCTGCATACACCTAAACAGAGTCAGGCTGTCGGAGTAGTGGATACGTTAATGCAACTCTTCTGTTAAATGAAAAAAATAAGTCTGCAGTGTGATACAGTGTAGCATGACCATGGCAAGTTTCTGCAACTTGTTTATGATTTCTTACCTACAGTCTTTAAGCAAGTTGCAAATAGTATGAGCTAGAGGTCGAC
>JALJCO010011908.1:0-20425 GCA_023101725.1 Atherinomorus stipes
ATAAATGGACCATTCTCTTTTAAAATAGCTGATAAACTCAGGATCTTTCAGTAATGATGTATTAAATCTCCAACTCCTAGTTGTTGGTTTAATAGTTTTATTTCTCAGAGTTAATGATACTGGTGCGTGATCACTGATGGTTATTGGATGGATTTCTATTTCTGAGATTTCACTCATCAGTGAGCTGCTGGTTAAGAAGTAATCTAATCTAGAGTAGGAATGGTGAACTGAGGAGAAGAAGGTATATTGTCTCGTGGTGGGGTGATGAGATCGCCATGCATCACAAAGGTCAAATCCTTCATGTACTGCTTAACGATATCTGATGAATGCCATATTTTGTTATGTCCTGCTGTACTGAGCCTGTCCATACCTGGATCACATACCATGTTGAAGTCTCCGCCCAATAATACCGCCCCTATCAGAGTAGTTATGCAAAGCAGAGAAAAATGAGTCAAAGAATAATGGATCATCTACGCTTGGTCCAATATATTTGCAATGCATACCTTAAGATTCTGAACAGTTAATGTGACTATTATAAATCTGCCTTTCTGGATCTCTGATTGCATCATCAATGTCAAATTTTAACCTGCTATTAATCAGAATTGCTACACCTCTCTGTCTAGAATTATAACCAGCTGAATACACGTGTGGAAAAGCTATAGTTAACTGAGAGACGCACATTTTCCCGTCAAGTTTGCTTTTTAAAAACTCTAACTTTTGCGTGAAAACTGGCGCACGCCAATTTCAGGTTCCATTTTGTGCGTACGCAACATTTATAAATGAGACTCCTGCATGAAAGTTCTTCCTTTTTATGCCAGAAGCAGTGCAGTAATAGTGCACCATTACTGCACTATCGCTGGCTGAACAACTTGTCCCGCAAATACCTCATCACGTACGGTGTCCAAACTTGGCGTCTGGAAACATCCTTGTTCCGACGTTCATTTATGCTCTGAAATCGTTTTCCTGGGCACACAGGTGTTTTCCACTGAATTAGCAGACAAGTTGCTGGTAAGTGGCAGGCAGTCGGCTGAAAGGGGAACTTTTCATGCCTAGATCTTTATTAGAGGGACGGAAATGATTTACTTTTCTCAACGCTACCCCTGGAAATTAATGAGGGATGGTTTGTAATAGAATAGAGGAACTATTAGGAGGATTTACAGCATGTAAAAAAGCGCTTTGTATGAGCAGTGAGACGGTGTTGCTGTTAGCAGAGACATCTGTGGACAGAGTCAAAAGGGAAATGTCCTGCTGCTGTTAGCAGAGGGGGGAAACATCTGTGGACAGAGTCAAAGGGAAAATGTCCTGCTGCTGTTAACGGAGACATCTGTGGACAGAGTGAAAGGGAAAATGTCCTGCTGCTGTGTTTTGTTGAGGTGTAACGGAGCCGGTTGTCTGTGGAAGTAAACACACGGATGTGGTCACAAAACCGCGGACATTCGTGCCCCAGATGATCTGCTGGAGCGGGAGTCTGTCTCCTCTAAATGGAGATTCATCAGCAACTGTCGCTAAACACTTAAAACCTCAACAAATACATAATGATGGATGCTAAAACAAATAAATAAATCAGATAAACAGTGTGCTGGAATCCTCTGTGTGACTTTTTTGCCACCTTGTGGCTAATAGTGGTTTTTGCAGCTATATCAGTTGAAATTAAAGGAATAGTACACCTACAAAATGATGTAACTTTATTTTCCACTTCCCCTCATGGTGAGCAAGACTATGGAGCATTTTTTTTAATATTTCAAAATGCAGCCGGAGATCAGGACCACTTCGTTTCCAACCAACCCTCATATAATGGAGTTTGAGCCCCAGCCAACAAGGTCCTTAAAAGTCCACAAAAACTTGTCAGTATTCCTCCATACTGCTCGTCCGATGTAATCCAAGTATCCTGAGTGGTGGAAGGTCCAGAATTTACCGAAACTACACCATTTAGTATATTTTTAGAGCCTAAATAGAAGTACATTGCATCTCCTGCGCGCACGCCAATGCGCGTTCATGAAACTACGGAAGGCGCGGCAGACGAGATCACTCGTTCTCTTTTTCTCTTTCTTTTTTTTAAATCAATATCAACCCCTCTTGTGTTTTGTCCCTGTTTGTCTGCAGCTCTGTCGCTTAGCATAATGTAAACAGAGAATTTCTTCTTCTATGCTTGTATTATCGGCAGAGTAGGCTCTGAACGCGGAGGCTTCTGCAGTTTCATGAATGCGCATGTGCGCGCTTATGGAGATGTAATATGTCCTAGTTTTTAGGCTCTAAAAATATAGTAATGACGTTTTCCCCACCAGGACACTTGGATTATATTGAACGAGCGGTATGGAGGAACATTGACAAGTTTTTGTGTTTTTTTAGGACCTTGTTGGCTCGGGCTCAATTGAACTCCATTATATGAAAGTTTGGGAAAACGAGAAGTCGTCCTGATCTCCGGCTGCATTTGAAATATTAAAAAAAGTGGTCCAGAGTCTTGCTCACCATGAGGGGAAGTGGAAAATAAAGTTAAATCATTCTGTGGGTGAACTATTCCTTTAAGTTTCATTTCTCAGTTGTTCACCATGTGCTCAGCCATGAGGGTCTGCCTGCTTACATTTTCCTTTGATTACTTTCTATTTGGCAACGTCTGTAAGTATTGTTATGTTTTATTTGTAAGTGTAAGGTCATTGAGGCTTTATGAAAGGCAGAAAGCTTCTTTTAAGAATGTACAGCTGTGTGAAAAAGTGTTTGCCTCCTTCCTGATTTCTTATTTTTTATGCTTGCTTGTCACACTTAAATGTTTCAGATCATCAAACAAATTTAAATGTGAGATGAAAGATAACACAAGTAAACATAAAATGCAGTTTTTAAATAAAGGTTTTTATTAGTAAGGGAGCAAAAAATCCAAACCTCCGCAGGCCCTGTGTGAAAAAGTGATTGCCCCTATCATGAAGTTCGCTGACTCACAGGAAGCTTGTTAATTACTTTTATTTAGGTTACGAACCACTGTGCAGGTCACAGCACGCAGAACCATCAATGTGAGCCATCATACATGAGGTTGAGACGTGCCAACACGGTAGATATAGTGGGTCAGACCAGGCTGCAGTCAGAGTGAATGAGTGGCTAGTGAGGAAGAAGTGGTATTTCTCATGTTCAGACCTGGGTAACCCGGTGAATTTTCAGCCGATTTTCAGATAAATGGACTGACTGAAAATGCCACCCTTTTACGGCGCGCAATAGACTAATTGATTGAATTAAACGATTGCATGCTTTATATGTGGCATTTTGTTTATGTATTGACAGTAGCAAACCTGCAAAGCAGCTCCCACTTGTAGCTGACAAAGTGTGGGCTACAATGAGCTGTTTTCCTGGCTACGTGGACAGCCACAGCATTGAACTTCATCAGTCGCATTAGTAGCCTGGTGCTCTGTCCAAGTCGTAGGAATTTATCAGCGGGATCAGACTTGACTTGACTTGACTTGACTTGACTTTGTGATCCGTTTGCCAAACAGAAGTTTTCCATGCCCTTGAAGATATCTTGTCAACCTTTCACATGCCCATACCCTGCTGGCAAGGCATTCCTTCTCAATCTGAGAATACCTTTGTTCTGTCTCTGTCAGTGTTCTGAGCTGTAGTCCACAGGGCGGAGGCAATCTCCCTGCTCCTGTAACAGTGCAGCTCTTCAAACCATAGCTGCTAGCATCTGCCCTCTCCACAGGTTGGCTTGGCAGCATCATAATATGCTAGAACTGGTGCAGTGGTAAGCATGGCTTTCACTCGTTGAAAAGCTTTGTTCTTGTGTCTCACTCCAACTCCACACAGCATCATTTTTTAGCAAGGCGTAGATGGGTTGTGGCATGACGGAAGAAAGATCCCCAGCAAAAACTTCTCCAAGTAGTTGATCATGCCAATCATCTGACGTAGCTCTGTGAGATTTGTGGTGCAAGAGCATCTCTGTGATGACTCTGATCTTTTCAGGATTGGGTTTGATGCCTTGTTGCCCTATGATGTGTCCAAAGTACTGGATTTCAGACTTTCCAAACTGACACTTGGACTTGCCCCCAGCTTCAACCCTGAAGCTCCGATGGTCTCCATTACTGCCCTGAGATTTTAGTCGTGGTCTTCCTTGTTCTTGCCAAAAACCAAGATGTCATCCATCACCACAACTGTGCCTGCATGATCCTTCAACAGGGTGCTCATTTTCTCCTAAAATATTTCCGGGGCTGAAGTGATGCCAAAGGGCAACCTTCGGAAACAGAAACAACCCACTGGAGTTATAAAAGTAGTTAGCCTCCTACTTTCGGCATCGAGTTGTATTTGCCAGAATCCACTCGAGGTGTCCATTGTGGAAAACATTGTCGCCCCAGACAGCTTCTGTGCAATGTCCTCTAGAGTGGGCAATATGTACCTCTCACGTGTCGTTACTGAGCTTGGTTAAGTCCACACAGATCCTAGGCTTTTTATTCTTTTTAAGCACCGGCACCATTGGGGCGCACCAGTCAGTGGCTTCTTTTACTCCTTAATGTGCTCAAAGTCACCATCCTTTTCAATTCCTTTCCACCAGGGGCAAGATAGGAAAGGGGATGCGGCGTGGAGTTGCAATGCTATATGGTTTAGCATTGGGCTGGAGCTCCATTTTACTGGAGAACAGTTCAGTAGTCCGATGTCCCCAAACACATCTTCAAACAGCTCAAGTCCATTAATTCTGCAAACCAGTCCCATTTCCACGGCTGGTTTACAACCAAGCAGGTTAGTAGGAAAAGAGCCATTCATCACCTAAACCCAGAATGTGTACTTGGCCCCTTTTCGCTCACACTCAGTCTGAAACTTGCCTTTGCAAACAAGCTGTCCTCAGGACTTAAAAAGACTGCCTTTGTGTCTTTCAGGGCTGGGCGCTGGGGCAGGCTCAGATATGTATGCTCAGATATGACCGTAATGTCTGCACCTGTGTCGATCCTGCAGCACCATTTATTTGTAGTTCAGTGAACCATTGGTCCTAATCAGGATCTGCATCAGCCGTTATGGATCCTAGAAACCATACATTACTTTCATCATCATCATCAGTGTTTGCAGTTTTCACAGCTCCAACAAGCTTGGTCTTACACATCACTTCAAAATGTGGAGTTTTGTTGCATTTATGACAGCGTTTCCCTTTTGCGGGGCATGCTCCCTGATCATGTGTCCTCCCACACCTTGAACAGTTTTTATCATGTGCACCTTTTGATGCTCCATCGTGATTGTGAGAGCCTTTAGGTTGAGCTTGTCTTTTATCAAATGGCTTGCACTGCTTAAACTTCCGAGTCACAGCACTTACTTCCCCTTGTGTTGATTTGGCACCAGCATTTAGCTCGGACTGGCGAGCCAAGTTATTGGCTTTTTCCAGCGTTAAATCTGGCTCCAGCTGAAGTTTCTATGAAACGTCATTATCCAGAATCCCGATGACAATGCAATCCCGTATTTGCTCGTCTTTTGTAGCTCCAAAGTCACAATGTTCGGCAAGCTCGTAAAGATGTCAGACAAAAGCCTCTACACTCTGTGTCTCTGGGAGCGTCTGTGAAAACACGCCCGCTCATGTATCATGTTCCGTTTGGGCACAAAATGTTCATCAAAGCGTTTTATTACGGCCCCATAATAGTCTTCTACCTCTTCTGGAAACGTGAAAGTGCTGAATATTGGTTCAGCTTCTTTGCCCATGGCATAAAAAAAAATGTGTTGACTTATACATCACCATTTTCCTGGTCAAGCTTTGTGGTGATACAATACTGGGAGAAGCGCTGTCTCCAGGCTGGCCATGCCGACGGCTGGGTGAAGTCAAACTGATCCGCCATTCCGCTGCCTCAAACTTTTTCCTTTCCTCGTGTGATCGAACTGGCCACTTCTGACAGCATGTCATGAAGTTCACTGACTCATGAGCTTTTTAATTACTTTTATTTAGGTTACGAACTGCTCGTACAGGCCATAGCAACCTTGCCAAACAAACTCCGACTTCCTGTCTGTGAGTCTTCTTCTGGTGCACACATAATACTGTAAACCATAGCTGAAACTACTGTGACTACTACTGTCGCCAAAAGAACTGCAGATAACATATCATCACACCCCCTAAACCTAATAACTGGTTGTTCCACCTTAGCAGCAACAACTGCATCAAGCGTTTGTGATAACTGGCAGTGAGTCTTCTACAGCGCTGTGGAGGAATTTTGTTCCACTCATCTTTGCAGAATTGTTGTAATTCCGCCACATTGGAGGCTTTTCCAGCATGAACCCGCCTTTTTAAGGTCATGCCACAGCATCTCAATGGGATTCAGGTGGGGGCTTTGACTAGGCCACTCCAAAGTCTTCATGTTGTTGTTCTTAAGCCATTCAGAGGTGGACTTGCTGTTGTGTTCTGGATCATTGTTCTGCTGCAGAACCCAAGTGTGCTTCAGCTTGAGGTCACCAACAGATGGCCGGACATTCTCCTTCAGGATTTTTTGGTAGAAGCAGAATTCATGGTTCCATTTACCACAGCAAGTCTTCCAGGTCCTGAAGCAGCAAAACAGCCCCAGACCATCACACTACCACCACCATATTTTACTGTTGCTATGATGTTCCTTTTCTGAAATGCCGTGTTACTTTTACGCCAGATGTAATGGGACCAGATATTATAGTGACGCAGTTCCTGTGAGACGGTAGGCGATTCAAACCAGGCGAGTTAAGAAATTTATCGCTTCAACTTATTAATATTTGCCAATATAATAAATAATCATTAAAACAAATACACAAAAAAAGCAGTATGGTGCGCGGTCACGAAACTACGGAAGCCTCGGCGTTCAGAGCCTACTCTGCCGATAATGCAAGCGTAGAAGAAGAAATTCACTGTTTACATTGTGGTAAGAGCGCAAGAGCTCCAAACAAACTGGGACAAACACAGGAGGGGTTGGATATTGATCTAAAAGAAAGAAAGAAAGAAAGAAAAAGAGAACGCGCGATCTTGTCTGCCGTGGCTTCCGTAGTTTCGTGAATGCGCATCGGCGTGCTTGCTGGGCATGCGATGTAGTACTGTTTAGACTCTGAAAATATACTAAATGGCGTTGTTTCCAGTAAATTCTGGACGCTACCCACTCAGGACACTTGGACTACATGGGACGAGCAGTATGGAGGAATATTGACAATTTTCTGTGGACTTTTATGGACCTTCTTGGCTCGGACCCTGGCGAACTCCATTGGGGGGGAACGAGAAGTCACCCTGATCTTCGTCTGTGTTAAGCAAAAAAAAAAAAAAAAAAAAAAAAAACCCAGCCTGGGCCCCCAGACCGCGGGGGGGCTCCGGCTGGGGCCGGCCTTTGCCGCCCTCTGGGGGATGCATGTCCGTTTTTTGGGGGGCGCCTCGGATCTGGGCATCTGGGTGGCTGCTGGGGGCCTGGGTCGTGAGCTTTTCGGGCTTCCTCCTCCTTGCAGAGACGAGGCTGCATCTGCACGACTGTATCACCACGGAGACCCTTTATTATGCATGTTGACACTGTGATGCTGCTTCCCATTGCGATGACTAGGTTGTACCTCTTCTTTGCGTGGTTTTTTGTGTGTTTGTATGATCTGAGGATACTCAAGCCACCTGCGGGTCCTCCTGTAGGGGATTGCTTGTTTTGTTTTTCGACAGAGACCTTGGAATGTTGTTTAGGGATTTCTGTACAGATGTACCAGTGAACTGTGGAAGTAGATTCATGTTTTCTCTCCTCTCTCTCTTCCTCTTCCTTACTCCTTTCTCTCTGTTCCACTTTCTATCATTACCTCTGTTAACTTTCATTTCTCCCTTGTTAGGCCCAGCAGTATGATATGGAATGCTGTTATAGACAAATGTTTAATCAAAGAAATAAAATGAATAAACAGGATATCAGGGGGAGCCTTATGTTCACAAAGCTCCCCTTGGCAAACAGAACTGTTCAACACAATAAAGCAATCAGATTTCCATTCTGCTTGCTATGATGCTGGACAGGACAAGTAGAAAGAAAAAAAAAAAAAAAAAAGATAATGGGACCTCCACCTTCCAGAAAGTTCCACTTTTGTCTCGTCAGTCCACAGAGTATTTTCCCAAAAGTCTTGGGGATCATCAAGATGCTTTCTGGCTAAACTGAGACGAGCCTTTATGTTCTTTTTGCTCAGCAGTGGTTTTGGTCTTGGAACTCTGCCATGCAGCCATTTTTGCCCCCCAGTCTCTTTCTGATGGGGGAGTCATGAACACTGACCTTCATTGAGGCAAGTGAGGCCTGCAGTTCTTGGATGTTGTTCTGGGGTCTTTTGTGACCTCTTGGATGAGTCGTCGCTGTGCTCTTGGGGTCATTTTGGTCGGCCGGCCCCTCCTGGGAAGGTTCACCACTGTTCCATGTTTTCACCATTTGTGGATAATGGTTCTCACTGTGGTTCTCTGGAGTCCCAAAGCTTTTCCAGACTTCTTTGTATTTGTTACCTCTGGGATCAATCATCAGAAAACACGATCTGTCTTTTCACTTTTATGCGGATGATTTTCAGTTATACTTGCCCATGAGATCAAATGGGAAAACTGCACTAAATAAGTTACTGGACTGTCTAACTGATGTTAAACAGTGGCTGGCACAGAAGCTTCTGCTCTTAAATGACAGTAAGACAGAATGCATTTTGTTTGGTAAGTCCCCCATGTCAAATGTTCTCACAGACTGTGATTCTCTGGCCTCCTTTTTTAAATCACATGTCAAGAATCTTGGAGTAACATTTGACAGCAAGCTGAAATTTGACAAACAAGTTAGCGCCGTGGTGAGAACCAGTTTTTTTCAGCTTCGCCTCTTGGCCAAAGTGAAGCCTTTTCTCAGTCGGCAAGACTTAGAGAAGCGATTCATGCATTTATAAGTTCAAGACTGGACTACTACAATGCCCTCTATGTCGGCCTAAACCAGTCTTTGATTTCACGTCTTCAACTCATTCAGAACGCTGCAGCCCGATTTTTAACAGGTAGCCTATGTCTAGACGTGAACACATCACCCCCGTGCTGTCGTCGCTTCACTGGCTTCCGGTTCGTTTGTAAGTCGATTTTAAACTTTTTGTTGTTTGTTTTTAACGCTATTCACGGCCAGGCGCCCTCCTATTTATCAGATATTTTAACTATCCGTGATCATGGTAGGGCCCTCCGTTCTTCAGGTCAGCTTTTGCTTGAGGTCCCGGTCAGACATAAGCAGTGGGGTGACTGTTCTTTTGCTGTTGCTGCTCCTCGGTTGTGGAACAAACTGCCCCTGGACATTCGCATCACCGCTGATCTCGGCCTTTTTAAATCAAAGCTAAAGACCCACCTTTTCAGATTAGCCTTTAACTCCATCTAGGTTAGTTTTTAGTTAAGGTTTTTATTTATTTATTTGTCCATTTATTTTTAACTTATTTTATGCGTTTCCTACAGGCTCTTAATACCCTGCAGCGCTGTGGCACTTCCCAGTTACTTCTTATTCCTTTCTTATCCTGTTTTATTGATTTTTCTGTTTTATGTATTGATGTACTTTTATGGCTTAATTGTGAAGCACTTTGAGTACCATTCTGGTTATTGTAAAGGGCTATACAAATAAAAGTTGATTGATTGATTGATTGATTGATTGATTGATAGATCTCAATTTCTTTGTTTCTCATTTGTTTCTGAATTTCTTTGGATTGTAGCATGATGTCTAATTTTGAGGATCTTTTGGTCTGCTTCACTTTGTCAGGCAGGTCCTATTAAGTGATTTCTTGATTGAGAACAGGTGTGGCAGTAATCAGGCCTGGGTGTGGCTAGAGAAACTGAACTCAGCTTTTCCAAGGTGATAAACCACAGTTAATTTATGTTTTAACAGAGGACAATCACTTTTCCACACAGGACCATGGAGGGTTTCCTATTGTCATCTTTGTCTTTAAATTTGTTTGATGATCTGAAACATTTAAGTGTGACAAACATGCAAAAAAGTACCAAATCAGGGAAGGAGGCAAACACTTTTTCACACAGCTGTATAGAATTAACAGTACTATGTTGTATTGTTTTACTGATTATATCTTTGATGCTTTATTCTTTCAGTTTTAAATTCTTACCATTCAAACCTGCTAAAGCTCATATGGACTGCTTCTGAGTGGGTGGACGGGAGATTGTTTAGCTCCCTGAATAAAGGAGTACATGACAGTTTTAAGTGCTCAGTGAGGCCAGGACAAACAGGAACAGATTTTTAAACGGTGTAAGGGCCGTAGACCTCTGAAGGTCTAAATATGCGACACACGATTTAAAAATGAAAACTAACCGAGAGAGTGACATACAACATTTTTCCATGTTATTTTCCATTCTCATGTTTCCACCTATATCTGACTGGATTTTTCAAACTGGGCAGACCATTTTCAAAGAGAACTGATTGGTCAAGGGGTTGACCTCTGATCAGAACATGACCTGGTCAGGACCAGCATCAGTTGCCACGGTGACAAGAACTGAACCAGGGTGGTAGGATAGAAGAGCCTGGTTAACCCTGAAGTTACCTCAGTGAAGAGAAAGATCCTGCTTCGTCGTACAGGCCCAGTACTGTCAACACACACGTCAACACCGGCCACAATCCCATCTTTAACTAGTTCCTGATCACCACACACACAACTGAAGGACTCCCACCAACCTGCATCAGTCCAAAGGCATTGTACTCCTTCCTCTTTGGGTTCCAATCTCCCCAGCCACCATCTTTGAGAGCATTTCCAGCCCTGGACTCTCTGGAGATGATGGCAGCAATGATGCCGGGTCAATACTGAATGATTCTGCCACTTCTAAGATGTCGTTCTTGTATTTCTTCGTTCTTCCTGCATCCATCTCAGCCATCTTATGTGAAGCAGGCACACCTGTAGAGAGGATTTAAAGGGACAGACATCGTTTTAGTCCCCGTTTCTCTGCTGCAGCATTTACAGTTAGTACGGAAAGTATTCAGACCCCTTTGAACTTTTCGCTTTTGTTTAATTGCAGCCATTTTGCTAAAATCAAAAAGCTAATTTTATTTCTCATTAATGTCCTCAGCACCCCATCTTGACAAAAAAACCCAGAAATGTAGAAATTTTTTGCAAATTTATTAAAAAAGAAAAACTGAAATATGACATGGTCATAAAGTATTCAGATCCTTAGCAGTGACTCGTATTTAAGTCATATGCTGTCATTCCTTCAGATCTCCTTTGAGATGGTTCTACTCCTTCATTGGAGTCCAGCTGTGTTTGATTAAACTGATTGGACGTGATTAGGAAAGGCACACCTGTCTATAGAGCTTCCAGCTCACAGTGCATGTCAGAGCAAATGAGGATCATGAGGTGGAAGGAACTGTCCAAAAGGGCTCAGAGACAGAATTGTGGCGAGACACAGATCTGGACAAGGTTACAAAGAGTTTCTGCAGCACTAAAGGTTCCTCAGACAGGTGGCCTCCTTAGTCCTTACATGGAAGAAGTTTGGGGCAACCAGAACTCTTCCTGGACCCGGCCGTCCAGCCAAACTGAGCAACGGTGGGAGAAGAGCCTTGGTGAGAGAGTAAAGAAGAAGCCAAAGATCACTGTGGTGAGCTCCAGAGATGCAGTGGGGAGATGGAGAAAGTTCCACAAAGTCAGTATCACTGCAGCCTCCACCAGTCGGGGCTTTTGGCAGAGCGGCCGATGGAAGCCCTCTCCTCAGTGCAGGCGTGAAAGCCCGCCGCAAGGGAGTTTGCCAAAAGCACATGAAGGACTCCCAGACTGAGAGAAATAAGATTCTCTGGTCTGATGAGACCAAGATTGAACTTTTGGAGTTAATTCTAAGCGTATGTGTGGAGAAAACCAGGCACTGCTCATCACCTGCTCATTACCATCCCAGCAGTGAAGCATGGTGGTGGCAGCATCATGGTATGGGGGTGTTTTTCAGCTGCAGGGACAGGGCGACTGGTTGCAGTTGAAGGAAAGATGAATGTGGCCAAGTACAGAGATCCTGGAAGAAAAGCTCTTCCAGAGTTCAGGGAGCTCAGACTGGACCGAAGGTTCACCTTCCAACAAGACAATGACCCTCAGCACACAGCTGAAATAACAAAGGAGTGGATCAGAACAACTCTGGACCATTCTGGACCGGCCCAGCCAGAACCCTGACTTAAACCCAACTGAGCATCTCTGAGAGACCTGAAAATGGCTGAACACCACCGTTCACCATCCAACCTGACAGAACTGGAGAGGATCTGCAAGAAGAACCAGAAGATCCCAAATCCAGGTGTGGAACATTGTTGCATCATTCCCAAGAAGACTCCTGGCTGTACCAGCTCAGAAGTACTTCACACACACGCACACTCAGTACTGAGTAAAGTACTGAATGCTTATGACCATGTCATATTTCAGTTTTTCTTATTCAATAAATTTGCAAAAATTTCTACATTTCGTTGTTTTGTTTTTTTTTTTTTTTTGTCACGATGGGGTGCTGAGTGTACATTTACAGCTAGGGTTGGCAATGTTGGAGAAACGTTCAAGCAAGCAACAGTTTAAAAAAAAACACACCACCTGAAACCACGCCCTCAGAGCGCAGGGACCTGTGCGACAATGTTTTAGGAGCAGGTAAACGATACAGTAACAGCCGAGTGGATAGCTTGTTAGCTTGATAGTTAACAGCTGACAAACCACAATTCTAAAAGCTTTAATCCACTCACCTCAAACTCCTTCTGTCGTGTAAAAAAGTCCACGCGGCGCCATCGTCATCTCCTCCAAGACTTAATCCTGATCTGTTTTTTTTGTTTTGGTTTGTTTTTTTGGTGCAGCAGCAGTTAGCAGTCCGTTGACGCTATATTTGTTTACAGTGAGCGGCGCACTGGGGGTCACGTGGGGGACGAGGAGAGGGGAGGGACGGGACTAGACATAAGGCATTGATTTGTTCTTTCTATACGTTGCGGAGTACCCATTCCTGCCTTTGGGTGTGAATAGCAGGGGTTGGTTAGAGTTTTTACAGACCTGCAGCTCTCACAGGGGTCTGTTTCCTTCCTTTTTATGAATACATGAAATGAAATGAAATGAAATGAATTCATCCCTGAAGGGAAATTCAGTATTGTAAAGCTCACTTTCTTTTTTTTTTTTTATAAATAAACAAAAAGTCAGTTAGTCTTGTTCTTTAGGGTGATGGTTCGCTGGCAGGAATGAATTCCTGTATTTCTCCGTCCTACAGCGAACTTGACGCTGGTTCACTTCTGATCGGGTTCTATCTCCTCCTCTGTAACCGATACTGAACGCCTAACCTGGTCCGGACCAGGTTCAGTTCTGGATCAGAGATCACCGGGTATAAAAGCACCCCCCTGACCAATCAGCGCTCTGGAATATATGTCCTGCCCACTTTTAGAAGATCCTGTGGATGCTGGTTCTTAGCACAGAGAGAATATTCAGAGATGGTGTCCCGTCCCTTCTGATCTGCCAGATGAGACTTTATATGACAGATGGAGGTTTTCCTCTGCTGGACTCCGTCTGTCCATCTGTCAGCTGTTGGATCCGGACATCACAAATGCAACGCGTCGCAGCCCGACAATGACTCCACAGACGCTCTGCATCGTACTGAGGTTTCATTCATGTTAATAGACTAAATACATTTATTTTAACGCAGACCAACGCCCCACCTTGATAGAAAACAAATATTAGTGCTGAGATGTAGCTGAATTATGCTCACAGTGTTCAAATCCCACTCAGTAAAACCTCATTCATTCATTCATTCATTCATTCATTCATTCATTCATTCATTCATAGGTAGTTTCCTGCACACTGTCAATGACAATCTTGTGCCGCCGGGGTTGCATCTAAAAATAAGGTGGTTAAGAGGTCACACATGCAGAAAACATGAACTTATGGGAGCACCCCCCCCAATGCCATTATGGTGAAGAGTTACAATATGTGCAGACATGAGCCTGTTACATCTGTATGTATGAAAAGGAGAAGCAAACACACTGAGGAAGCTGGAGTGATGAAGTGACATGATCAGTCCGATATTGTTCCATGATTGGACAATCAGACTTCTGCATGAACAGAGACGGCCATTATCTGCCAGCATTCCTTCCTGCTGTTGCCACGGCGACTGTGTTACTTGGTCTGATATGTGGCTCTCTGTTTCTCCATGTCTGTGATTGGTCAGACTCTTCAAACTCCGCCCCTTTTATGTGAGCGCACTGATCCAGACTGGAAACCCTGGTTGAGTTACCGAGTTAATAACCAGCTTCGTAGAACCGTTTATCAAGATCATTGCATGTTCACATAACCAAGGCACAGAGAAAATCCCGGCTATGTTAATCCAGCTTGGTAGTCCAGGTCCCTGGATCTGTTCTCTGCTCCACAAACACCCCAAACTGCTGCTGATGACCCCACCCTGGCTTACAGTCACATAATGATGCCATCTGATACAGATTGGAGACAAAACATTGAATTGTCTCTGACTTTCTGTTTCGTTTCGATGTGATTTGATGTAAATGTATAATGGTGGGTGTTATATAAGCCACTGCTGCAGCCTGCACCTTTTCTGCTTCACTTATTTATATGGAGAACTTTTGCTTTGCTGGAATAATCACTGACTTGTGTTCCACAAATAAAGAGTTGGAATTAAATCAAAAACACATTTACAAATGATTCTTTTAAAACGTTTAATGAATTAATTCATTTAAAAACTAACTAGTTCACCCTAGTTAGTTCAATTTAACTGGTTAGTCTTACTTGATTTGGTCTCACGTATTCTGAAGAAAAGTACATGTAAATAAGTACACTAACTGGTGGTTGAAGTTTTTTAGTTTGTCTCTTCTGAATCACAGAGAGCAGTTGGAGACAAACTACATCTTTAAAATAATCTATTCATTTGACTTTTTTGTTTTTCATATTTATTAATCAATTTTTGTTTTGTTATTGAATCATTTTATTTATTTTTGGGTGATTTTCTCCTGTTTATGATCAAAAATAGTATTGAATATCGACAGTATCTTTAGTATCGGTATTGAGAATGAAATTTTTATATCGTGTAAACTTTCCTCAAAATGTCAATTTTTACCAAATAAATGCGACTCCACATTGTGACTGATTGTCAATCGCCGGAGTCTATTTAGGGACCGTCCGTAAATGAGATGTTTCAGTATGAATGAAGTCATGAAAAAAGTCAACCAAAAATCAATAAAATGCTTTTTCTGCTTGCTGTAACACATCGTATTTATTACGCCGTATCTACTACAGGCCCTGCGACAGACTGGCGACCTGTCCAAGTGTACCCGCCTCTCGCCTGATAATAGCTGGGATAGGGCTCCAGCAACTCCCCGAACCCCTGAACTGGATGAGCAGTACAGAAAATGAATGAATGACTGAATACTACAGGTTAGATTTTTCTGATAAAGTATTTTATATTTGATTAAATTAATTTCAGATCCCCATTAGCTGTAACATGCCAAAGCTATTATTCCTGGGGTCTGCACAAGATCTTTACATGTGTCAACACATTAAAAGTCCACACACACATGCACAAAAATAAATTAAAAAATTAACAAGACATTCACATCCAGACACTACAGAACCGCTCACAGGTCAGCAGTGATGTATAATATTACATCTTAACGTACCAATCAACATCTTTCATGTATACTGATCCAGTAAATAGAACCCTTAAGTTTCTTCAGCCCATAATATTCCCTCACATTAATACACAATCCAGCTCAACCACATCCTAACAGAATTCAATAAAAACCAAAAGGAAGCTCCTCCTTTCCGTTCACCCCCCCCCCCCCCCCAGCTATTTCTGTTGTCAAAAGGAGCAATTTTTAGTAATATAGTACCAATTCTATTGTGCAAATGTATCTTTAGAAGAACTTCTTAAAATGTTTTTACTATTTTCTTGAATAATATTTCCTGGTAATTTATTCCATTCTCGCATACCCCCCCCCCCCCCCCCTCTGTACATGACCATATCTTTCATTTTATTTGCCCATAGATGCATTTTTTCATGAAAACATTCACTAAAAATGAACTAAATAACTTTTTACCATTCTGCTTGCTGTAGTACATCATATTAATGTCTGTATCAGCTGTAGTAGATGGAGCATAATAAATATGATGTACTACAGCAAACAGAGTGGTAAAAAGTTATTTAGTTGATTCTTACCGACATTTTTCAGGTAATTGGCAGACGGTCCCAAACCAACGTAACCGCAGTCCCTGAATATGGTTTCTGATTCCAGCATCTGTTTGTTGGACGTGGCTTTGACAGGCTGCGCGCGCTCCCGACGATCACTTTCTAACACAACACCTACCAAAAGCAACTTCTTTCCTGTTCTTGTTCCGTCCAGAACAAGAACAAAGTTGTGTCTTCTAGCGGAGAATGTTCCAGGTTTTAGTAAATCCAGACCATCAGAGTCCTACCTGCTGTTTCCAGGATTCCAGGAGGTCTCCAGGTGATATTTACCTGCTGTTTCCAGGTTTCCAGGAGGTCTCCAGGTGATACTTACCTGCTGTTTCCAGGTTTCCAGGTGATATTTACCTGCTGTTTCCAGGTTTCCAGGAGGTCTCCAGGTGATATTTACCTGCTGTTTCCAGGTTTCCAGGAGGTCTCCAGGTGATATTTACCTGCTGTTTCCAGGTTTCCAGGAGGTCTCCAGGTGATATCCAGCAGTCTGCGCTGACGATCGATCTCTTCCTCGTACTGGACGATGGTTTTCTGGAACTCTCTGAATATTTCTTCTGCAGCAGCTGTTAGTCGCTCGCTGATAAACTCTCTCAGATGATGAACTGAAGACATTGTTGCTGAAACACTGAAATATTCAGCTCAGAAACCAAAGATAACCGTCTCCTGCACACGAGGACAGCTAACCATGCTGCTAGCGGACTGTTGACTTCCGCTTGGTGTCACACTCTCAAGTTCCGGGTGAGGAGGGAGGTTAACTTTTGGTTCCGGCTTCTCCAACTTTCAACTTTTCTCATTTTAAACCTTTATTCAAACTTAACCAGACAGTTTACTGGATATTTATTCTGCATTTCTCACAGACAAAACAAGATTCTGAACATCCAGAATAATAATCAATAACAGATGAGAATGTGAATAAAATAGTGGAAATATCTGCATTCCAGTAGCTACTGCTTAAAACAGTTCATGTGAGTAAATCTGCATCATGATCTCATCTGAATATCATATTGAACAGATGCATTATAAAGCTAATGCTTAATGAAAGATGACTTTAGGACTGTTATTTCAGCTCATGTGATCAATAGAACAGCAGGGCTTTAAATTTCTACTGAAAGCTTAGAAAGCTGAGTTTAAATGTGTGTTTGTCTCAGAAAGTTCTTTCTATGTTGATGTGAAGCTGCTGAAAGGCAGAGTAGAGAGAGAGGAGAGGAAGTAGCAGTGTTGTTTTCGTTAACGATGACGATGACGAAATCATTTCGTTGACGCCCCTTTTTCATGACGATGACGACACGATGACGAGCTAAACATGTCTCTTTGATGACTAAAACATGACGGGACGTGTGTAAATTTTCATTGACGAGACGAGACTGGAGGAAAATGTGAATCTCCCGGTCTGTCAGACGTTCATAATGCAGGAAATGTCTGCCTATTCTGCATTAATCTGTCTGTCAAAAGTTAAAAGTAGTTGCATCCTTACTCGCATCCGCCCGAACAGAGACCCCGCGAACCGCGGGCTCTTCCTGTCAAACCTGACCCGCATGTCGCACAGTAATATCTTAAATTCACAGCAGTCTCTGTCATTTTGCCACGTAGGGGCTTTATCTATTTAATTCAGAGATTCCAGCATAAAAGATCATCATCCCTGGTTGTAACAGTGTTCGCTGTTCCCATTACCTGCAGTGCCTCTGTCTCTGCCTGATCTGGAAACGATCCCAATGTTTGATGTTTAAAATGCGTCTGTCCAACGAAAAAGAAACGTATTCTCACCGCCACCCGCCCGAATTACATAAATATCCGCCCACACCTTAACCATGATATTAATCTTTGTCATTTCTATCTGCTAAACAGCGTTTTTGCGGGTTACCGTTGGTTATCTGAACTGCTGAGGGACTCTGGTGAACACCTGCGGTGAGACGCGCAGCTGCTTGGCTGCGCTGTTCAAACGGTGGGAAGTTCGTCTCTTTTCAGAGAGCCGATCTTTTGATTCGGTTCCCAAAGAGTCGGTTCTTTTGAGTCGGTTCCTCAAGAGCCGGCTGTTTCGACTCCAAAATGGTTTGTAATTTAAGATATTTGTAGCCCTATATTTTACCTTAATTTTGCAATAAATTGATGGTTTGTGTGTCAAAAACGTTTTTGCATTCAGTATTTTTATGAGAATCTTCAAACTTTTTTATTTGACAGGGACAGTACATATTAATGAACATATAGCAACATGTTGAATTGTCATTAGTAAGCTAATTAGCATCAGCAGTCCCTTGGCAGGTAAATAAAAGATACACAATATAATAAAACAACAAAATTAAACTTTCAGGTGCCACATGATTATAATACAAGACAACGCAATGCACTCCCCTCACCATTAACTGCTGTCTTCACTTGCAATGGAACATAGTCTTTCTTTCTGTTTTCATATACAAACCTATATGCTCAAATGTAACCAGCAGCATGGTCTCCTTAGTGGCCAGTTTTTCTTTTTTTTTTTTTTTTTTTTTAAATATAGCCTACCTGACAAAAACTACACTAAAACGTTTTTAATTTCGTCGACTAAAACTAGACTAAAACCTTTTTGATTTTCATCGACTAAAACTAGACTAAAACTATCAGATACAGAAATGACTAAAATATGACTAAAACTAATAAGCATTTTCGTCAGAAAGACTAAGACTAAGACTAAAACTCAGATAGCTGCCAAAAACAACACTGGGAAGTAGAGATGAAAGAGGAGACGGAGAGATGGAGGGAGGAGCTGAGCTGTTACTGAACTATAGAAGAGACACAAACTTCCACATTCAACACAGTTCAACACACAAACATCACCTTTATTCAACATGCTGTCTTTGCAGACGTTTGGATTCACTCTGCTGTTTCTAGTCATTCTAACAGGTTGCTTTCATTCTTTAAAAGATCAATTTCTAGATTTTCTCTTTGTTCTTCACTTCTTTAACTTCTCTCTTCCTTCAGGTGTCGGCTGTGAAGAACTCAATGCAGTCAAGAAAGAAGAGTCCAGTTTAGAAGGAAGCTCTGTTACTCTGTCCTACACTTATACCAAACTGTCTACCAGCGATTATTTCTTCTGGTATCGACAATATCCTGGAAAACCACCAGAGTTCCTGATCTCTCACTCTGCTACGGGACGAGAAGGAAATAGAAAAGTGGATGATCTGAAGATAAAAGTGGAGAATAAAGAAATCCACATGAGCATCTCCTCTGCTGCAGTGTCTGACTCTGCTGTGTACTACTGTGCTGTGAGGCCCACAGTGACAGGAAACAGCAAAAGTGTGGAGAAAAGCTTTGGAGCAAAGACAACACAATACTCCACAACATCCACTAGAATTTTTTTGCAGAGCTCACACACTGTTACAGCTCTGATTGTTGAGACCAGAGAGATGAAGCAGGACAGATCAGAGACAGAGACAGAGCTGCTGTGGGAAGCAGGAAACAATGGGATTGGTTGAGCCCCGCCCACTGAACGTTCAGCTCATCCAATGAGATGATTTCTTCCTGATTGTCCTGCAGTGGAAGAACATTGTTCATCTGCTGTGTGTCTGGCTTTAAGAACTCCAAAGACATGTTGCTTTACCTTTTTTGCTTCTATCTCACATTCTAGGTGAGTTTAAGAACAGGGATTAAAGTTTGCTTGAAGCTGCTGCATTAAGCACATATACAGACTGCATTTCACTACTTTCTGCTTTCTTTGCTCTGATAGAATGAAAATCATGTTTGGATCATCTTGGAAATTGAACTGACAGAGTTCTACAGTTGATTTAGTGTGTGAATGTCCACAGAGTAACACTGGACAGGAGACATTTTCCACTGTCTTCTCCTCTCAGCCTCATGGACAATGTTAGTCTGATGGCTTCATTTTCTCTCCTTTTTCCAGGACTAACAGCTGAAGACGCAATCTCTCCTGAACAAGATGAAGTCAGTGGAACAGAAGGACAATCTCTCACTCTCACATGCAAATATACCACAAGTTCCAGCGGCGTTCATCTTCATTGGTACAAACATCATTCTGACCTTCAGGCTCCTCAGTTTATACTCCTGAAAGGAGCAAAATCTTGGAGTCGTGCTGAATACATTCCTGATTCTAACAAGCAGAGATATTCTTCATCAACAACATCTTCATCAACTGAACTGAGCATCAGAGCTAACCCCGGCAGACACAGCTCTCTACTACTGTGCTCTAGAAACACAGTGATACAGTGTAGAAGAGGTTGTGTACAAAAACCTGAACACAGATATGTGACTACTCTTCAAAGAGGAGGGAAGTGGGATTCAAACCACAGCTTCATATCAGATGATTCTGATTTATTCCTGTTTCATCAGAGTCTCTGTGCTTCCAGC
>JALJCO010011914.1:0-29036 GCA_023101725.1 Atherinomorus stipes
TTACCGTCGGCCTCCTGGTCTCCGAACCGTAGTGAGGTGACTGCCGGTTTGTCAGCCCGTTGTGGTAACAAGAATAAGACGGTCCTTGGTGGTCTGAACTCAGAAAACCTTTTTATTAGGGCACTCAGCGTTTTCCATACATCCAGCAACAACTTCTTCTTCTATTGTTTCTTTCTCGTTCTTCTTCTACCCTCTTGTCCCCCTTTTCCACAATAACTACCCACTCTGCCCCCTTGTGGCCACACCGCCTGACTCATAACACTACCCCCACTCTGGATGAGGGGTAAACTCTGAGCATCACTCCAGCTTTGCTACAAACAAAGAAAAACCAACAAAAACAAGGACATTATATATGTGACATTCCCACCGTCGGTCGTTCCAAAGGAAAGGCAGATGAAAGAGCAAAAATGCCTTCAAATGTCCATGATGTTTCTTACTCAACATTCTCACCACTGCAACATAACAGTCTCTGGAGTAGACAGAAGAGGACAATTACTGAAGCAGGCACCAGAGAAAACTCCAAACTAGACAGCATTACTTGTTACCTGCACAAAACATGAAGGAATTTTCTCTCTCCCTTTTTTTTTTAAAAAACACTATTTAAGTCACTTAGCATGTATTTGTAATGACAGCTTAGAGGAGAAAAACATTAGGCATGCTGCAACCAAATGAACAGTCTCACTTTCACAAACAAACAAGTCTGAATGAAAGGGGTGCTGAAAAACACATACATCACTATGGGCTGATGCCATGGCTAATAATGCAATGCACTTAACCAATCAGAACGCTACCAACTCAACTAACAGAAATACGAACATGAGGAAAAGTATGTAATATGATAAACCTTAGTTCTTAGTGGCTCACCCAGTCGCCAAATAAGTCTGGTGGTTTGCAGACCCTCCGTGGTCTTGATGGTGGCTTGGAGGCCACAGCGTAGTCCTGACTGCCAGCGTCTTCCAGCCCAGAGCAAGGCCGGCCATTAGTGCGCCAGCAGCTGCCCAGTGAGCCTGAAGATGGCGAGTCAGGACCCAATGAGGACCCCATTTCAGCATCATTTGTCCCTGACTGGATGTCCCACAGGGTGAGGGGACCACCATCCAGAACATCACAGTCCTTGTCCTCGTCGGTCACCGGGGGCAGGACCTCAGCTGGTGCCCAGGCGCTGGCAGTGTGAAAAACCCAGCTGTTGTCTAGTGGAGTCCTGGAGTAGTAAGGCTTGACCTTGTCATGGTGAACCACTTTGACCTTGGACCTCTGGTTCTTCTGGATTCGGTAGACCAAGTCATCCAGGAGACCCACGACAAAGTAGGGTCCCTCGTAGGAAGGCAGAAACTTCTTCACTTTGTTTTTAACAGACTTTGTGCCCTTAATAAGGTGCCATACTGGGTCTCCAACTTTGTACTGGATCTGGGAAATGTTCTTGTCATACTGCCGCTTGGCTCTCTCAGCAGAACGTCCCAAAGCTTCCCGTGCCATCTGGTGGGAAAGTTCCAGACGCTCCCTGAGCTGCACAACAAAGTCAGGGAGGGAAGGAGTGTTGCCCTGGTTTGGTGGTAAGCCAGTCACCAGGTCAATGGGTTCAGTGATCTCCCGCCCATAAAGCATCATATTGGGTGTTAGTCCAGTGGAGCTGTGTTTAGTGGCTCTGTATGCCATCACGGCGTAGGGGACCATCACATCCCAGTCCCAGTGACATCTCTCAGCTGTAGCTGCCAGGGTTTTCTGTAAGGTGGCATTAAAGCGCTCTACCTGACCATCGGACTGGGGATGGAATGGAGTGGTTCGAGTCTTCTCGATCCCCAACAATTTACACATTTCCTGAAACACAGACGACTCAAAGTTAGTCCCTTGATCACTATGCAGGGAATAAGGGGCTCCATATCTGCACACCCATTCGGAAGCAACTTTCTCCGCCACAGTGGTTGCTTGCTGGTCGGGGAGAGGATAAGCTTCCACCCACTTAGTAAAGTAGTCGCTGACAACCATTATGTAGCGATTATGTCTCTCTGTTTCATTTAAAGGACCCATCAGATCAACAGCAATCCTCTCCATGGGGCCACCAACCTTGACAGTTCCCATGGCGGCCTGGGGAGTCTTCCTGGGGCGAGCCCTGGCGGCGCAGCTGGTGCAGGTGCGACACCATAGGTTAACATCATCCTTCATGTTGTACCAGAAGTACCTTGTCTTGAGCCGGGCAAGGGTCTTCTCTACCCCAAAATGGCCACCCACCGGTCCCTCATGCATCTGGTTAATCACTGCAGCTCGGTAGACCTTTGGTAGTACAATCTGCGGGTAGAACACTTTCCCTTCACTGCAATAGAACTTCCTTAGCATGACTCCATTTTTCTGATAGAGCCGTTTCCACTGAGCCCAGTAACTTTTAGTGGCTGGGCTGCAGGCTGCCACATCGGTCCATGCAGGCTTGCCATTTCCGTTGCCGAACCACCTCCACAGAGGGGCTAGATCTGGGTCAGCCTTTTGGGCATCTACCAGCTGTTCTGGCGTCCAGCCAGTGAATGAATCAGCCTGAGATGACTCGCTCACCCTGGAGATGGTAGGATGACATGAGTAGTGGATGTAGTCATCAGGGGCATGGATGTCAGCTACCCCCACTAGTTGGTGCTGTGGGGGGGGTGAGCTGGATTTTGCCTCTGCCAGATGACCAGTCAGGTTGCACTGTACTTCTTTGTCCTGTAACCGGTTGCTAGGTTCAGGCTCAGGTACATTGCATGGACAGGTTGTTCTACAGGGTCTCCTAGAAAGGGCATCAGCGTTTTGGTGTAGTCTCCCGGAACGGTGAACCACACGAAAGTCATATTCGGCAAGTTTCTCCAGCCAGCGAGCGAGCTGCCCCTCTGGTTCCTTAAACCTAGTCAGCCAGCGCAAGCTGCTGTGGTCGGTTCTCACGGTGAATGTTCTCCCAAGCAGATACTGACGGAAATAGGATGTGAACTCTACTACTGCCAGGAGTTCCCGTCTGGTGGTGCAGTAATTCTGTTCTGTGGGTGTCAGCCTTCTGCTCCCATATGCCAATACTCTCTCCTCATCTCCCTGTAGCTGAGAAAGGACGGCACCCACGCCACAGTCACTTGCATCTGTATCCAGAAAGAGGTCGCCACTATCGAGGGGGTAGCCGAGGACTGGTGCTGATGTTAATCGAGTTTTTAGTTCATCAAATGCTTGCTGGCACTCGGCTGTCCAGTTAAAGCGTGCATACTTCTCTGTGAGTTCATGTAGTGGTTTAGCTATGGTGGCAAAATCCTCCACAAAACGCCTGTAGTAGGATGCCAGGCCAATAAACTGACGCACTTCTGAGACATTCTGTGGCGTTGGCCACGCTGCAACTTTTTGTACTTTCTGAGGGTCTGTGGCAACACCTTTGGCAGAGACGATGTGGCCCAGGTAGCTTACTTGTTCCCGGAACAGGCAGCACTTTGATGGCTTCAGCTTGAGGTTGGCCTCACGCAGCCTGCTGAACACCTGTTCGAGCCGCTCCAGCATTTGGGGGATGTCCCGCCCTAGGACAATGACATCATCAAGATATACCAAACATGTCTCCCACTGCAGTCCCACCAGAACTCTGTCCATGAGCCGCTGGAACGTGGCCGGCGCATTGCACAATCCGAATGGCATCACGTTCCACTCGAACAGCCCCTTTCGGGTGCAGAAAGCAGCAGCTCGACGGGCTCTGGGTGTCATCTCCACCTGCCAGTATCCTGATGTTAGGTCCAGTGTGCTAAAATATTTTGCAGAGGACAGCGTATCCAGGGTATCTTGGATACGAGGCAAGGGATAAGCATCCTTAATGGTGCGATCATTCAGCCGCCTGTAATCCACACACAGGCGTGCGCTCTGATCCTTTTTGCGCACCATAACGATTGGTGCTGCCCAGCTGCTGTTGCTGGGTTGGGCAATGCCACTTTCCAGTCCTTGTAGCACCTGCAGATCAGCAGCAGCTTGTTTATCACTGGCCATTCTGCGCGGTGGTTGTTTTACCGGTGGCCCAGGAACGGTAAGGATGTCATGCTTTACAATGCTGGTACGGCCCAAGTCAGCAGGTCCCATGGAGAAGACGTCACTAAAAGAGTTCAACAGGTCAGCCAGCTTGTTGCGTTCATGCTCAGGTAAGTCCACACAACTCTCTGCATACAGCATCTGTAGGTGGGGGGGACAGAAACACAAACAGCATTATCACATTCAGGAACAGCTGTAACGTGTGTCTGTTGGGCACCCACATGCTTCATAACCTCAGCTGGCTGCAGCACGCCAGCCACGGCACCCTTTTTTAGAGTAATGGGCCTGGCACAGGGGTTGAAGACTCGGATGGGAATGTCTGTGGCCTGTGCCTGCACCACGACACGGGCCACAAGCACATGGTGTCTCTTAATGAACCCTTTAGTGGGACTGAGCATCAGGTCCTTGGCTGCAGCAGGACGGAGGCGTGCGGCACCAGGGACTATATATTCCTGTCCTGGCTCCAAAACTGTCCTGCGTGCCACTCTGACAACATGCGCCTCAGATTTCGAGCTGTCCATGAGGCGGGGCACATCCTCCCCGAAGAGAGTTATCTTGCGACGGCCATAATCCAAACAAGCTTGGGCCTGCAGCAGAAAAGGGTGCCCCAGGATGACTTCACTGTTGTCGGCTGTGTCAGCTATAATGAAGTTCACATCGGAGACATGGTTGCCAATATGAACCTGCACGACTACTTCTCCAAGAACATGAAGGCCTCCGGGTCCAATTCCATGCAGAATCCGTGCTGTTGAGGGTTGAATGGGAGGTCTGGCTGCAGTTGGAATAGTATTATAATAGTGGAGGGGCAACACATTCCTCCGGGCCCCAGAGTCCAGCAAAGCACAGATGTCTAGTCCGTGAATTTGTGCTGCAACACACATTTCTTCGTCTCCAGTTTTTGAGCATACGACAATTGTGTCCAGGTCACAGGGTGTGGTGCACCTGGTTTCTGGGACTCGCTGGATGCGATGACGTAAGGAAGGGCAGTTTTTCTGAAAATGTCCAATGCCTGAGCAGTTGTGGCAGATAATCTCCCCCATGTCCTTTTTCCTGGCCCACTTTCTCTGATGGGATTTAGGTGTCCTCTCTGGAGGGACAGCATGCCTCTCATTTGTACCCTCAGGCACTTCAGGCTTCAGTACATTGTCATTTTCTCTAACCATGGCTGCCCTAGTCCTCCGTTCTGTAGCTTTGGCTGAACCTGCTCGCATCAGCTGGGTGACTGTATGTGCAGCCCTTCTGGTGGTCTCGTATCGGTGGGCGATGCCATACGCTTTTGCCAGCGTTCGTGGCTTCTCCTCCAAAAGTTTCTGTACTATTTCAGCATCATCAAGAGCATTAGTGAAAATCTCCACTGCAATGACATCTTGCTCTAATTCTGAACGGTCAGCGTACACAATGGAGACTTTCTCATAGATGTCGTCACATAGTGCATGTAAACTCTCCCCTGGTGTCCTTGTTCTCTGTCTCAGTTCAATGCCAATGGCAGCTGCATGTTCTGAGCATGGCCCATAGGCTGACTCCAACTCCTCCACAATGCGCTGGTAGCTCCACTGGGAAGAGCGGGGGTTCTTATGGATGATAGCTCCGGCTGGTCCAGTCAGGCTGAATCTCAGCTGCACCGCCATTGTCTTTTCTGACCAATAGTTGGCCTGTGCACAGCTTTCAAACTGGTAGAGGAAGTCTTTCCATGCCCCAGTCCCATCAAACTTGTCTGGTCGCAGTGTGGGGACCCTCTCTCTGTGTTCGCAAAACTCTTCATCGCTGCTGTTCACTGGTGTAACACAGTGCACCGAGCCTGAAGCATGTGGCATTGACTTAGCACATTTTGTGTTTAGCAAGCTGTCACTTCTTTTTATCTTTCGGCCACGTAACTGCTGTGTATCTTTGGGAGAGTCATCATCACTGGCAGGGGCACGGTAAGTGGGTGGTAACACAGTCTGTTTGGTTGTTGGTGCATAAGTCTGTGAAATGGGAGTGCTAACTGCAAAATAGTTATGGTTCATAGGAATAAATGGGGTCAGCAGCTGACCGTTGCTATAGAAAACAGGCACTGGAGCAACATTATGCGGCATAAACGATGAAAACTGGTCTGTTGCATTATAGTTTGACTGAATAGCTACAGACTGACCACATGTTGGCTGCTTCTCTGTAACCATCTCGAAGAAGGGATTAGTTGGTGACAATGGCGGTGAAAAGGCTGTCTGTGCCGAGTTTACTTGTGGCAGAGATGCTTCAGCTTCAGTAACAGTCTGGATTTGTGTTAGCTCCATATCTGTGATAAAGGGGTTCGTGTTATGTCCAAATTTTACATGACCACGATCCGTGTCTTTAACAAAATCTGTGTCCGTCGCAAATGTCTCTTTAATATCCACCAGGAAGGGGTTTGTGCTGGTCTGAGGCTTAATCGTGCCTTTACCTGACACGCCGTCGGAGTTGGCGCTGGCGCCAATAATCATCCTCCCTAGCGCCGCCCGACTTCTTTCACTGTCGTACGTCGCCATTTTCTTTAAGCTGCACCACTTGCCCAGTCGTGTGGTTCAGATATTATCCACCGAAGATCCCGTGACGAGCCCCCAGTGTTACCGTCGGCCTCCTGGTCTCCGAACCGTAGTAAGGTGACTGCCGGTTTGTCAGCCCGTTGTGGTAACAAGAATAAGACGGTCCTTGGTGGTCTGAACTCAGAAAACCTTTTTATTAGGGCACTCAGCGTTTTCCATACATCCAGCAACAACTTCTTCTTCTGTTGTTTCTTTCTCGTTCTTCTTCTACCCTCTTGTCCCCCTTTTTCCACAATAACTACCCACTCTGCCCCCTTGTGGCCACACCGCCTGACTCATAACACACTGTTGTAAAAACTTAATACATTTTTATGAAAAGCATATTATGTTACCACATTAAACACACAAGTTGCCGAATAGCTGAAATCGGCTGACTTGGCTAAAAAATGACGGTTCCTAATTAAAAAAAGTCTTTGCTAATTTACCTTTGGGTGATTACAGAAATGTTGTCAATGATATACACAAAACAGAAAAAAAAAATGTCAAAAGAGCAGTGTTGCACGTAGCCTATATGCAAATTTTAATTCTCCAATTTGCCCTAGTTAGGCTGTCTGCAACAAAAAGACGAGAAATAACAAAAAAACTAAAAATACTAAGGATCAAGAACAATCAATCTCTTCTTCTTGCTGGATCTGGCCAGATGCAACAGAAATTAGGTTACAAGCCTTCTCTCTCCCCTGAGTAAATGGGGGGCCTTTCGTGTCTTGGGGTCTGAAGTCATATACCTTCCACCGCCATTCAGAGAAAAATTCCTCTATAGGATACAGAAAGGGGGAGTACGGGGTAATGTAAAGAACGGTGAACTGGGGATGGTTTAGAAACCAGTTTTGTACCTGTGCAGCATGGTGGAATTCCACGTTGTCCCAGACAACAGTGTATTGCATCTGGTCCATCTGATTTTGCCCAGCAACTCTAAGGTGTAACTGATTCCTGTCGCAGTTTCCATCTTGGTCTAGAACAAGTGAACTTACCTGCTGCATTTTATAGTGCTTACAGTCAATTATGTGCTCTCTCACCTTTTACTTGTGTTTCTAATCAAGTTCAAGTGTGTGGAATTTTGACAGTCATTAGCCGTGTCTCAAACCGCGCACTTGCCCGAGTGCACTGGAACTCAGTGCGCACTGTGTACTTCATCTGTAGTGCACACTATTGTCACTAAATGCTGACCCGAATAGAGCGCTGCACTTACCGGAAGTGACGGACGAGCTTTGGCCGCTAACATGAGCTAACTCTACTGAGCCGGCATAACCGCAGCCTCAAACATATGACCAGATCATAACTGTCATCAGGGAGTGAATAGCGTGGTAGCATGCCACAATATAGATTAGTAATTATGTCTGATAATTTCATAAACGTTACTTAACTCAGTACAACACTGAGTAACTTGATTTCCCATTTCAAACACAAGCATTTAAAATGCCACACTTATTTATCAGTGCCTTAGACTCTGTCCTCACAGGCGTAAACAATGATTGCTTTACCGAACACCAACCAATCACTCCTACGTAGGCCTATAAATAAGTCAAAGGTCAAACTATCTGTCTTCTCAATCTTAATCTCAAGTTTATTTATAAAGCACATTTATAAATGACAATAGTCACCAAAGTGCTATCTACTGTCTTGAACAATAAATAACAACAATGCCGAGAGAACTTTGCTTTAGCCTATTCCATGAGTGATGAGTGTACTTTACTTTGATGTTTCTATTGCAGTCTTATACAATACTGAATCCACAGCAGCAACAGGTTAATTCAGGAAAAAAAAAAAGAAAAAGAAAAAAATGGTTCCCCTTATTGCTAGTGTCGACTTCTATTTGGATTCTATTTTCGCTCTTATATGGCAATTATATTTATGGAACAAATCAATAAAAACAAAAGAGCTTTACTGTAGATTTAGAGCGATAGTGTGTAAATGATATACACAAGTATGTGATGAAATGGGAAATGTGTTTGTGAAGTGAGACAAATGCTTGCTTTTGAGATGTGTTTACAGTCATTTGAAATCTGTGTTTCGTTTTGCAGTAGATAGGGGGCTTTTTGCATTTTCTGTGAGCAATAACTGGATTTGTGTGTAAAGTTTTGAGAAATAGTCAAGAGCTTTGAAAATGAACATCCTGCCTTTTTTATGCAGCAATCTCTGAGTCCTAACCATCAGGTCTCCGCCTCTGACCAGTTTTATAATCTGTTGACCAGCTGGCTTGAAGATCACGTCCATAAGCCCTCTCATGTCGGCAGGTGCCCCGTCCCCACTTGCTGAATTGTAAAACGGTTCTTTACTCTGGAACTGGTGCCTGTTTGAAACTAGTTTGGAGAGCGAGGAGCGCGTGCTTGGCGGAAAGCCAAAGAAGCCGTGCTTCTGACTCCGAACCAGAACCAGCTCATATAGAAAATGGACGCATGGCTTACTCTTATTTTACCCGCCCACCTGAGGTATTCCATTCACAAAAACAGCAACATGTTGCATTGGGCTTTGGCTCATTACTTATGCGGGTGGGACTCGGCCAATCAGAGTGCGTACAGCTGTTTCCATACCGTGTTCATTCTCTGCGTGGGCGCCCATTAAAACTCATCAAACCTCGGCTTTGTTCAGATTTCAGAGGGTTTTTTTTGTGTGTTTTTAAGATAAGCAAAAAAGGTAAAGCGGTGTGCATGAGGTAATGCTACGGACTTTTTTAAATTACTTATTTACCCTCCTCAGCTGACGGACAGCTGCTTATTTTTTTCCCCGTTCTTCATGGGCCTCTGATTGCGTTTGGGCCCTGGTGCAGCTGCACCGTCGATACTTACGCCTGTGGTGAGGTTTGTTTACTTGGGATCTATCCTTAAGTTTTGTGCCTAAGCAAAGTGAAAAAAGCTGTAATAACATGTTAAAAGGGCCAGGGGCAGGATTAAGAAATGAGACTGAGTGATGCGACTGGCGCTGCTGCACTGTAAATGGTAATATTGGCTTTACTAGAATCTATCTAGTAGGCAGAACTTAATTATAGCTTAGTTGTTGGCAATACTTATTCTAAATAAGTTGTAAGAACTTTGGAGGGCAACATGTTACATAACTTAATTTACTTAAGTTGAAACAGCTTAATTAAAATGAGTAAAGGAAAATTAGGGGTGGGGAGGGAGCAGGTTTCCCACAATGCAGTTCACTTCTTTAACAATAAATTGGAGATAATTCACAAATGAGGGATTTATAAATGATGTTGGTAGTGTCATGTGACTGCTCTCAACTTGTTTGTTTATTCCTGCATTTAACATCTACTACCCAGCAGCTGCTGCACCGCGACAGAGAAGTGTGTGTTCTGACAACAGTTGTAGCTAAAATCCACTGGGACTAAGTTCTTGCTACTGAGTAAGATCAGTTACGAGTTCGTTATTTACTTTAAGTAAGATGACCTTAAAAGCATCTTGTTGGCAAAGATAAAAATGAAAATAGTGGGAAACATCTCATCTAATTTCTGTGAAATTAATCCCATCAAGTTTCTTACTCGGCATCCTTCACTTACAGTTTACTCAAATTTATTAAGTTCAGAAAAGTTCTACTAACTTAAACCATTTCAGTTTATTCTACTTAATCACTCCAATTTGAGTTTACTTAATTTTTTTGAGGCAGAGAGTTTGCATATTTTTTTTAAGTAAAGCCAACTTATTAGAATTTACAGTGTGGAAACTGCAGCCACCAGCCAAGCTGGCATGGAAGTGCACACAAACTGATAAGGTTGTTTACTACACTGATACAGTCTTTTTCTTCATAGTGCCACTTTTTAGTGGTCTTTCATTAGATCTGGATCGTTTCCCAATGGCAGAATAATCCATAAGTTATATCCCTTATAACTTTACCACAATAGTCAAACTGAACTTAAAGGGACTGGAGGCAGGAAATATGAAAGAATAAACAAGCATGTCCTGTTTTTTTAATACTTAATGGGTGATGAAGTGTTAAAAACTAAAAAAAACGAGCCCACCTATGTCTCTCTCCGTTGCCTTGAACAGGCTGTGTGCTGCATAAAGTGCTGCAATTCGGTGGCCGAATTTCCCGCGCTGCCCTGCGGATGTGACGTCAAATGACGCTGCATCTGCATCCCAGACAGTTTTGATACAGGAAGAAGACAGTCGCGGTAAATTCAAACACTGTAAGCGATAGTTCTGGATTCTTCTGCCGTCAGCAAACAATCCAGATCAACTGAAAGACACTAAAAAGTGTAACTCCGAAGAAAAAGTGTAGTAAACAACATTTTAGCTTCAGTTTGTGCACGCTCCTCTGACGGCTTGGCTCGTGGCTGCAGTTACCTGAAGCACCAGTTGTGGCAGTCACTAGTTTCATTTCTTAATCTTTCCTCTAGTCCCTTTAATAAACACCTTTCTGAACAATGTTATAAAGTGTTTCACTGCACAAGTTTAAAACTGTATCTTATCTTCTGTTCTTTATACTGTGTCAGATTTTTTGTGTTCACTCTGATGGTCGTCATGTAGGCTACACTTTGGACAATAGTTATTCTTCTTGTCTACAAGAATCAACAGTTCTTACTCTTATTGATCTGCTCATTGTTCAGCCATCATGATATGAATCAGTTATATTTGTTTGTGATGGAACAGCTTTCTTATATATTGTCCGGCTTGGACTATGTTCTGATTACAAACAGAAAACCTGTTTTTAGTTATCTATACTGTAGATTATTGTTACATTAAATCCCTACAGCTTTTTGAGTAAAAAAAAAAGAGACATTCAAATTTAAATTATACATGGAAACAGCCTAACATTTTAAGTTGTACTATACATAATGTGTTTTCAAATAACCTTATTTATTTATTCATTTCTTTAATTCATTTCTTTATATTTCCAGTTATTGATAGTCCATGATTAACACTGTTGTCAAATTGAATCTGATTTACTTTGAATCAAAAAGCTGACTGACTTGTTTTTCTATTGATGTCTTACTCAATCTTTTATTTCCAGCTGAGAATATAATTTGAGGTTTTTTTTTGTCATTTCAACAGAAGGAATAAGAAATACATAAAAACCCACAAAGACATCTATGATTTCCTTGGATGTACAAGCTCAGAACACTGAATGGAATATAGACCAGGGTGTCCTTTTGGCTCTGATGTAATGAGATCAGAGTTATGGGCCATGGAAGAACCTGCAGGTATGCTTCATCTGCTTAACCAAATACACAGAATATACGGATTTGATATTCAAATATGGCATGCTGGCAGCTGAACTTACCTGTATCTACATGTAGGCACATTTGAACAGCACACATATATGCAAATAGTCTTATAAATTAGTTAAACATCATTTGCTCATGGGCTTGTAAGCCTTTATGCATAGAAAACCCTTACTAATGTTTTTTTTTTTTTTTTTTTTTTTTTTTTACCTCTAGATTTCACGGTGCTGCATTATTACCTCCGCCAAGGAGGTAATGTTTTCGGTAGCATTGGTTTGTCCACCCATCCGTCTGTCAGCAACTTTATGGAAGAAGTCCTGGATGGATTTACCTGGAATTTTCACCAGCCGTGTGTCTCAGCCCAAGGACAAACCCATTAAATTTTGGTGGTGATCCAGATCACTTTCTGGATCCTGGACTGTTTTGAAGGATTCTTTATCATTGTGAGATCGGCCATGTTGGAAAGGCTGTTGATGAGGTGTGAGTGCCCCCTTGTGGCAGAGAGTGTGCAGCTGCACATGATGTCAGGATGCAGAAATGGAACTTATGAGCAGCAGTGAGCAAGAGGAAAGAAGACTGTTGGACAGACTTCTAGCCAATTAATATGGTGAACTGTGTGTTTGTGAAGAACTGGAAGTAACTAGTTGTATTTCTGCCTGAACAGGATGCAGCGCTGCCCCTACCCAAATGATTTTCCTAAATAAGCTGCTGCTGTTTAAAAGTTTTTTTTTTTCTTCATTTTGACTAACAATTACAGAAGCAATTCAGTTTATGGGAAGCCATACCACTTCTGAAGCCTATTTTACCTTAATCCACTTTAAATATTCAAAGTAATGGACATCAATTAAAATGACACTTTATAGGATTGAATATATAAATCATATTGATTGGACGTCAAAAAGCAACAAGTAGAATAGTAAAGCAGCAACACTGGCAATCATTACAATTCATCTCTGCACCAGTAACTAATCAGTTAAAGCAGTGAAACACTAACATGTCACAAATACACAATTACTTGCCTGCATGACTATAATATCACGAGAAATTGCGAGTTGCCGGTTTGATGCTGAGGAGCTGCAAATGGCGACACAGAGAAACTGGGAGACATGGCATTAAAAGACTTTTAACATTATATTAAACTACTTGTTTTAGAGGGGCCACAGTGCGGTCACGCCACTCACGCGCCTATATCAGTGCAAAGATATAATTCTTTTTTTTTCCCCATACAGTACAATGGACCATCAAGGCCTTCCTGGTAACCTGAGGCCCCACGCAGCCTGCGTGATCTGCGTGTTACAAAGGGCGGTGCTGACAGGATGTTTATTTAGCCTTTAATGTTATTTAGCTGATTTTTTTTAAGCTATTAAGCTAGCTGACATGTTACATGCCAGTTACTGTAACTGTTAGCCTTGAACACATGCATGTTTAGTCCGAACTGTAAGGGATTTATTAGTGGTAATTAATACCTTCAATGTGTTTATTTGCCGAAAAAATGTTCCTCATGGTTTTAGATTTTTTGACTGAGAAATCTTACACAACTAGTTATTACTATGATTATCTAATACACCACTCTTGTCCTATGTGTCAGTTCAAGACAATACTAACACCAGTTTGTGTCATAACTGAAATAATCATTGTTATATTTACATTTCCTATGTTTAAAAAGAATTGAGTTCGTGACGACAAAGAGAAAAGCAGTGTGTTTTGGGAATGTCATCATCTCTCTCAATCTACACCCGACTTCTGCCACAATGCCGTTTTAATCCTTATTTTCATCCTCCACTTCCACTCCCTCTCTTTTTTTCCAATAAAGTCCGACATGCATTGTAGCTAGAATAACTTATCTTGTTGCAGATTCAGCGCCCAGGGTCAATTTCCCTCCAAATGAGAGAATTATCTGCAACAAGCTGTCCCCTGATGTAAGCCAGTGCCCCTGCCGGCTTCATTTGTTTCAGGCAGGCAAACACAGGGCTAAAAACTCTCCTTGTGGTTGCTTGTCACTCCTTGATTGCTCTGTCAGGCTCTGTTTCTTTATTTGGTGTGAGGCATGACAAGGAACAAGCAACAGTCTGTAACAAACGTCCGTGTTTGCGCTTGAAAGACAGACAGAGCAGAAAAAGAGAAAGTTTGTGGTGTGAAAAAGAGCAAAGGTTCAAACAGGCTGAGAGGATGTTGAGACCATTATAGAGAAAAATTTTTATCTATTGCTCTTTCTGCTTTCTTCTGGGCTGTGAAGTTACAAAATTGGAAGAAAGTTGAACAGAGCTTCCTAAACTATTTCTGACCTATCTGAGTTGACAAAGATACAATAATCAGAAAACATGACAAAAGAAAACAGAAGGAACAAACAAGGAAATACCAGCTGTGTAAAGATATCAAGCCACCTCACATTTCTTCTTACACTGGCAGGAACATTTTCTCTCCTTAGTTATGTGCAGACTCACTGGTACATCCCATGCATATGGTGCCTTGTTAAAGCTTGGATGATCTATAGATCTGCATTAAGTGGCTTTAAATCAACAAGAACTAGAAAAGCACTCGGAGAGCGCAGACCTCCGCCAAGCAGCTCATGTCCCCATCATGTTGTGATTCACACCTAAACTTTTATTGCTACATGTCTTTAATTAAATTGTTTCTGTTTATAAAGTTTAAACTGGAAAGTTGGCAGTTCATAATGTACTTGGTACATTATAGAACTCATTGAGATCCTTTCTTGTAAATTTTTACCAAACACTCAGGACATTTTTATGGAGTTATATGCAAAAATTCCAAAATTTGGCCGATCTCACAATGAAAAAGAATCCTTTAAAAAAAAAATCCCTGGATCCAGAAGGTGATCTGGATCATCCCCCAAAATGAATGGGTTTGTCCTTGGGTTGAGGCACACGGCTGGTGAAAATTTCAGCTCAATCCGTCCAGAACTTTTTCCATCAAGTTGCTAACAGACAGCAAGACAAACCAATGCTACCAAAAACAATCTCCTTAGCGGAGGTAAAAAAAAACACATTCCCCTAAGAATGGTTGGGCATGGACAGGTATGAATGATTGAAGCGGCCAATGTTTAAAGAAAACTTTGAAAGGATGTCAGAAAACCTGGTGAACTATGACTGCACACCACTTTAAAAGATTACAAGAAAGTTTGGAAACTAAATATAAAGAAACATGCAGTGGAACAAGAATTTTGCAAAGTATTTTCCAATTTGTAAATCAGGATTCACAAGATTCCCTTATACTTTTACACAGCAGCTACTGGTTCCTAAGGTAAGCTACTGCACTGATGCTTAGGATGACAATATCAGCTCATCCGATCAACTGTAAACCAGTTCACCTCGGTGACCTGGATAAGAATGCAGAAAATCCTCAGATATCAGAAAAAAAGTGTGCCAACTGTGGAGATGTGTTTGCAACCTGAGATTCAGCGCAGGTGCATGTTGGATGTAGTCTACAAGCCACCATCACTCTGTTCTCATCGCCATGGCGCTTCCATCTATTCAGTGGTTCAGTCCAGTTTGTGCAATGTGCTTGGCCTTGTCTCCATTTGGGAGAATGGTATTTAGCCTGTCTAAGAGTGCTGATGTGATAGTGTCAGCAGATGTGTTCTGGATGTTAATGAACTCAGACAAACTGCTCTTGGATGTAACTGTTGGCATCAGTCTACTGCAGCAGAAGCACGAGCTAGCAGCCAGTGTTGGCAGATGCTAATTGTCTCATATGCTTGAACAGTTAAAGGAAAGAGTGCTCTTTAGCTCTTCCAAAATGCTATTGGTTACCATTGTCAATAAAAAGCCCCCCCCCCCCCTTCTTTTGGGTTTTTAACCATTTTTGATGTGTCTTTTAAACAGCTGCTGTCTTCAGGTGCTCCTCCAACACTTCAACCAGAATATATAAATCCCTGACATTGGGGATTTTCTCACTAGCAGTGACATCATACTCACTAACATTAGGTTTTTACTTCATCCTGCTCCTTTTCTGGCTTTATAATAATTGTTTTTTTGTTTTGTTTTATTTTAAACAATTATGCTATTTAATTGAACTTGAACCCTGTAACTTTCTACTCTAATATTAGCCTAAAATGAATAATATAAGGTGACATATGGACAATTTCTCAATTGCCCCATAAGCAAACTTCAGAGATGATCAGTTGGAAAAACATGATAGTTGCTGTGCGAAATAGAATTTTTATTGTAAGATAATAATGATCTGGAAACTTATATTTATCGGATAGCCTCATGCAACAACTGAATAAACTGCTGTACAAAAACATGCATTCACAATATGTGGAATAAAAATGAACAAAAAAAAAGAAAATAAAAGATAAGTGGCTGTGGCTCAAGTGGTAGAGCAGGTTGGCCAATGATGGAAGGATCGGCGGTTTGAATCCCGATTCCCCCAGCCATATGATGTTGTGTCCTCGGGCAAGACACTTAGGCTGTGATTTACAAAGAATCCAAATAAAGACCATTAATTTCTTTGCCGCACAGATAAATAGCGTGTGCTGTCCCTTCAGCGTTTGCGGATGATTTACAAAGATTACACACTCAATCTGTAACAGGCGCAAACAGCAGTATCTAAATGAGGATTTAGCATGTGCTATTGTGCCATGGAAAGTTCAGAAGAGCATGTGATAAACGCAAAATGAAATTCGACCTGATAGAGAGATATTAGTTCCAGAGGTATAATATGAGACAAATAAAAAAAACAGAATATAAGATAAATATAATAACTATTAATAAAAACAATGCGGCAGGTTTCCCTGTGGGTCGTCAGAAGAGGCCAGTTTATAAGGACATGGATAAGGAGATGCTGTTGAAGATGGTCTGATATTAAGCACCTAGTGCACACTCTTTGGCACAATGCCAGGTGCTGGACCTGCGTAATTGCCCCTCCACTCTACACAAAACTCAGTAAAAAATAGTATCAATTGTTCATGCTACATTACTGGTTATTTTCACTGGGTTTTTCTGTGGGGTGGGGGCCAACTTCACCCAGGACAGCAACCTCGGAGAGGCAGCAGGAGCAGCAGTGTGAAGAGGAGGAACTGGGTCTGGAGAGGAGGACCGTGCAAGAGCTGATCTAAATAAAAAAAAAAATGCCATTGGCAAAAAATAAAAGACAATAAAAAGACACGATTAATGTCGGCTTCAACTCGCATGATGCTACAGCAGCAGATGCTCTGATTCATCTGTCTAGAATAACCCGTGTTGAAGAGTGATGGTGATAGTTTTCATCATTTAATTAAAGAACAAAGAAATTATTTTGACCCAATGCTGCATGTCTGCAGTCCTGCAGCAACCCTCTTTCAGCCATCAGTGCGTGAAGCTGCCAGCTAACACCTGCTTTTCAGACGTGCTAAAAATACACACAATTTTTTTGCGCCCACTTGTCATTGCACGGTTGATAAATCACATTGTGTGTGTTAGGTTAAGTTGTTTGCATAGTCTCCTCCCAATATTTTGTGCGTTCTGGCAGGAACACCCAGATTGCATATTCATCTACGGCAGACATGCAAAATGGATAGCAGGACTAAATTGCCCGTTAACCATCGCAAAACTCCTTTTGCCCTGCTTTGTAAATCAGCTCCAGCGGATTTTTGCATGTGTAATGAAGATAGCGTTCGTTTTAGCACGCGCAACCCTTTCGTAAATCAGGGCCATAATCATCCTTGTCTCCAGTGGGGGCACCACTGGTGTATGAATGTGTGAACTTTCCGGTCGTGGTCGTAGGCGTGAATTAGCTGCCATGAGTCCGTCAGTCTTCACCAGGGCAGCTGTGGCTACATACGTAGCTTACCATCATCAAGTATGAATGAGGGGTGAATGAATAATGGACCTACGGTAAGTGCTTTGAGTGCCTTGAAAATCGCGATAACAATCTAATCCATCATTATTAAATAAATAACCTATAGTCATATGTCATTAAAATGGACTTGAAAAAGAAAAATGACACTCTCCGACACTGGTAAAATATTCATAGATCGGATAATTAATTTTAAGATTTAAACCCTTTATGTTAAAATACTGAAAAACACACCAATCCCACGACCAGACAACATCTTATGTTTTCAAGATGAAAAAGAAACAATGTTTTTATACATTTTGTCTTGACTTTGTCTCCGAAAAAAAGTTGGGTTTTTTTTATCACCGCAGTTTTAACAAGACAATCATCACCATTCATATATTCTTCATAACTGTTTGCCCATTTCAGATTTACAGGAAGTAAAGATCCCCAAGTTCTGTCTCCATCATCTTCTTCTTCTGTTCGGGGGGCCCCAGCCACCCCAAGGTCACTTTCAGGGCAGATACAGTATATGTAATGAAATTAACCAGCAAAGCCTCATTGAGATTAAAATCTCTTTTCCAAGAGCGTCCTGGCCAACACAACAGCAAAGGTGTTAAAAGGTTTCACATGCACATAACATCTCGCACTCAATTTGACAAAATAAGAACAGTTCAAAAGTGAAATACAGTTATTTCAGGATCTAGAGGCAGGATTGGCACTGCGGATAACTGCTGCCACCGGCCAAGCCGACACGGGAGCACGCACAAACTGATGCTATAACATTGTCTATTACGCTGATAGTCTTTTTCCTCGTAGTTCCACTTTTTAGTGTTTTTCAGTTGATCTGGGTCGTTTGCTGACAGCAGAAGAATCCATAACTATCCCTTACAGTGTTTGAATTCACTGCAACCATCTTTTTCCTATATCAAAGCTGTCGGGGTGCGTATGCAGCGTCAATTGACGTCACATCCGTAGCACTGCGCCGGAAATTCAGCCACTGAATCGCAGCGCATTATGCAGCACACAGCAACGGAGAGAGACGTGGGTGGGCTCATTCTTTTTGTTTTTTAATGCTTCATCATCCATTAGTATTAAAAAAGTCGACATGCATGCGTATTCTTTCACAATTCCTGCCCCGAGTTCCTTTAACTAATCAGAATCCACAGATCAAACAGAATATTTACACAAAAATGGAACTGCCTCAAGTTAGCTAACCTTTTATGAAACGCATCTAGCGAGACCATGAAGTATGCACGTTACTTCTCAGTGACCATCAAGTTTACCAACTTTTGAATTTCCTACCTGTGGCAAAGCCATGGCTCATCTCTGCATTTGACTGGTTGGCACTCAGACTTCTTTGCATAGGTTGGTTAGATTTATGCAATTATTTTACAATAATCCTTACTTGACATCCACTGGCTACTTAAGTCAAACACTAGAAATTAATAGACAATGTGTAAATAACGAAGCATGAACCCATTTTCTGATGAAGATAGCATAAGACTCCTGCATATTACAAAGTTTAAGACAGAGGTTTTATCCTTTTGCAGCAAAGGCCTTATAAAAAGTTTGTTACGTGTTCAGTCTCCTTGCTTTGCTTCCCTCCCTTTTCCTCATGATGTCATTGTGTTTTTGTGAATGTAAATGAAAGTAAGTGCAGTCGAGTCAGAGTGTGTAGCTGTAATGCAGACAATAAAACTGTGTCAAGATTTTAGTATGTACAGTATCTCTGCGTGTGTCTGGAGGGAAAAGGTGGGGGTGTTTAACACTAATATTTGCTTTTCATGTCTCTTTTCTGTAGGTAGTGTACCGTGACACCAGTTTGAACTAATTAACTGAGTTGACTGTGGTGATTAGATCTTTATTCCAATACCAATATAACTAATCCTGAAGAGTAATGGACTGTCACACTAAGCCTGCGGGTATTTCTGTATCTGCTCAAATAAAACTCTTTTTTAAAGGCTTTTACTCCTCCTCGACTGTTTCCAAACAATTCTTATTATATTTTCTTCCAGACTGTTTAGTACATTTACAAGATACTTTTAATATCTTAAAAAATATATATACTGTAGATTAGTAATTCACATACAGTGTTGTTTAAGGGAAGGTATTTAAAGTAGCAATAATTAATAACAATAAAAACTCTGACAGAATAAATAACAATTTATCATTTCTAGATAAAAAAAAATAATTTCAAAATCTCTATGTAAAGAACTAGACGTATAATTTCATCTGGACTACAGCGTGGCGTGACACACAGCCTCTCTGTATTGATCTCCAGCATCTAGTTTACAAGCCGGTCCGGCCATATGTTCATGTACTTTCATGTGAGTCACCGTCTCCTCTCTCCTCTAGGAGACATTGGTACTCCATTCCTATAAAATACCGCAACCAGTGAGCAATGGCAGCACATATCTTAGAACGTCAAATGTCTTAATTAGTGCTACAGTAATGTAAGGAACATGTTGCTGTGTTGATTCAATTGAATTTATTGATATTTTCTGAGCGTGGGTTGATGTCCGGAGCTTCAGTTTTGAGCGGCTCAGTCCCAGACTCCCAGCAATGGATCCAGTTTTGCAGTTGTGTTAGGTCAGTAGCACAAAAGCAGAATTAAAGACCCACAATGTAACTTTTAGACCTTAAAGGATTCCCTCAGCTGCAGTACACATCCACGGCCAGCAGATGGAGCTCATGCTCACTGTCTCAAATGTCTCGAGACTTCGTGTCGATCTCTTGGCAGCTGTGTCAAAATGTCTCAGTGTCTCATGAAGCTTCGTTTTCACCATCCCTAGCTGTCTGCCTCCCGAACCTGAATTGGTAGCTGGTTCCACAATGGGGGGGCTGATAGCCGAATGCTCTGCCTCCCATTCTACTCTTAGAGACCCTTGGAACTACCAGAAGATCTGCAGTCTGAGAGCGAAGTGCTCTGCTTGGCATATATGGAACTATGAGATCTCTAATATACATTGGAGCTGGGTCATAGAGTGTGTATTTTCCATACGGGGACACGACTGTGATGTTGCAGCCAACTACTGGTTGCACACCGCGTCACTTACTAACAAACAGATATGAACCAGGTATGAACACAGTGGGTGTTCTGAACGCGCATCATGTCGGATTCGGTAAAGAAACGCAAGAAAACATTTCCGGAAGGAAGAGAGGAAAAGAAAGAGAGAAAGGCACAGCACAAGAGTCAAGATATGACTGTCTTTTACTGGCTGGAGTGAATCACAGTTCAGGTATGATACAAGATGGATGCTAGTTTAGCCACCGATAGGGGGTGTGCCACAGAGAAAACTGCTAAAAGTTCCGATGTGTGTCTTTAACATTTGCATAAAGTACTGTAAAATGTAGCCTGGTGACCTCGCAGGCTTCTAGCCAGGCCAAAGTTTAACACGAGACATAATCTCAAAGACAATTCTGCTCCATCCATTTCATGTGCAATAATTGCAGGAACCAAAATTAATTTTGGATGGACCAGAGACATGCAAGATTTTAGAGCAGCAGTCTACTGTCCTCATCGAGGAAATATTTCATATCAAAATGCAAGATAAATAAAAGCAAGAATTTTCTTTTACAAACATTGCTGTCCTGCTTTCTTATATTGAGCAGCTCAGAACTGAAATAAAAGTAGCTCCAAATCCATCACTGGATAAAAATGAGTTAAATATTCATGTACCTAAAATGAACATTTCTGCTTTATCAGCCTTTTTCATACTTTGAATATAATCAAACCCCTTTTTTCACCCCTACTTCTAGTTTCCGTAAGGGGTAGAAGAAATTCTACTTCTTTGTAGGATTTTAACACCTGAGTTCTGCACTTTATAAAAATCTACCATTGATTGCTTCATTTGTGCTAAAAAGAAAGTCAGAAATGATGTTTTTATTCAACCACTGATTACTTTCTGATTGTTTCTGACCTTATGTGATATACACATGGGTCAAGTGGTCGGTCTTTATCAGACAGTTGATTTTCAACCAAGCTACTTTCTTTGGGATTGATTTTCAGACATTTGATTGCTTGTTTCTGCCACAAAATGTGGGTAAATTAATTGTGAGGCAAACTTGCACTAGCCAACCACTGGGTCCTACATTCTGCTCACTTCCTTGCTTCCCTCTCATTTGTTAAATGCGCTCATAACTGGGAGTAAAGCTGCATTTACTTGTAGTTCTATTACTGAACATATCATACCTATTTCCTGTTCTCATTATTTTAAGAGAATTATTGAGATATTCAAAATCAATATGTATGTAACTGCAGTACTTGAATGTGCCAGAATTATTTTCAGCTAAATATACAAAAAAAAAAAAAAAAACCCACTAAAATCACTGAATTGGAAACCAAAGATAAACAACAAATGATTAATCCCAACTTCATTCGGGAATGTTAACAACAAGCAGTTAAGCCAGAAATCTTAGCTGCATTTTAATTAAAGTAGTGACCAAATCAGATTTATATTATCTGAAGAAGCTACTTACATTAAACGGACTAATGGAACAACATGACTTGGAAAAACTTTCTCATACGTTTGTTTTTAGTTGACTTGACTACTAATGGAGTTTTTACAGGTCAATGGACTGATGTTCTGGTCCAAATAAGATATCTGATCCGCTGACATCATATGAACCAAAGACACATCCAAGACCAGCAGTCAACTTTGCTTTACAACCCAAGAATTAAAACTACACAAACAGCATCAGTGTTTATCTGGAAGAAACTACCAGATCCTTCCTCTTCTCTTTAGGCCCCTCTCTAAACTCCCTTTTATTTCTAAAGTTTTGGGGAAAGTTGTATATTCCCAGTTGCGGTCCTTCTTTCTTCTTTCTGAGCCTCGGGACACCGCTGGGCAGTGGCAGCTCGAAAATGCGTATAATGAATGTTGGTGTGCCATCAAAACAAAGTCAGAAACTCATATTTTTAAGGTCTAAAAGTTACGTTGTGGGTCTTTAAAACTTCTTTATCTGCCACAGCTTTTATTTGATATTTTTCTTATGAATGATGATGATAATTATGATGATATGACTATATGTCTGTTCCTTTTGATCATTTTCACATAGGTTGCTTTATGTATAAAATGTACATAATAAATTTCCTTGGTTAACTTTGAAAAAATGTTGCAATCAAAGAAGAAGAAAAAAATATGTGTTTGAAGGACCGAGGAGGATCTAGAAAAAAGAAGAGCACTTTTGAATGCCAAGCACAGAACATTTTGTAATGTTTGGTAGGAAAAAATGACTAACAAATAAAAAGAGATAAGAAAAAAAGACGAGGATTAAAGAAAGGTCTAAATCAGAGAAAAAAGGAAGGAGGTAGAAAAATAATGGACATATCATCATAAAAGGGTAGCAGAAAAAGCAAATAGATGGAAAAAGAACAGAGGGCACAAAATGCACCGGGAAAATGTTATGAAAAGAATGGCGGGATAAAAAGATGAGGCAGCAAAAACCGGAGGGGGAGGTAGGGAGGTGGATGGATGGGGTGAAAAACAGGTGAAGAAGCAGAAAAGAGGACACAAAGCATCACAGGGAAAAAAGGTGGACGAGGTTGCGTGAGTAACATGGACAGAAAAACATCCAGAAACCTCAAACAAGCAAAAGATGGAGAGCCTAATCAGAAAATGAGATAAAGCAGGAAAGGAAGACCAGATGAAAGATTGAAAGATGCATTTTGGGAAGAATATAAAAGAGCATGTCAAATATAAAACACGGAAACAGAGCAAGTGATTAAAATGGCTGGACTGCAAAAAAAAAAAAAGAATGAGAGCAGCGTGTAGAGTGGAGTAAAAAGGAGAGACTGATGGTGCATATAAGAGAGACAGGGAGAGGGGGAGAAAAGACGGGAGGGTAAGGTATATTGCAGGACTAAGTGGCCACGGAGCAGTCTGCCAAATATAAAATCAATAGACACTATCTCAGTCCAACCTCCTACTGCTGAATCCATCAAAAAAATTTAACGATTCCTCAGTAAAAATGCAGCAAGGCAACACTGGAGAACCTGCGTGTGTGTGTGTGTGTGTGTGTGTGTGCAGGATTTCTAAGGAGGACGTGTTTTGCGTGAATGCGCGCAGAACAGTTGGTGTGTGTTCCAGATGATGTGCAGCATGTTGTCATGTGAACGGCAGAATAGAGGAGTCGTCTGCGTATCTAGCAGTTATAATTACTGTCAACACAACAGCTTTGAGTGTGTCTGTGTGTGAGCATCCGGGACAGTGTTAAGAATATGTAACTGTGTGTGTTGTCCCTCTGTGTGCGTGTGTGTGTGAGTGTGTAAGCTGACACGCGGTTTATGCCAGAAGTAATTTCCAGGTACATAAGCTAAAACATTGCTGCCGTTTTATGGACTTGCAATTGTGTTGATGTTGTCAAGGTCTCTTAGTTCGCCTTACACACACACACACACACACACCCCGCCACACACACTGTCAGAGTCAGACTGCAGCCCAGACAAGGGGAGCTAACTAAATGATTCACTGCCTTGCTGTCACACCCAAGCACACACACACATGCACACACACTTTTGCTGACAATCTGACTAACTGGCTGTGAAACTTACACGAACACATGGCCTCTTAGCTGCGACACACCATTATTTGGAGTGAATAAGTAGTCAAAAAGAGAGGCGGTTTAAAGGGGCATGAAAGATAAAAGTACGGAAAAATAGACAAGAAAAAAGTGGAGGAGAGATCATTAGGGACAGCAGAGGAAAGAGGAGTGCGGAGAGTTGAATGGCAAAGAGTAAAGGTAAGGTTGGTGGGGTGGGTGGGATAGATGGATGGAGGGAGAGAGTGAGGGAGAAAGAAAGTGAGTGATAGACAGAGAGGAGTGTAAATTTGCATAGGGGTGAAATTGAAGTAGCTTTGAAAGGCAATTCAGCTAAATCAATTTGAAGTCCTCTATTGAAGGACTAGGGGGATATCTAAATAACTCAGCTGGAGGTACACACACCACACACACACACAGTCCACATAAATATGCAAACATAAGCACACACTCCCTCACACATGCACGTAAACTGTAAGCACACTTTGGAAATTGGCTATCATGTGCCAAAAGTTTTAAGGCATCAACATATTTTGCCTTTTTAAATTTGCACATGAATGCATCGTTTTAACAACAGAAAAAGCGGCTGCAGATGATTATTAAAGGAAAGTAAAACCAATGTTTATTGCATCCTAATGATAAAAAGTGGGGAGCTTACCTCTATTTAATCATGATGTCTTGCTCTGGTCTCAGAAGCAATAATCAACCAATTAATTTTGTTTATTGGTTTTTGCCCTGCTCTCTTATCATTTCATCTATTATGGATAAATGAATCAGATTCTAGTTTCTTGTGCAGCGACCATTACAGAAAAAGATTCATGTTCAGTAGAAATCTATGCCTGTGAGCTGACTCAGCACAGTATCATCAACAGTAACTATGATCATAATTAATAAAATAGAACTATTAGTACTGAAATAGTATCGCTGTGAATCATCATAGAATTTTCTATTTTGCCAATCTTAAGTTTTGATGTGCAGTTTATGATGTTTTCCTTTTCTGAATTATATATTGTTAATGTTTTACATTTGTATTGGTTATATGGTTAACACGGGCTGTCTCTGCAAACTCCCCGAGAAAGTTATGAGAATGGACTCTCAGCGTCCCTCCCTGTTCCCTCCCCTGCACATCTCTCACGGGAAGTGGACCACCTGGCCAGCACCCCCAAGGCCACCATAACATCTGTGGACAGAGACTGGGTGTGAACTCAGGCGGGTTTTGCGTGTGTATTGGTGTGTCTTTTTCTTCTTTTTTTTTTTTTTGTCTCCAAGGTCTCCACCTGTGTACGTGGAGAGTTTGGAGACCTCTTTACCACCTACCCATCTTTCCTCATGTCACCGTTTTCTTTCTGCAAAGGTGCGCCCTGCAGAGGGGCTGCTTGACCACGGTCTGCCTGATCCTGTCTTGTTATGTTTTTGTCTATGTGTCTTGGACAGGTTGTACTGAAACATGAATTTCCCCTCGGGGATCAATAAAGTATCTTTGATTTGATTTGATTTGATTTGATTTGGAATCCTGCAACTGAAACCTGCTTTACAGCACCTGTTACCATCTGACTCTGTAGAAGTTGTGTGTCAGGAAATCACGTTAACAGGAGAGGTGCGCTCCTCGCTTCGTTTATAATAGGGGATTATCACGCTTTCCGGAATCTAGGCATTTCCCTCCTCCGGGCCATTAGCTGTCCCTGCTCTGTTCCACTTTGTAAATCTGATAAACGCCAACCATACTTAAGTTTTTATTGATTCCCAACTGAAGTGATGCTAAGGAAGAAGTGGATCAAAGCGATCGGGTCGTCGCAGAGAAGGGCCGAACTTTATAATAAAACAATGTAGCACGTTTGTTTGTAGCCGGCGGGGGGGGGGGGGGGGGGGCGTTTTTTATTTTCTTTTCCGCAGAAAATTATTAGGATGAATATTTTTTAATTTTTACTTTCATTTTTCTTTTAACTATATATCTTCTTTGTTTCCTAAACACTTTCTAACCCTTTGAAATTATATGTATATATATATATTTGTATATATATATTGTATATGTGTATACAGTATGTATATATTACATGTAGAACTCAGAAAGCTGATCAGTGAATTGCTGTTTGGCACAGACAGCTCAAAACCTAATTTTAGTTTGATTACCAAATACTAAATTGACTTCTCGTTAAACTTCCTTATCTAACAGTGTAAGACTAAGCATTTGTTTTGTCATTTGTTTTTGTCTTAACTGTATAGAGGAGCCTCCTTGTGAATTTTGTTTGGAATTGCACAATTCTTACAGGAAATTTGAGGTGAAGGAAAGGGCCTGTTTTCATGTGCCTTTCAAGCTGGAACTGATGTGCCTAGCTGGCATCTGTGTCATGTCTGAAAGTGCAGCAGCAGCATGGAGGTTGAAGCTGATCTACCCCTGATGTGCCTCTGAGCTAGCAAGGGAGGTAATATTAGAGGTGAAAACAAGCCTGCCTCTGTGTGTTCATACACACACATCAAGTCAGTGCTGTGGAGCTCACCATTCTAACCCACAGTTCTGTTGTCACTCAGCTGATTCTGCAAAGCTGGCTTGATGTGTGGAAGTTAACACCGATGCAGGGCTGTGCCAGCTCTGCTCAGCAAATGTGAAGAAACAACAAGGAGCAGCTGATATGTGAAAAGGTGATGTGTCATGCTCAAAGAACCGGCTCTGAGAGCCGATGTAGTTTATCTGAAGAGCTGGCTCCCAGTTCTTTAGGAGATTGCAGAACTTTGTTTTGATTGACCAGTATGGAGACCACGTGGCAGGTCACATACGAGCATACCCACATGTGAAAACAGAAAGGAAAGCAGATGTTCACTGAAAGCGAAGACAGCAGACAGCGCCACCTGCAAATAAATTAATAAAGCAAATGAATAAAGCACTGGTTACAAATGTCCACGAGTTATTTCAACAAATTTGTCTCTGAATGATCATGCGCTGCTCATGGAAACACAGCTCGTCTGAGCAGATGTTACACGATATGCAACGCGTTGATGTCAAATCTGCTACATGTCTGTGAATTTCAGTTAGATCTCAGACTTCAGCTATCCTGTGCGAATGCACAACAGAAAAAAATGACACCTGGGGGGCAGTGGCGTTGCTAAGGTCTTATGAGGCTCCAAGCAAAAGGCATGGGATGGGGGCCCAACAAGGGGGTTTTCTACTATGGTGTCATTTCATTGCAAAGTAAATGCCCATTCTAGTCATTGCTGTGCAGTACAATTTGTCAGCCCTTGGGGGCCCCCAAGAGACAGGGGTGCAAGCAACTGCCTGGCTTGCCTGTCCACAGGCCCCACCCCTGCTGGAGGGTTATTTATGTATTACATGTGGTCCCTACTAATCCCGTCACAATCGGGCTGAAGTCACTTGCCATGACTAAAGGAAATGCTGGGATACGAAGTTCTTCCAGAATGACAGGAACTTTTCCTCCTGCTAGACCGCTGCTTATGGAACGAAATCTCGCGAGATCTCCTTGTTTCGAAACAGAATCTTGCGAGATTCCATTGGTAGAAATATCTGTCTGAAATAAACTACCAGTATTTCTGATATCACATTTTAATGCTGATATCGGCCGCTAATGTCGGTAGGCTGATAATATCGGACATCCCTACTTACATTACTTACTTGTCATGGGTCTTTCTGGTACCGCATGAACTTCAAACTCCATATCAGACTCTGGGTCCAGCACATACAGCTCCATAACAGATTAATTAATGGATGGATGGATGGATGGATATTTTCTGCACTCCAAATTATCCATATAATTTAGCATGTAAGGAAACATTTACTTATCTAAAAATCTCAGGCATGCAATTCAGTAATATATCTGCATGTCTACATCAGATTTGTGAACCAGTTTTAAAGAAGCATATCTATTTATGCACTTGTTCTGCTGACTGCAAGTTTTGTTGTGATATCCTTACATCATAAATGTGAATGCCCCTTTTCGCATTCATTTTAATACCCCTGGCAAAATTTGATTGTCAGTGAGTCGCCTGGGAAAATAAATCATCCAATTAACACCGAGCAAATGGGCGGGATTTTAATTAGAGCTGTCAACATTCCCTCCCTCCCTCACTGTTATTTCAACCGCTATTCATCTTTTCTTTTTCAACACTTGTTTTGTTCTGGTGATTGCTATTCCAGAGAGGATTTTTTTCCCCAACACCGACACCGACGCAGATACTGGGAAACACTCGTGCACAGCTGCAATGAGCACGCACAGTTTGAAAGCACACACCCATAAACATGCAGAGCCAGTGCTCATCATCAAAGTGATGCTTTTGTCAGATTAGTATTGAGAATATGAGCTTGGGGGATAGAGAATATAATAGACTGAAGTTGTAAACAGTGGGTTTCATGTCATTATATCATATCATATTCACTGCGAGCTATTTTAGCTCAAATCAATTGGGAATACTTCGATACTTAATCACCTGTGACCCTTCCCCCTTATGCAAATACAAGCTCTTTTTTGTTAATGTCTTTATCCAATACTCAGTTTACGAAGGGAGTTATAGAAAGACATGCACCTCATATTAAAGGCAAATCAAATAACAGCGTTTAGTTTTACTACTGACAACTTATTCCACTAAATTCACCAACAACCCTGGGCAAAGTTTATTTCATAGCCGAGATTCAGGTAATGGTTGGGCTTTGGGTAATAACACTCAAGCATGCAGATTATAGCCTCACCCCATGAGCACTATCCAAACACCTTTACTTTCAGTAGATGGAGACAACAGAGAAGTCTTTTTCAATATTTATTTTTTTGCTGCTAACTTAGGCGACTTTGTCGCTTACATTTAGCGACTTGTCATTCCCTCTCAAGCGACTTATTTTTAAAAAACTGCCTAGCGACAAATCTAGCGACATCCTGGTGTTCATGGAGACAGATAAAAGCGTTTACTGAGCCCCACTCGTTCATCGGGAGTTCTCTGCCGTCAGCCCCTCCCTCCCTGTTTCCAGGCTGAGCTGCTGT
>JALJCO010011915.1:0-73690 GCA_023101725.1 Atherinomorus stipes
TAAATTTGTTTGATGGTCTGAAACATTTAAGTGTGACTAACATGCAAAAAAGTAAGAAATTAGGAAGGGGGGCATAACTTTTTCACACAGCTGTATCTCACTATTTTTGACTTTTCTGAGCCTGTCAAGTGCCTTTTCTGACCCATTTTGCCAAAGAAAAGAAAGTTGCCTCATAATTATGTTTGCCTAATACATCTGATATAGGGTGCTGATGTCATTAGACCACACCCCTTCTCATTACAGAGATGCACATCACCTGATATGCTTAATTGGTATTAGGCTTTGGGCCTACACAGCTTGGAGTAAGACAACATGCATAAAGAGGATGATGTGGTCAAAATACTCATTTGCCTCTGTAGAGTAAGAAACTAAAGACACCCAATGATTCTACAGCCGGTTGAACTTCTTTTAAGAGTAGTTTTTTTTTTTTTTTTTTTGCTCCTTTCTTCTTTCCATCTCTCCAGATCATTGAGGTTTGTCATCTTAGTTTCTGCAGCTCTCTGAAGGTCCCACCACAGCATTTCAGTCAGATTGAGATCTGAAACGTACCTGGACTACACTGAGACCCCCTCCTGCAGCCTGTGTGTTTCCAACAGTCAGGTGAAGAAGCAGCTGGAGAGACTGAACCAGAACAAGACTGCAGGTCCAGATGGTGGTAGCATTGACTGAACCATGGCAACACCTTGCTCGTTTCTATTTCATCCATTCATTGTAGATCTTGTAGATTTACATGTTGTAGATTGTTCCAAACAATACCGAAACCTGTTTGGGGCTTCAGTAATTTTACATCTAAATCAAGACATGTACAATTACAATAACTACAAGAATTTTCAAAACATTACACTTTTTTTTTTAGATTGCATTGAAATATAGAGGACAGAATTTAAAAATGAAGAGGTTTTTCAGGAAAATGTGTGCACCAGCATGCCTGGCTCAGACTCACTTTAAGCTAATCACAATAACGTCAGTCTCTTAGCATCACAACTACAACACATTTGTTCACACATGGACATGACTGTGCTCGCGTGAATGAATATGCACATCTGTAAACTTCTGTCTGACTGAACCCATCTCGCTCCAATTTGAGCTCTCGTGTCTGAGAGCTGCTCTGTCAACATGTGCGTTGTTGAGTCTGTCAGAGTTGAAGCTGAACTCAGGAGCAGTAGTGCAGTCACTTGTATAACACTCTTCCTCTGTGCACTGCAGTTTAATCAGCTGTGAATGCCAGCACACAACAGCACACTGAAACCATTGGCAAAGTCAAGTTCTACACTCCTCTTCAGAGAAGGGCCCAATTATGGCTGTGAGTGTACTGACACCATCCCTCACTCCACCATAAAAACCACTTAATTGAGTCACCAACCGAATTTAATAATCCTGGGAAGATAATCATCCAGCTCAGTTTTTCAGACCCCACCCCTCACGCCATCGGCTCTGATTTAGACGTAAACGGACATTTCAAGTTATTCTGCTTTTGTAATTGTGACGCTTTGCAGTATTTGAGATCATTACGCAGAAAGGAAGACAACATTGGCACATTTCTCACAAAATTTTCCCTAGAAGCGAAGTAAGATGTTTCATCCTATACGGATTCTACACCTTACAGATACAACATGGACTTCTCAAACTGAGCTGTCTGGATTCCAGTGAGCGGGATACCCAACCCCTGGTCTAGAAGTGAAAATGTGTCGCTCCATGTACACATAGATGTCACGTCAGCAAATTTACCATCATGCCCAACAGAGCAATCACCAAAGTCCAACCTGCCATCTGGAGAGCCATGTCTGAGGATGAAGCGTTGAGCTTTTTGTTTCCTTTTCCAAAGAGAGAGCAGGAACAGAGATGAAGCTATTTTCTCTTACTGGGTGCTGTAATTTCCTGAGTTATGTTCTGCTCTTTGCTGGAGCTGTCTCAGCTGTAAGACAAAAAGCTAATCAAAGGCTCCTGCCTTCAGGGCAGGTAACCCCGGCATGAACTAAAAGAGAGAGCAATATCATTCCATCACTCAGTGTGCCACATGCACACTTCCCCCTCCGCTTCTTCAAGCTCTGAGAAAACATTAGTTCTTGTTATATGGAAATAGGGGGAAATTTCCTTTTAATGGCCTATTAAGACATAGTGTTCTCATTTTTCCCCGCAGCATGCTCCCTCATAATATCCTTCCAGTTCTGTGTTGAGCTTCACTTCGTCATCAGCAGCTCTGGTAAGATTCACAGTAGCCTTACTTAAAAATGGGATTTCTGATTAATAGTTATTTGTTTTTTTTCAGTGGAACTAGTCTAAACAAATAAAGAAGAAATGTCACACGCTGATATTCTGTTTAAACATCGGTATCAAGTTTTCATAATTCATTGGACAATTTTAACCCAAGCTTCTCTAAGGTGTTTTCTGCTATTTTTTATATGCTTTTTTTTCCCGCAATAAATAAAACTGCATGTAGAAGCTGAACCTTTAATCCCAGTTAGCATCAGAACCTTTAATTCCAGTCAGAATCAGAACCTTTAATCCCAGTTAGCATCAGAACCTTTAATTCCAGTCAGCATCAGAACCTTTAATCCCAGTCAGCATCAGAACCTTTAATTCCAGTTAGGAATAGAACCTTTAAATTCAGTTAGGATCAGAAACTTTAATTCCAGTTAGCATCAGAAGCTTTAATCCCAGTTAGGATCAGAAGCTTTAATTCTAGTTTGGATTAAAAAATTTAATCCAATTCAGAATATAAAGTATAAAATTCAATTAAAAATTATAAAAATTTAATTCATGTTAGGAACGAAAGAAAGTCCGGCCGGATTATTGGGTGGGCGTTTTGGCATCTGGCTCATTATTATAATCGGGGAAATGTGGGGGAGATAGAAAATTTAGTTTTGTTTTAATTTGAAAAAGGAAACTTTGCTTGCGGGTTTTTGTTCTCCCCTTCCTTTCTTGTGGTTTGTTGGGGTTGTTCTTTGCCTCCTCTCCCTCCCTTTTATTGGGGGGGGGCTTTTTTTGTCTCCCCTCTCTCCCTCCCCCCCTCCCTCACTCGGTGGGTAGGGAGGGGGGGGGGAGCCGGAGGATGAATTTATTTTTGTTGGGGGTGGGTTTTTAAAACTTAAAATAAAATAAAATTTAGTTTTATGTTATTATAAAATTACTGGAGGTAGAGAAGATGTAAGGTGAGATTAAGATGAGGAGGGGGGGGTAAATTTAGATGTGTTAGGGATAATGATAGGAATTTAATTTTAATTGTGGGTGATTTGGCTATTTAAAAAAGGAATAAGTGGAGATGTGATTTCTATTTCTATGTTAATTTTTTGTTAATGTTATATAAATGGATAAGTATGTGTTATTTGTGTCATAATGGAGATAAATGAAAAAGTTAAATTCAAATCTTAATTTCAATATAATTTAATATAATATAATATTATTATTTTCTTTCCATCTATATTTAATTGAGGTTTTAATTGGAAGGAAAAATTAATTAATTAAAATAATTATTAAAAAAAATAAAATGAATTAATTAATTATTTTATTTATTAGTTTTTTTAAATGGATTAATAATTTTAAAAATTGTTTTTAATAATTATTTATTCGTTAGGTTGAATGGAATGAAGAATAAATATGAAAAAAAAAATTAAAAATTATATTTATTTAAGGGGTTTTTAAAAATAAATCATTAATAAAATATTATTAATTAATTATTTTTATTAATTTGTTTGTTATTATAAGTAGTTTGTATTAACAATTATTTATTTATATTTTGAAATTATAATTTATAAAATTAAAATCAATATAATTAAATTATTTTAAATTATATATATATAATTAAGGGGAGGAGAAAATTAAAAGGAGTTAACACATTATAAAATGATTTATTGGGGGTGAAATGTTTATTTTGGGTTGGAAAATTTGGGGGGGAGAAAGCAAAAAGAATGGAAGCAAAAAAAAAAAATTTTAACAAATATTAAAAAATATCATATTTATTGTGGAATAATATATTTTTAATAATAAAATAATATTTTGTAAATAAAAAGAATTTGGGTCAAATTGTAATTTTGTATATTCTGGGTTATATATATATTGTGGTGGGTATATTGTAGGTGATATGATATGGCGGAGATATTGAATATCGGTTAATATATAGATATAAGTTTTTTTAAGGAACCGACTATAGATATCGGATTGGGCCTGAGATATATCAGAACCTTAAATTCTAGTCAGCATCTAGAACCTTAAATCCCAGTCAGCATCAGAACCTTTAATCCCAGTCAGCATCAGAAACTTTAATCCCAGTCAGCATCTAGAACCTTTAATCCCAGTCAGCATCAGAACCTTTAATCCCAGTCAGCATCAGAAACTTTAATCCCAGTCAGCATCTAGAACCTTTAATCCCAGTCAGCATCTAGAACCTTTAATCCCAGTTAGCATCAGAACCTTTAATCCCAGTCAGCATCTAGAACCTTTAATCCCAGTCAGCATCAGAACCTTTAATCCCAGTCAGCATCTAGAACCTTTAATCCCAGTCAGCATCTAGAACCTTAAATTCCAGTCAGCATCTAGAACCTTTAATCCCAGTCAGCATGTAGAACCTTTAATGCCAGTCAGCATCAGAACCTTTAATCCCAGTCAGCATCTAGAACCTTTCATCCCAATCAGCATCAGAACCTTTAATCCCTGTCAGCATCAGAACCTTTAATCCCTGTCAGCATCTAGAACCTTTAATTCCAGTCAGCATCTAGAACCTTTAATCCCAGTCAGCATCCAGAACCTTTAATCCCAGTCAGCATCTAGAACCTTTAATCCCAGTTGGCATCTAGAACCTTTAATCCCAGTTAGCATCAGAACCTTTAATCCCAGTCAGCATCTAGAACCTTTAATCCCAGTCAGCATCAGAACCTTTAATCCCAGTCAGCATCTAGAACCTTTAATCCCAGTCAGCAACTAGAACCTTAATTTCCAGTCAGCATCTAGAACCTTTAATCCCAGTCAGCATCTAGAACCTTTAATTCCAGTCAGCATCTAGAACCTTTAATCCCAGTCAGCATCAGAACCTTTAATCAGTGGTGGATTTAGCAATTTGGGGGCCCAAGGCGAACTTAGGTAGGGGGACCCTTTAATCTGGACCTGTCAATATGCTACTTGCATGCTCGCTGCTGATTTCATACTTAGGAACTCATTTAAGATTTTGACACAGATAAAAAGGGTCTTAAAACTGCCAACTTTGTCCATTTATGCCCCACTGTGTCATAATCCTTGCTTCAAACCGGGCCTGCTGGATCCTGTCTTCGGGCTCTGGTCGAGGGGGGGCCTTTCCCCCTCAAGGACCTCTTTAATAATAAACAATTGTTGTCATACCCGCAGCTGCAATCTAAATTTGATCTAAACCCAAACCATTTTTTTCGTTATCTTCAGGCTAGGAGCTTTGCAAACCAACTTAGTTTGAGTTCAAATCAGCAACATATTTTCTATGATTTACTCGTAAAACCTCCAACTTCCAGACGACTTGTCTCGCAGTTTGTGAACGTCTTCACTGTAGCAACATCATCCCTTCATATCAGAGACGCATGGGCCAAAGATTTGGGGGTTTCAATCTCTGCAGCACTATGGGATCGCATTCTGGTGGGAATAGGACTTTGCTCTGTTAACGCCAGACTGCAGTTAATTCAGTTTAAAGTGGTACATCGCCTGCATTATTCTAAAGCATGGTTAAGTAAAATATTCCCAAATCTTTCGAACACTTGTGACAGATGTGGACATCCTAATGCCACCCTGGGGCATCATTTTTGGCATTGCCATCAATTATTATCTTTCTGGTCTGATATTTTCTCTCTTTATTGTGCTGCGTACAAACAGCAGATAACTTTGGACTGTCTTCCTGCCATTTTTGGGCTATCTGACTCCTGCTCTGCTCTTCCTTTACCTGTACGACAGGCTCTCTCTTTTGGGATGGTTGTAGCTAAACGTGTTATTCTTACAGAGTGGAAATCTGCCTCACCTCCCTCCTTTAAGTGCTGGCTAAATAACATGGCTTCTTGTTTACACCTCGAAAAAATACGTCACGCACTCAGTAACGATGCTCCCAGATATGTTAAGGTTTGGGGGCCATTTCTTGAGCACTTGAACAGTCTTGGGCATATATGTCGCAGGTAGCGTCCCATCTTCTCATTTCCCACAACAGCGGTCAGAGCCTGACCGATCAGGATATAAGCTGGTATCTGATATCTTAACACATTCCCTAATTTAAGAGGCTGCGATAGAGCTGTTTTTTTTTTTTTTAAAATAATATGTGTATGTGTATGTATGTATGTGTGTGTGTGTATATAGGTGTATGTATATATATATGTATGTAGATATATATATATTTTTTTCTCTTTTATTTTATTTTTCTTAAATTTACCTTTTCTCTCACTTGGGGGGGGGGGGCTGTGTTTATCATCTTGGAATATTATTGGTTGACTAACAACTGGTCTGGGATCTGTTTACTAAAGGGAGGGTTGCACAAACATATTGTTGAATGAAGAATATGTAAGAGCTCCCAGTGCTGTAAACCTGTATACATTGACTGGTCCTGATTCATTGCAGATCTACGTGCTTTTGTGTAAGTTTGAGCTGTGGACAGTCTTGATGTCACCATTTTTGCTACTGTATGTTGATAATGATTTGTTGTTGGAAATAATTTAAAAAAAAAAAAATGCTGCTTGCATGAAATAGGGTAGAAAGTGAGAAATAAGTTTCCGATATAACACCAGTATATGTCAAAATGCAAGTTTTCTTTTCTATTTTTCTTCACAGTCGCCTACTGACTCAATTGTAGAGCTACAGGAAGCTTTAGAAATCATTCAACTTAATCTTAATTCTTTAGACCGAGTTCTTTAAGAGAAGACAAATAAAAACATTTTACCAGAACCCTGCCTGGTCTCTCCCTGCAACAGATGTCGTTCACAAGTTCTAATCTTTCCTTTACCAGTGAAGACCTTGCATCCTCCTCATCATCCAGCTGCTGGTCTCTGGTCTAAGTCTCCTCCCTGTCCTCCACTCTAGAAAGATTTATTTTAAATACGAAGAAAACGATAATTAACACAAGTTCTGCACAGAAGTGAAAGAGGACTGAAATTGTTCCCAGCATGGACATCTTAGCAGGGGATGGAACCAGTGTTGTGTTAGTACCTAAAAAACGTAACTAATTAGTTACATCTTTGTTAAATATTAAACTGTATAATTATTAAAAATGCTTCCAATAATGTCCTTATAAGTTAACTTCAGTGTTGTAAAAAAATAAATTCAAAGTCAAACACTAAAACCGGTGAGTGGGTCCCACAATGATTTGGAGGAAAAAAAAACCAACAAAAAACTACCAAAAAAAAAACTATATATATTTTTAACTATATAATAACAGCTGCTCAGAAATAGTCGATCAAATTTCTGTTTTACTGAATGAGAAACATAAAAGTTTCAGCAGCAGACACATGATGCAGTTCTGATGCAGATGTCAATAAAATGATATTTACAGCCTTTTCTGAGAACCACTGCACTTTACATGCAGTAAGTGATGTGAAATATTACAAAAACATTTTAAGACTAAACTAGCATGTTTTTGTTGAACAGACTGCATTTCCAAGTGACCTCACAGAAAAAAGAGCCCAAAGTTTCCTCTGTGGACCACCGTACCACATGTGAACAGGGACTCAGCTGTTTCATGTAAAGAGTAATGTGTTACAGGTGTTGTAACTGGCAAAAGAAGCAGCGTTACAGCTCCCCAACACTAAATTAAACTTCAGTACCAACAGATTTCTAAGCAGCTAGCTCACATGCTAACCAGTCATCTTTTTTTTTTCCCAATGAACTTCATTGAAAAATGTTAAGATATGTAGTGTAATCAGAAAGCAAATAATAAATAAATCTTAAATAAGAGATTTGTGAAGTCAATGTTAACATTGGAAAATATGGCAAAGTGGAGAAAAACAGTAAATACATGAATAAATAAAATGCCACGAAGGAAGGAAAAAAAAAAAAAAAGCAACCAAACACAGGGAAAAAGAGTTTCAGTACATTATTCTTTGAAAAATCTCTCGTATGTTTCTGTGCATACGGAGCTTTGTTTAGAGTCAATTAGCGAAAGGGATTTCATGTATTTTTCAAATTCACGTAAGAAACTTTTTTAAAGAATATTTACATTTGTCAGTCAGTCAGTCAGTCATTTTCTGTACCGCTTATCCAGTTCAGGGTCGCGGGGGTGTACATTTGTGTATATGAAATTTGCCATACAAAATGAACAAGTTTGTTATGAAGGTGATCTCAGTATCTGGATGGATAAAATACATTATCACACTTCTACAGTCAATTAAGATGTTTATCTTTACTTTACACACTGTATACTGCTCAAGCTGAGTCCAGACATTGATAGATGGACACAGTGATAGAACGGGTGGGTTACGGTTTCTGGTTCCATATTACAAAAATTGCATTTATTTTCAACATCTGAAAATTTAGAAAAATATATTTGTTGGATATGGTGTGTAAAATTTTGATGTGAACCTCATTTATTTTATTGGAAATACAATACTTATAAGGCAAAATCCAGGCAACATCCAGGCCTTCTTCCAGTCAGTGTCCATAAAGATGTTATCCCAAATGCTTTCTCTCGTGGACTTATTCTTCTCTTTTCAGAAAAAAGTATTACGTATATGTTTGTTGTTGCATTTTGAATCTGTTACATCAAGACCATTTATCAATAGAAGGTTTTTTATTCTTAGTATTTCTTGATACTGGTAATGGCTTTGCATCAGGAAAGAAAGGCCATTAGGAATATCCTTATTAAACTCTTTACATGTAACAGGGAAGGATTTAAGATGAAGAAAATGTTCATAACTAAGCATAACACCATGACAATCAAAAAGGTCACATACAAAAACATTTTTTTCAATCCAATTCTGTTTAAATATGGATTTTTTTCTTGATTGTAATATCTTCATTGTTCCATATTATTGCTTTGTGGGGGGAAAAGTTGTGTGAATAACACAATTTCCAGGCTAAGAGAGCCTGTTGGTGAAATTTAGATAGTTTTAAAGGTAATTTAGGAACACTGAAATTACAGGTGAGTAAAAAATGTAAACCACCTAACACCAGTCAGCCATCATTAACAGAACAGCTTTAATCAACTTACATCGTCTGTTTGGGGAAAAGCTCTCCGATGTTTTTTGTTGTTTGCTGGCTCTGATCTGGACATGAGGAACACCTGCACCTCTCCTGCTGGCAATCTGCCGCACGCTTGCATTTAGCACGTGTCACATGGTGCGTTCAAAGACTGCTCGGAAAAACACGTTGCCACATGCAAATGATTAATTAAACTGTTGTAATGGCAAATAAAAGTGCAGGGACAGAGGACACAGATACAGGAGGAGCGGCAGACATGTACCAGGCCTCCATTACGCCTGTTTATGTGTGTATGAAGGAGAATGATGGGGGCAAAGGCGCTGTTAATGAACGGTGTGATTTTTTTCCAGCTGGTCGGGGGCCCCCCTCATTTGGGGGCCCCCAGCAACTGCCTACCTTTGCCCAATGGTAAGTCTGTGTCTGCCTTTAATCCCAGTCAGTATCCAGACATCATGTTCCAGTTCAGCTTCAGTTGTCAGATTATGAGGCTAAAATTATGTAAAATGAATGTATCAATGGATATCACACCATAAAGACCAACCAGAACCAGAATTTATTACTAACAGTTTTTCATGGAAATAACACACACACATCAACACGGCGTCAAACTTGACTGAACTGGATTTTACCTTTTAAGTACTTTGAAACTACTTCTAATTTTAAATTGAAACTAAATGCAAATACACTGAACTGAATCCAGACTTCAGACTAAAACGAAGACTTTCTAGTGTTGTCTTCATATGCAACAGCTCTCTTGTTTGCCCCCCTCCACCCTCGCTTCGATCACTACTCCTGACTTTTCTCCCCTTTTTTCCTCTAATTCACAAATAAAACCCCTCTGGCTGTTCTCTGGCCTTCCCAAATGGGTTTAAGGTGACAAGCAGCTTCCATCAAGCCAACGCCAGTCTCACTGTAAGCCCGTGCTACATGCAGAGGCACACATGCTGTATGATTGTAGTCCTCTGGTTGGAGTGTTACTCAGGCTGTGTGTGTGTACGTTGCCTTTCTTTGATTAATCGGTGCTTTGCTCTTCATAAGCTCTGTGACCTGCAGCTTCTGTAAGAATGCGTAATGTCTGCTGGAGGTTACAGTGCCTACTGCTACTTCCACTGGGTCTTAGAAACCAGGATTTACCTGCAAAGCAGCAGTAGGCAGTAATAGTAAACTGAGATTAGAGATTAATACAAGGACTACAGATGCAAAATGTTGGGATGATCAATCTTGCATCTACTTAGAGTTTTATTTATTTTTCATTTTAAATATTTCCACGATGATAGAAAAAAACTGTTATTTATGCCTTTATTTTAAAAAGGCGTTATAGAAGATGTTTCTTTCAATAATTTTGTCAATATTCTGTGAAATTGGGTCACTACCCTTATACACTGTGACTAATTAAAAGCTTTAGTTATATAAATATTATTATACATCAGCTGTGAAAGTTATCGGGACTGAAAAACATCCACCAATCATCTCTGCATTCCTTACATTTTTCATTTGTCAATTGGCCGTCAAATGAAATGATCACTCTTACTACCATAGTAAGAGTGATCAATGAGAGTGATTGACTGGCGAGAGTAATACTGCGCACTCTCATCTGATGTTCCCAGTAGGTTGCAAAGAGTTATTTTGCTAGCAGTTAGCGACGTTTAGACAACAACATCTGTATACTTGCTTTTTTTGACATAATGGAGAATCTGTACCTGCTAGACCTGACCTAGTAAAGGTCAAGTCTTTCAAATCTGGCAGGACATTTTCAGTTTTTCAACACATAAGAGAAAATAAAAAAGTGAAAAACTGCACCTCATGTTTTTCCAGCCCAGGGCGCCATGTTTGGTTGCTGTTTTTTGCTTTATGGCACGATGCCACACACCAGCAACTGGATATCAACACATGCACCAAGGCTGATTCATCAAAGAAACCCAACAGGACACTGCCAGAGGAGGAGAGGACACGGAAGACACAAAGAGACAGGAGGAGATGAGACAAGAGTCAACATCAGGTAGACTTTTACTGGCTGGAGAGATCTCAGAGAAGAGGTGGGATGAAGATGAAGCTGGGTTATGCTGGGCTACACCAAACGGTCTCCACTGTCCCAGTAGGCCTGGGCAAAAATCCGGTGAATGAATTCATTCACATTTTTTGTTGCAGGTGATTTAAAAGTAAGTAAATCGAGGTTTTGTGTAACGGCACATTTTTGATAGCCTGGTACACCAGCCTGACTAACGCCATGTATGAAGTACACGGCAAGTCAGTCTGGCCTGATGCAAGCTGATGGTTTATCGAGGAATATTCATCACTGACCAATGCATTGAACTTTACGTCTATCAGGTTTAATAAAGGCTGAAACAACGATGTATTGTTCACCAACCACTCTTTCACAGAATGCTACGCCATGACTTCAGCCCTCTTGCTGCTATCGGGTCTGTTTTAATAAATAAATCAGCTGTAACACAAACTTTTGAGCCAACTTTAATTATCCTGTTATCTCGAGGAAATGATTCTTGCTATCCCAAGAAAACGAGAAAATTAAAGGAGTCACCACCCGGAAATCCCACTTTTCACGTTAAAACGTGTATTGGAATAGAGTGAAAGTGGCTTCGTTTTTTGAGTGCGGGCTCTCTCTTCTCACCAGAATCGGCCACAAGAGTGCGCTCTCCATAGTACGCGATTTGAATTTCTTTCTCCGAATGACGTGAACTACAGAGGCTGCGAGTTTCTAAGCTAGCCTCTTTAGCACCACCTGAAATCAGCTGATTACCTGCCGCGTAGTGGCAGTTAATGACCAGCTTTGTCAGAGAAGAGGATTATGAGGAGGAAGTGGGGGAAAAAAATTGCCATGTTGAGCTGCTTCAGCAGAAATTCAGCAGTTTTCAGTGCTGTAACAGGAGGGACAGCACTACCAGGGACCAGTGGATTATATTTATTCAGTGAGGATGTGCAGTCGGTAAGTGTTGCTGCTTGTGTAACTTATTATCTTTTGTGTCAGAGACCAGTAAATGGTGGTTGACGAACAGACAAGCTGCTAATGTAGCTACAAAAGCTAACGCTGTTTGGTTAACTTCACGTCAGACGTCCACTCCTTATACTCATCAGAGTCCAGCCCTTTTACTCCGCGGATCCTCTCTATCAAACATACCGTTACGTTTTTATCACGCTTTTCTCTGTTGGGACATCATTTCCTTCATTGCTCTGTCCTGATAAAACTTTGTTTTGGCTTTGACGTTTGCCTCGTGAACGCGCTTACAGACAGCTCTAACTCTCGTACGTATTCTCGCAACAAACAAAAGTTGGGGATAAAAGGAGGTTAAAATGAGCTCATTAAATTTTCCTCCCACCCAACTATAATTAAAAATGAATTTGAAGATAATTTAAAGGATTATGTGTAAAACGCTAGGTTATGACACCTTTAACTCCTTATCTCAAGAAAATGGCGGAAAAATGAATAGTAGTGGAAAATGATCGCTCTCAGCTTCCGTATTAGAGTATAAATATTAGGGCTGTCAGGCGATTAAATTAAATATATATATATAATTAATTACAGGACTTGTAATTAATTAATTTAATTAATCACATTTTAATCTCATATCTGCTAAAGCAGTCATGGCGAACAATGGTCTTTAAGTTTTCCATGCAACCCTGCTCCAACACAGCCTCTGAAGTTCTGTACGGTGACTCATTGACATGTCATCTTCTTCTTCTGGTGTTTTTTGGTGGTTAGCAAACAGGTTTAGGTGCATTACTGCCACCCACTGCCTGGGTCAGTCAGTCGGCCAAATTTTAAAATGCTCTTGTATGGAATAGGCTCTCTGAATTAATCACGATTAATTTTTTAATGCATTAATTTGCATTGTAATAAATTAATCGAATTAATGCATTAAACTGACAGCCCTAATAAATATAAAAGTCTAAAATCAAAGTGTTGGATTAACATACCAGGTCCTTGTTGGTTGCTGAAACTGCAGAAGAAAGAAAGAAAAAGAAATACTGCATGAAGGTAAAAACAGAGCTCTGTCTTCTGCTGAGCCTCCATGTTTCCTCTCTGCATTACACCATCACATTTCCTCAGACACTAAAACAGATTCAACTTGACGGAAGACACTGGGAGACTTTTTTGTTGTTCTTTGACCTGGATGGTACAAAGGAAATGTATTTCTCTCAGGGACCCTCAGTCATTATTTCTTATTTCCTTCTTCCTCCTTTGACAAATCAATATGTCACTAATGGTTTTCAAAATCAAATGCCAACCTTTAGCCATGAAAAGAGACCATTTCTTGTTTGAAAGGACAGAGGAGGAGAAAAACACAAATAAACACACACACACACACACACATTGATCAGCTGCACTGATAAAAGCACAGTATTTGGCTTTTATTAAGATTCAGCTTCTTTGTGTCATCCACCTTTGAAATAATGGATGCCATGCATTTGTAGCTTTTGGATCGTGCACTTTTTTATATTTATGTTCCACATTTGCACTCGATTATCCATTTCTATAACAAACACCCCTGTTCTATTTTCCATCTGGTCACAGAGGGAAATAAATACTTGGAAAACAGAATATCTGTAGCCTTGCTCGGTTTATTTCAGAAGCTTACCTCAGGGAGAATTCACTTGGGTTAGTCCTCATCTTTATCGCTACGGTCAGGATTACATGAGTATTTTGGGCCTTGGTTTATTGGGAAATACTGACACACTGTATCAGGAATGTGCGTCTCCATCACTGAGGTCAATGCAAAATGCATTTCCAGTGGTTCAGAACATCAAAGGATGAAGCTACCAATGTGATTTGTAATAATTTACCCCTATTGTTCCCCGATATGAGTCAAGACAAAGGGATTTGTTTAAATATATGAAATGCAAAATAATACATGCTCTGCAATTTAGTGTAATTACTTTTTCTATGGTTTCTGTGTTCATAATTTTTTTTTTTTTTTCCATTTCAAATGAAAGAAAATCTAATTTAACCGTATGTGGACTCTATTCATGCTTTCATAAGATCTCATGTTTTACAGCAGAGGTCTTAAACAGGGGGTCCGCAACCTCTAGGGAACTGTTTCTCAAATGGGGGTATGTGTACCCCTGAGGGTACTTCGAGGCATTCCAGGGGGAACATGATATTATTTAATAACAGTTTTTTTTAAATGAAATTTCTTTCAATAAAATTGATTATTAATAAAGATTTCGATAAATTTAAGTGTACGTTCATTAACTTAATTCAAACTAGGTTTCACACTATTTCATAACAATAAAAAAACTTGAACTCTCACAGTAGAGTAATGATTGAAGCGTAGTAGAAATCTGTCTGAAAAGAAAAGGCGCCAAAGAAGGCAAAATTCCCATTGTTTTGCACACTTTAAATAACCACAAATGACAAAGTGCTGTTTTTTTCTTTAATCTATTTTTCCAACCAAAAATACTTTGCGGTAGATAAGGGACACTACGCTGAAAACCTATTTCACAAGGGGTAGCCTACTTTGTAGAAAAAAAGTTGAGAACCCCTCCCCTCAGGGGTCCATAGAGGTACTGTAGGGGGGTTGCAAAAGTTCTGATTGATTTGACATTTCTATACAACCCCCCCCCCCCCCCCGCCCCCTACTCACACACACACATTTTTCTTAATCACACAGAAAATTATTATGACGATGTTTTTAAATGTTATGCAGTTTTTCTGTAAGATCTTGGGGATTAGGGGGAAAAGGGTGAATTCCAATTACCTTAGGCCCAATCTCAATTCTCCCCCTTACCCCTTCCCCTCCGTTTTGCGCATTCACGTGTAGGGGTAGGAGTGTCCCAATTCTGTTAGCACAGAGGGGTGGCGGTAAGTGTTATACCCCTTCAAACAAAGGGTTTTCCGATGCACACTTACAACAAAGGGATATGATAATACCAGCGAGACGGCTGCTACTGAGTCCAAAAAAAATCCACTAATGTAAATATTTTCTCCATAGACAAAGTTTAAAAAGTATGAAAATCATTGTATTGCCTAGTTTAATGCTGTTTAAATGTTTAACGGTCATTTTCTTTGTATTGGTGCTTCAGTTACATAAATGCTACCAGGTTGAACACAAGCGGTACTCTGTAGGCAGCCCTGATAAACATTGCTGCTGGTCTTTATTTACATTGAAGTCCTTTGTGGGATATAACACTTTCATGCACAAATCGAATTTGTGCATTTCTTGAGATTTGCGCCGACAGCTCAGCGCGCGCACACACAAGCCAATCATTGATGACGTATGTGGTTGTTGAAGGGGTTTCTGAATTTGTAGGTGTTGACTTTCAGCCCTAAATGGTAAATGGACTGTACTTATATAGCGCTTTGCTAATCATACTGACCACTCAAAGCACTTTACACTGCAGGTCACATTCACCCAGTCACACACACATTGGCGCACACACTCATACCCAGATAGGCACATCGGGAAGCAACGTGGGGTTCAGTGTCTTGCCCATGGAAACTTCGGCATTGGGAAGCCGGAAATCGATCCCCCGACCCTCTGGTTGAAAGACGACTGCTCTTCCTATCCCTTGTAGCTTTGTTTTAAGTGGCAAGGGCCAAAGGGAAAGGGTAAAGGGTAGGGGTAAAAAAGAGAATTGAGATTGGGCCTTAGCCCTAGCCCTTGGCCCTAACCTTCTGTTTTGGGTGTTCATGTGAAGGGGAAGTGGTAGAGCTATCTGGCCCTCGAAATGTGGATTTTCCAGGGGCACACTAGAAAACGAGTGGTATCATATTATCCACAATTTCATGCAAATTATGTGCAAAATGGTGAGGAAATCTGCAGCAGCAGCCAAAGAAACCATAAATGTATTTTTTTGGCATTGAAGTTATACCGTGTAACTTTTGGCCACTAGGAGCGCTAAACCTGTAACGGTGCCAACTTCTCACAGGCCTAACGGCCATGACGCAAATTTAAATCTCCTCTCCCATGTTTGGATATTGAAATAAACAAGTCCATCAAGATTCAAGAATTTTCTGAAGGATTTTTCACCATTGAAGGATATGTCCCTGGTGGAGGTATGTGCCTCTAACTGTTTCTAATTATATATGTTAACGTTTTCCCTCCGCTTGTGGAATGTTAATTTAATTGTTACTATGTAGCTGAATAGGAAATATCACGCACACAAACGCACAATGCAAAGATAAATGTGCAATCAAAACCAGCCACGAAACCAAGTTGTAGTTTTGAGCACTGAATAAAGTAATAACTTTGGCAAAACTCATGTTTGTTATGAGAACGTCTGGATTAGTTCAGCTTACGGGACATTACAGTGGCTCTAAATCAAGCAAATTGTTAATCGTTCTGTTACTTCTTTGATATTTATATAAATTACAGAAGAACGCCTTTATTGCTGCAAACCAGCCATAATTGTGCAAAATGTTTAGGGAGTCACATTAGCTTTGGTCTATAGATATTATCTTATAGCTGCGTTTCGCTAATAGGAAACAATAGGCAGCTTATACGGCTCTTAATGACGTTGTTTTGAATAAACGCTGACTGAAAAGAAATTAAAAACATCACATTTTTGTATGTTTACACAACAGTCAAACTTACTTACCAGTCTAATAATACCGTGGCAAGCAGAGAGTGGGTTTTGCTTCCACACTGCTGTTTCAGAAATCTCCAACGGCTGAATCATTTTCCAATGTCCACTCATGTTTTTGATCTGCAGTGATCCCTCTGCCTCTTTCTTTTTCTGGCCTGCTCAGACATCACTTTTACCTTCATACTTCGTTCCGCCATGACAAAGCTTCGAGTAATGAGAGAAAGTAGCACAAGTAGAGCTTTCTGTGTTTACAGCAGAGGAGCTGCAAAGCAACTTGCTTTACGGCACTTTCATCGACGGCCCGCCTCTCCAAAGCTACGATGTCTGGTTTCTGCAGAGGGCAGCCCACTCAGAGTGCTGACACATGTCACTCTAGCCCCACAAAATCATCATCTACTACTTATTTTAGGCTTAATATCAGAGTCAAAAGTTACACAGTATAAATTTAAAATATGGAAAGCGCTATTTTAAGGTTGCTGTATTACAAACAGTTTTATCTCAAATATGAAAACAAATCACTAGTTTCGTAACGTTGCGTGCATCTGCACATCTGTAATGTAACGCTGACGTTAAGCCTCAGTTGAAGGCGTCTTCTTTTCCTTTCATTTTTATGTTTTTTGTCTCAAAGCTGAAAAAATAATCCAATCGCCCAGGAAAGGGAGATCATGCTGCTGCAGATGGCATTTAAAAAAAAAAAAAATCTTTATTGACAATTCAGTTCTGCAGACGGCATTGCGAAGTCTTCTCGAAACAGCCTTAATGTCAGTTTACTGCAGCACAGACGACCATTGGTGATGCATGATGATTTCAAAGGGTTGTTCCATTTCTTAAAGTGCTGATGACATGACCTTAACTTCAAGTAACTTTGCCATACAACAACACACCAAGACAAAATAAGTAGCTCTGTGCAGTTAGAAGTTAGTCAGAGATCCCACATGGGCCCTGGCCTCGGTACCGTCCCTGCCCTGGGAGCCGCCGGCGACCCAGTGGGGTCGGCAACTGCTGGTCCGCTGGGGCCTGGGCTCGAGACTGCAGGGGCCTCCGGCTGGGGCCGCCCTCTGGGGGATGCATGTCCGTCCCTTTGGGGAGGTGGCTGGGGTCCGGGCCTCTGGGTGGCTGCTGGGGGCCCGGGTCTCGGGTTGTGCGGGCTTCCTCCTCCTTGCAGAGACGAGGCTGCATCTGCATGACTGTATCACCATAGAGCACCCTTTATCATGCATGTTGACACTGACGCTGCTTCCCGTTGCTCTGACAAGGTTGTACCTCTTCTCTGCGTAGTTCTGCGTGTGTTTGTATGATCTGAGGATATTTAAGCCACCTGCGGGTCCTCCTGTAGGGGATTGCTTGTTTTGTTTTCCAGCAGAGACCCTGGAATGTTATTTAGGGATTTCTGTACAGATGCAGCAGTGAACTGTGGACATGGATCCTTGTTTTCTCTCCTATGTCTCTCTTCCTCGCTCCTTTCTCTCTGTTCTACTTTCTATCATTACCTTGTTAACTTTAATTTCTCCCTTGTCAAGCCCAGCAGTTTGGTATAATAACAATAATAATAATGGATTAGATTTATATCACACTTTTTTTCCTATCAAGGAACTCAAAGCGCTCACAGTAGGTCCAATACTCATTCACTCCTCAGTCATACTTAGTGATGGTAAGCTATGTATGTAGCCACAGCTGCCCTGGGGCAGACTGACGGAAGCATGGCTGCAGTTTCGTGACTACGGCACCCTCCTACCACCACCGGAACATTCATACAATGCAAGGGGAGTTAAGTGTCTTGCCCAAGGACACATTGACATATGGCTGAGGGATCAGGATTCGAACCGCTGATCCTTCGATCATTGGCCAACCTGCTCTACCACCTGAGCCACTGTCGTATAGAATGCTGTTATAGACAAATGTTTAATAAAAAAAATAAAATGAATAAACAGGATATCAAGGGGAGCCTTATGTTCATAAAGCTCCCCTTGGAAAAGAAAAACTGTTCATCACAATAAAGCAATCAGATTTCCATTCTGCTTGCTATGATGCTGGACAGGACAAGTAGGAAAAAAGAAAAAAAAAAGAGAAAAAAAGGAAAGAAAAAAAAAAAAAAACAAAGAAGTTAATCAGACGTGTATTTATGTAAATATCCGATGTTTAGGAGGCTCGGCTAAATGCTAATAGCTTTCCAGTTGCGAAACAAGCCGCCATGTTGTCGTCAGCGACAGTCCGCCCATTGAGTTACATGTATAATCTAAGCCGTGGAAAAACAGGAAAGATAATCCAGAACAACTAGATTTGAACTGGTTTGTGTGCTGGGATCATCAGCCAGTTCACAAAAATGGGATAATCTTGAGGAAAATGGGGAAATCACATTTTACAAGCTAGAACCAGAGTAGAGTTGTAGTCAGCTGCCTACAGTCTGTCTCCAGCCTCAGGTCCACTGGTTCAGCTAAAAGCCTGCAAGACCACACTGAGGGAACCAGAACTGTAAGGAGTGACCCAGAACAACACAGAAAAGACCCACATCTCATAAGGAAATGAACCGGCGTGAGAGACACTCATCCCCTGCGTTAGCTCATGACTAACGGCTAGCCGCGAGCTAGTCACGGTAGATAATTAGCCTTTTAAAAATGAGAAGATAACAACTTATATGGGTCCAGTCGAGTTTTAAATAGTTCCTGTTTATAAGGGTGAGGATGGAGGGAAGGATGCATCTTTGGAAGCAGCTGGAGGAGATCTGATGACCGGAGACGTCCTCATATAACCGAACAGCAGCTGTCTGTCCATACAGTAGCTGTATGACTGATGTGATGAAGCAACGATAGTTGTAAAAGAATATTCCAGAGGACATAATCGCAGTTTCATTGTGTTAGAAGTCTCAACATGTTGGTGCCCTAAGCTCCAGTAAGAGGACGCTGTAGACAGAAGAGATGTGCAGAGAGGTCCTGCTGGTAACCAGTAAAGGCCCTTTCAGATAGAACGCGGCAAGCGCAAGATGACGGCGGCAAACCCATTCATTGTGTATGTGGTACCGCCGCGGCAGCGCGTTACGCCATGCCACGGAGCTCCGCGGCGCACAAGGTGGGCGCATGCCGCCGCGGTGGCGCTCACGCCGCTGCGCTCGAATTGAACATCTTTCAATTCGGGCGCAGCGCGCTGTGACGACATCCTAGCGCGTCCAATAGGAGAGGCCAGTTCAGGGAAAAAAAGTGGTCCTTGTTCAGCCTGAAGTAAAGCTGGAAGCGGTCTGTGTGAAAGAATGCAGCTCGCGGACCAGCCTAACACCCCCCAAGTTCTGCCTTGTTATCAGGATCAGGTGGACCCCCACCCTTTTATCTGCTGCTGATCTTCTCCTCCTCCTCAGGAGAAAAGCTCTTTGCTGCGACGATGAGAGGTACATCTCTCACAACGAAGGGTGCCGGGAAGAAAACACTTCCTGGTCTGTTGCTTAGCAACGCGTGCCTGACGTGCTCGATGCCGCTGTGCTCTTTTGCCGACTCTGCGCCCTACCCCACGGTGAACTCAGCGAAAAACGCGTCCTATCTGAAAGGGCCTTTAGTCGGACCTGCTTCCTTATCCTCTTCAAAAAAAAATTCTAAATCTGTACGAAAACCTAAATAAACTAACACTGTACTTACGAGCTTTTAACCATTTACCCTCTAGGCGCCAAAGTCGCAATATTGCGACAGGCGACATTACTGACTTTAACAGACCTTATCTTTAAATCTATAGCCTTGTACTGTTACTGCTTGGTTTTACTACATCGCCACGACACACAGCGTCAGTTCTGACATCATTGTTGAGTGTGTTCATATGAAAAAAATCCGAGAAAAAAAGGTTTGAAACCCGACAGCCGCTGTCTGCACGCGAAGCTGCAGGAGCGCGGGAGAGAGAGAGAAAAGGCGAAAGCAGCAGCGTGTTGGAAAGAGTGAGAGACAGATCGCGACTTTTAGAATAAAAAACTAAACTCCCAGAGGTCTTTACAGTGCAGACGAGGTTCTGCACTGATCTTTGCTGATCAGGATTAGAAGGAGACGATCAGGCCTCGTCAGAGACGAATGACTGACGTCGCAGCGCGCGCTGCCGCACTCGCGCCGCACAAACTGTCAGAAAGCACACTGATGACGGTGAAAGTTTTCTCTGCCGCAGTGATGGGAGAAAGAAAGACGGATGTGTGGGCAGAAGACGGGATAATCAGAATAGGGGAGTTATTGATGATGGCTGGGAATGTTTGAGAGTTGAGGAAGTTTTCCATGAATGGATCAAAGACACTGACGAGCCTGTGTGGGATATCGCGGACACGAGGATCTCACAGATGCGAGTGCATGTGATTTTCTGTCTCTGTTTTCGGATGAGGATTTCTGGAACCTCATCACAGATGAAAGATATGCTCACCAGTACTGACACACACTAACTTCAGCCAAACCCCAGATTTCATGGCTGGTATGATGGTATGAGGAGTCAGCTAGGTTATGACAAATTATAAATCTATAATAACAAAAAAGGGGGAAAAAAAACATAAAAATATAATTTTACCTGTTGATATATAAATTATATTAGCAAATGTACTCCTGTCAGATTTCTGTTCATTTATTCTGAGGATGAGAGGATGAAAAAGGATCAGTGAAAAAATGAAAAAAAAAGTACTGTGTAAATATGTTCAGAATTCTGTTTTACTGAGTTTTACCTGCTGATATACAAATTATATTAGCAAAGTTACTCCAATCAAACTCCTGTTTCTTTATTTAGAGCATGATATGACAGTATCATTTCTTTCCTGTGTATAAATATGTTCAAAAATCAGTTTTTTTACTGAAAGTTACACAATCCAATATGGCCGCTACCTGATGACATCACAATATGCAAATTACATAAGTAAATTTACTCCCATCACAAACTTTAGGTCATGATGAATATTTTTCTCATTTACATTATGGATCTATCTCTCACCACCTCCAAGCTACAGCATTCTGAAATCTTAAAGTCCAAATGGAATATTTTCCTAAATAAACTCTGGTGCCAAGAGGGTTAACTGTCAACACAATTTGAAGGCTGAGTCGTTACTGTTTGTCTGTAAAACTGGAAAAGAAACTTAACAACCGCAATGAAGCCATTGACTTCAATGTTCAATAAGCTGCGAAGACTCTCTGACAGACGTCACATCCGGTTTCGGCTCACAGCGCCGCAGTCTGGTCAGACGTGCTAAAAAGCAGTAATGTTTTCTAATAACTCATCTTTGCAGCTGCGCTTGTTTCTGTTACATAGATCATCATGAAGAACGTTTTGGTTGATAAAACATGGCAAATAATGTCAAAAATGTGTCATCGGCACTTTAAGGGAATAATAGGGCCAAGAGGAAGGGGTAAGGGGTAGGGATAGAAACAAGGCTCTTAAACTGTATATAAAATATATTTACGGGAGATCTCCTGACAATAATAGTGCACAGCAAAAAAACAGAGAAATCATCTTGATATAAAAAGATCTATGCTGCTGTGCCAATGGTATGTGACACACTGTCACATACCATAAAATGAAAAAATGGATCGATTTTCAACACGACAAAATTAGGCAGCCACAAGAAGAACAGGCATAACAGCCTCCGCCTCAGAAAATGCATGTGAAAATAAAAGTGATGCTGTAGGCCCCAAAGCTGTAAAGGGTAAGCCTAAAAGACAGAAGACCCGAAAAACCACAGACAGCAACTCAAGTTCAGGTTTAGCTTCAAGGAGACGGATGGCATTGAATTTCCAATGTTTGTCATTTGTTCTACTATGCTGTCAACACGGTCTATGAAGCCATCAAAGCAAGTGTCACTTTGCAACAACCCTTAGCCACTTAAAAGAAAAACCCATTGAAAACTTCATTGAATCCCTCCAAGGACAACAGACATTGATGAAAAAAATCATCCAGAGTTGGTGAGCTAGCTTTGAAATGCTCTAATCAAGTTGCTCTGCGATTGTCCAAAGGAAACAGCCATACATACTTGCAGAGGATTTAATATGGCCTTCAGCAACTGACATATATGTAACAATGTACGGGAATGATATTGACATGAATAAACTTTAAACTGTTCCACTGTCGGACACAATCATTGCTTGTTGTATTGACGAGACGGCATTGGATGTTACTATTCATACTGTAAAATTTACAGTATGAATAGAAGTTATAATCTATAATAGAAGTATCTATACGGCTGGGCAGATCGATTCAGATATCAATACTATAGATAGCAAGACTAGTATCAGTATCGTTCAATATCAGCAGAATGAGATCAATACTTTTCTTGTAGTTCTTTACTTTCCCCTTTACAGTTTGAGTGAGTGCTCACTCTCATGTACGCAGCTCTGTGGCACACTTCCCCCCCCCAGACTTTTACTTTCCTTTGTGGGGCTAATAAACTAAATTGTCATTAAACAGCAGTGTTTTCTCTCAGTTGTTGTAATGTCAACTCCTAAATATAATGTGGAGACGTCCATGATGTTTCCATGGTGTTAACGTTATCTGGGTCTCCTGTTTTCATCTCTGACATGAAGAGGAAAAACTTTGTTTGGGAAACTTTCCACAGCTGAAGGTCTGATGCCTGCACCAGATATTTAGTAGCTTTTAACCACTTAAGCGTTTATTTCTGCTCCTGTGAAGTGTGACTGCCGATGGACAAGGTAGTTGTAAATGTCATGATAAGCTAATCAGGCAGCAGAGTCTCTGTCTGTTGGCAGTGTTGGAGGTTTGTAAACCAGAATTTTGGACAATCATAGGGGTCTTGAGCACCAACATGTCCACATTTCTCAAAAATATTGCAGTCTGACCAGGGGCCTGTTTCACGTAATGAGGGAAACTGGCTCTGAGATTTCATAAAGGTAGGTAACTCAACCCAGAGAAAGAGGAGTAACTCTAACCTGTTTCACTCAGAGGGGGAACCTAAACCCTCACTGTGTTACCAGAATAACAGACTCAGACTTAACTTTCTTGCTGACTCCGCCCACTTTCACCCACACTTGCTATTTCATTTCCTCATTCATTCAGTCGGCTGGTGAGTTTTGGTTTCTGCCTCTAAAAAACATGAATAATAAATCAGAGTCAGCAGGTTATAGACATGTCGTTTCTATCAGGAACCCGTGGATGAAGACGCAGCATGACTGCGCAGAGAGTTAAACATTTGTAGATTCGGGAGATTGTTATCAGACCACAGATAAAAGTTCTTTCATTTTCCGACAGTTGTCATTTCTAGCGTCACAGTTTTACATCACAGTAAATTATCTACACACACAAGCTGATCTGTACATACATTTGTAATATCACCAGCCTGACTTTCAACCATTACGGCTGTGTCTTTGGCTGAACGGCGAGGGAACGCGACTGTCTCAGTAAGCCAACTTTTAAAGGGACTTGAGGCAGGAATTTTAAAAAAACAAACATGAATATCCTGTTTTTTCATACTAATGGGTGATGAAGCGCTAAATACCAAAAATAACGTTTCCACCCATGTTTCTCTTCCTTGCCTTGATCAGGCTGTGTGCTGCAAAATGCTGCAATTCGATGTTCAAATTTCCCGCGCTGCCCTGCGGATGTGACGTCAAATGACCTACATCCACAGTTTTGATACAGGTAGAAGACGGTCGCGTTAAATTTAAACACTGTAAGCGATAGTTATGGATTCTTCTGGTGTCAGAAAACGATCTAGATCAACTGAAAGACACTAAAAAGTGTAACTATGAAGAAAAAGCTTAGTAAACAACATTATAGCTTCAGTTTGTGCACACTCCCGTGACGGCTTGGCTCGTGGCTGCAGTTACCTGAAGCGCCAGTCACGACAGTTGCGACCTTTTTTATATCTCCAGACGTAGTGTTGGGCCGTTTCTCAATTCCTAGTTTGTGAACTGCGTACCCGTGTACTTGTGTGTACAGACTTGTGGGTACTGGAAGGCCACATTTGTGGAGTTCACAAGCACGGATTGTGCCTACTTAGATTGGGATAACGCAAGCTTGTGACATCACCACCTGTGGTGTGCAGCAGAGCAGAGCTGCCCGTCAACATGAAAATAATATTGTACTATTCTACAGCTGTTGGCTATTTATTGTTGTAGAGATGTAGTAATTGTACTGAAACAAATAAAAACAATCTAAGTAACTGCTGCTAACAATTATACTGTAGATGTTTTTGTTTCCAACCTGTAAGTTATATTTAATTCCAATACATAAGTATATTAATCCAAACGGGCAATCAGGTGAATTTATCATTATGTGATCAAAAACAGATGTGAGAGGAAAGCAGGAGAAAGAGCTGCAAATCAAAGGCCATGAATTACATAAAAGAATAGAAATGATCGCTCAGGTTTGGCTGTTGGAGGTGAAGGCTGGAAATGCTGCGCGTGTGCATGCTGGGATTTATATCTGGCAAAGTACGCACTAGTCTCCTCTGATGCATGCTCGGTAAAATGGGCAGAGGAAGTTCTCATCTGGGGATTTCCAGTGTACTTGCCGAAAATCAAACTTTGAAATGAAACATGACTTGGACCGCGGGTTATGACGTTTCAGGAGTCCACAAGCACGCAAGAACGAGCAAGTATGCAGTCTGAGAAATGGACATGCTCTCATCTCAAAGCAGATACTGTTTATTGGCCTGCGTTATTTGGCAAATGGAAGTTTGCTCATAAAATGTGGGAAATGCAGGACATTTGAGCAATGCAACGGTTATATTTCTTCTTAACGCGGGGGATTGCACCTAAATGAATAAAATGAAAAGGCTGCAGTGGCAGTACAAGAGCAGGAATTGAACCTCAGCTTCTCAGGTGGGAGTCAGGTGCACAGACCATTCAAATAAACATGAGGAATCATCCTGACGGGATCCTGGACTGTCACACTACCATTAACCAGTTTTACACTATAATACCATTGTGATTGTATAGGACAGCATTTAAATTTATATCTTCTCCCACATCATCTCTCAACATATAGGGCTTTAGAAGTCCTGGTTTCATTCGGTGACAAACGCAGCCCCACCCCTGCATCCCTGTTGCCATGGTGATTCACCAAATTGGAGCTCCATTGATGCTTGCTTTTTATCCTGGTGGTGCACGTGTTAAACCCTGGGTTGAACAGCTGAATGGATTAAACCAACTTAAATCAGCTGTTCTGAAACCGAGAAATCAGTTTCTTATCTCAGATCAACTCTGAGCTCAGGGTCACTCTCAGAGTTTGTTGAACCAGGTTTTTAAAATGGACCTCTGGACTCATAAAAGCTGAGCTGGTTTGGAAGGTGTGAAGTTCCCTAGAACCATCATTAATGTTCACTTGATAGTGTGCTATATTGGAGAAAATGAATTACATAGAATTATAAGCTGCTGTCTGATTGGACCACTTTTGAACAAAGAAACAAAGCTGACCACCCATTAACAGGGACTTTAATACTAAGACGGCGTACACACTGAACGCGAGTTTGGCATCAAAATCCCGCCTGATGCCCAAAGTTGGACGCTAAAAAGTCAGATGCTTCACTCCCCTGACGTGCAGCGAGGGATGTCCAGCCAAGGCGCCCTCGACACACCTCGGGAGGAGCCCCTCCTTTTTCTTTTTCCTGCCACCGGTCTGTCTGCACCATGGCAGGTGCAGTAGAGAGAGCGGCTCGGCTTTATGTGATAAATAAAGCAGGGAATGTCGTCATCGGGCATCTCTGTGTCTGGTTCACCAGATGATTCCAGGTATTCTGACTGTGATTAGTTTCATCATTTACTCCAGGAGCTGCGCGCTGGCGAGGGGCGCTTTCAGCCGTCTGATCCGGCCCAGTTTAACATCCCCGTGTCCTGATGCGAGGCAGCATTACAAGCCCAGTACATCCCATCGGCACAGCAGGTCATCAAACCGCCATTCAGACACCAGGACCAGACACAGATCACAGTTCATCCTCCTCTGTCTTCAGGAGGTTCCCCTGGTTCTTCTGGGTGTTTCCCGTCCTTTCATAAAAAGTGTATGTGTCATGACATTGAGTCACTCTGATTGGTCGACGCCACGCGTCAAGACACCAAAATTCAGATTTTCCAACTCCGGCACAGTCAAACGCTCAAAATCTCAAAACTCGCTGCGTGGAACGCGCCGCAGGGTTTTCGACGTCTCTTCAACGCGCGTCCGCCATTGACTTTGCATGTAAACCTGACGCCCTTATTACCCAAATCACGTTTGGTGTGTACGCACTGTAACAGTCACATGCTTCATCAGTGCATAACAGATCATATTATACCGCCAAACCCCAGAAAAGGGACATTTGTTGTCATGGCACCTTTAAATAGGGCTGACAAGCTGTGGAGGAAGGTGAAGAGGCTAATCCTGCAGCCTACTGTAAGCAAGGAACAGCACAGCCAGGCACAGAAGTGGATCCATATTGCCATCCAATCGTCTACATAGGATCACACAGACAAATTAACATGTTTAATGGCTGAGGGCCACAACAAAGACTTAAGAATTGGCTTAGAGTACAAGACCAATAGATGCCAAGGTCCCCAATGCAAGACAGGATCCCAGGTACAAGCGGTGCAAGGAAGCCTTCAAGACAGCCTGGCACGTCATCACAGGACGTACGATGCAGGAAAGTATGACATATGTTGAGCAGTATGACTGAGTGGATGGAGAGTGACTTTGTACCGTGTTATTTCCACGTCTAGAATAAAACCTTCATTGTTTCACATCAAAACATGCTAGTGTTTGGCTGTGCATGGGCAGGGGCACACTTTATCATTTTATCGTGTTGTTCCATTACACAACTGTATGTAGTGATCTCCATTGAGGTTATGGATATCAGTTTGACCACTTGTTAGATTTATGACCATGTAAAGTACAATTTCTCTAAATAAAATGGCATGACAAAATGTTTAAAGTAGCTTGTGAAATAATTAGGGCTTGTCTTAAATATAATTTGCATTTCAAAGAAGTAATAGTTTATACAATAAACCTGCCCATAAACACTATAGTAAAGGAGCTGTATCATGCTTTTCAAATGTTCCAAAAGTCAAATACAGGCATTTATAAGCTAGATATGTTCCCATCGTTACTATAGAAACTAATTTGGTGTTAAATATTAGTTTTTCGATGCATCTAATTTCCAACACGGAAGTAAGATGGCTGACTGTACTGAACCGCGGAGCTCTCGACCAATTGCAGCATGTTTTACGCCCATTTCATGACGTCGCCCCGGAAGAGACACTGATTCTGAAGGGTCACAGAATTGTCTGTAGCACCGGCACCGGCAGCTCTCATGTGGATGTTAGTAGTTGATGGATAATTACTCCGATCGGCGGGATAAAACAGACCAGCCTGTTATGGAGCTGTATGCGCTTGACCCAGAGTCTGATATGGAGTTTGAAGTATACGCAGTACCACAGAAGTACCACAGAGACCCCTGACAAGTAAGCAAATTAGTGAACAAATCATAGCCTAACAGTTAGCATTGAGCTGAGAGATATGTTGACTCACCAGTGTTGTTGTCTGTCCATGCGCGTTTTTATAGTAGGAACTGCGTCAGGTTTCAGAAGTAATCCCAGAGAAAAAAACACTTTACTACCCGAGATTCATGAAGTTGTCAGGAGTGAAGTTCACACACAAAGTTGAGTTTTTTTTTTCTGCTCCTGAAGTTAAAATCCAACCACTTCTGGCAAGTCGATTCATCCAGTACAACAAATAAACTCCCACGCTGAACATAACCACGCTGAACGTAACTGCATTTTCCCCAACTTGCTGTCCTCTAGAGCTTAAAAAAAAAAAAAAAAAAAAGGAAGAAAATTCTCCTGAACTCTGGAGCAAACGTCTGTTAGCTGATGGCTGCTTGTCTTCCTTCAGGTGTTAGTTTCTTCCTCATAGAGTGTGTATAGGATTCTCTGAGTTTCTGTTCAACAGAGGGCATCTTGCTACGATGCTGAGCGTGCGCATTTGAACTTTCGTGATTGGTGCCACGTTCATACGTAACGGGGTGGGTAGTCAGCCGTTTGCAGGGAGGTAGCGCTTGGTTTAAATATTCATGTAGATTACTCAAATATGCATGACTGAAGAAAAATAACGACTTAAATCATTTCTTGATGAGGAAATAACACACTGACATGCTGAAAAGCTCTTAAAAGTCCATTTTTCATGATAGGGCTCCTTTAATATATAAACATTTAGAAAACATCTTGATGAATGGGTAAAACTGGCAAAATAAATTTACTGATCTTGATTTTTTTTTCGTAAAAGACAGAAAATATTAGAAATCATCAGTCAAGTGCTCCAGCATCTGCACAAATATGCATGATTAAAATCTCTTTTATGAGTTAACGTGAAGTGAATTTGCAGCTACCTGTGTGATTTGTACTATCAACACAGCCACATTAGGAACATCTATCACAAGGGTCCACAGGGTGGTCAGTTTGAGATCTAGTATGATACATTCAGTGTGTTATTTAAAGCCACCACACAGCAATCAGAATAGCCTACATCACTGCAGGAAATGAACACATCATATACATGTATACACATATATATGTATTTTAATTAAACTCTTTAGACTAAAATAACGTTGACACTGAATTGCTATCCATAAATGGTCCGTTCTTTTATTTTTTTCTTACTTGTCTTTGCTGTTTCACTTTGAGTTATGCTTACAAAGGGGCAGATGCAGCCATTAGGCTGTGGCACCATTATCTGGCAACTTCTGCAGGACTGACAAGCATCTAAAAAGGCACCCTGCAGTACTTGATGGAGGCGCACAGCCTCTGGCTTGCTTTCCTCCCCATGTCCTCCTGCCCAGTCCTGGGCCCAGACTGCTGTTCAGTCTGGTGCCAGCTAAAACCCCCTGCTGCTATCAGTTAAACGGCATGGCTCTGGTCCATACCAGCCCCTCTGCCCCGTAAGCTCAGTTTGGTGCCAAACCATTTCCCTTAGCTAACAGCTGAGTATTTTTAGTGGCATATTTTCTTGCCCAGATCTGATTCTCATTGGTTTGTTGGTATACTGGCCTAAAGATCTGGACAGAATTTACAAATTTTTATACCACATAAAAAAAACAACCCCCCCAATTATATATATTACGTGTCAGTTCCAGATACAGTTCTGTGTAAAAGTTATAAGCCATTCTTGCCATTTTAAAAGAGGTCTTTAACAGGAGTTCTTTAGGCTTTCTGAAGACCTTTAAACACCTTTTCTGGGCCATTAGCTCCTTTTTTCATTCATTTTTTCCAGCTGGACCTTGATATTGACTTGTTACAGTGGAATGTACACTATTTTCTTTTTCTTTTACAAAGGAGGACAAAAACCCACAAGTTTATGTTCAAAAAGCTAGCCCAAAACATATCTCACAATGGTGTGCTTTGTCCATAAAAATGCTGAGGAAACTGGACAAGTGGAAGGCAAAAGAATAACTGAAATGCCTAAAAACGTTCTAATATTGCAATGGCAATATTGGATATAAGACAAACTTGAGAACAGAAGGACTGGGAAGAAATGTTTTTAAAACAATAATGATTCAAATTAAAAACTTCTTTCAGTTATCAAATAACTTAAACACAGTTTAAGATTATTTACATTTATTCAGGGGAAAATACTCAAATATAAAATGTAATAGTTTTACAAATTTGCCAAAACATAATGTGCAGTAACCTGGATTAAAGTACTGAAAATCATCATCATGACAAACAGTAGCAACATCATCCTGACATCTGATAGGCTACCACCATCATGTGACACAGAAGCTAGAATCTGGCTGCTTTCACACACAATTTTATTGGCTAAAACTCTCAGAAGTGGAAACAAGTAGCATGTTTTTTTTTATCTGTACAGTGGTATCGTGATACTCATAAAAGAATTGATCCTGATATTTTGTCTGGCTGGTATTGAAGTATCAACTCCAGGGTATTGAAATGCCCATCCCTGCTTTAATAAGAATTTTGTACCCGTTCAGAGGTATGTTGGCCAACTGTTCATGAGCAAAGTGCTCTAATTTGTCTGTGACGGTTTTGTTAAAACATAACTTAACTGTGGTTTATCACATCTTTGGAAAGCTGAGTTCAATTTCTCTAGCCACTCCAAGGCCTGATTACTGCCACACCTGTTCTCAATCAAGAAATCACTTAAATATGACCTGCCTGACGAAGTTTAGTAGACCAAAAAGATCCTCAAAAGCTAGACATCACGTTGCGATGCATTAAAAATTCAGTAAAAAATGAGAAACAAAGTAATTGAGATTTATCAGTCTGTAAAAGGTTACAAAGCCATTTCTAAAGCTTTGGGACTCCAGAGAACCACAGTGAGAGCCATTATCCACAAATGGTGAAAACATGGAACAGTGGTGAACCTTCCCAGGAGTGGTCGGCCGACCAAAATGTACCAAAAGCACAGCGACAACTCATCCAAGAGGTCACAAAAGACCCCAGAATAACATCCAAAGAACTGCAGGCCTCACTTGCCTCAATTAAGGTCAGTGTTCATGACTCCACCATCAGAAAGAGACTGGAGAAAAATGGCCTGCATGGCAGAGTTCCAAGACCAAAACCACTGCTGAGCAAAAACAACATAAAGGCTCGTCTCAGTTTTTCCAGAAAGCATCTTGATGACCCTCAAGACTTTTGGGAAAATACTCTGTGGACTGAAGAGACAAAAGTTGAACTTTTTGGAAGGTGTAGGTCCCATTTCATCTGGCATAAAAGTAACACGGCATTTCAGAAAAGGAACATCATACCAACAGTAAAATACGGTGGTGGTGTGATGGTCTGGGGCTGTTTTGCTGCTTCAGGACTTGGAAGACTTGCTGTGGTAAATGGAACCATGAATTCTGCTGTCTACCAAAAAATCCTGAAGGAGAATGTCCGGCCATCTATTGGTAACCTCAAGATGAAGTCCACTTGGGTTCTGCAGCAGAACAATGATCCAAAACGCACCAGCAAGTCCACCTCTGAATGGCTTAAAAACAACAATATGAGGTCTTTGGAGTGGCCTTGTCAAAGTCCCGACCTGAATCCCAATGAGATGCTGTGGCATGACCTTAAAAAAGCGGTTCATTCTGGAAAACCCTCCAATGTAGCTGAATTACAACAATTCTGCAAAGATGAGTGGAACAAAATTTCACCACAGCGCTGTAGAAGACTCACTGACAGTCACCACAAACGCTTGATTGCAGTTGTTGCTGCTAAGAGTGGCCCAACCAGTTATTGGGTTTAGGGGGCAATCACTTTTTTACACAGGGCCATGTGGGTTTGGGTTTGGATCCCCCCCTTAAAAATAAAAATCTTCATTTAAAAACGGCATTTTCTGTAAAATTGTGTTATTTTTGTCTCACATTTAAATTTGTTTGATCATCTAAAACATTTAAGTGTGACAAACGCGCAAAAAAATAAGAATTTAGGAAGGGGGAAAACACTTTCACACAGCTGTAAATATAGCTACAGTACAAAGTCAATGTATTCTGATATCTGCATCAGTGTAATAATTGCGCTCTGAAAAACATACATTGCTTGGAGGACAAACTGCAACACCAGTTCAGTTGCTTTTAGACACCAAAGTGCATTAAAAATATCTTCTTGGCTTCATTCCAGTTATAGAGGACAAATATTTTCCTTCTTTTCAGACACACATAGAACTTTCTGCTCACTTGTAGATCTTTGGCTGCTCCTGATTGGACATTACTGTCAATTTAAGCTCTCTGATTGGTGGAAAGCTTCACAGGAAATGGCTTCATCATTATTTCCAGTTCTAAATAGAGGGCTTTTAGCAACATACATTATACTGCCAAAAGTCTTTGCTAACCCATCCAAATTATGGGAATCAGATATTCCAATCACCTCCATGGCCACAGGTATAAAAAATAAAGGCATGTAGACTGTTTTTACAAATATTTGTGAAAGAATTGGTCTCTCTCAGGAGCTCAGTGAATTCCAGCATGGAACTGTGATAGGATATCACCTGTGCATCAAATTCAGTCATGAAGTTGTTTGGGAACGACAGCAACTCAGCCACGAAGTGGCAGACCATGCAAACTGACGGAGCGGGTCAGCGGATGCTGAAGCGCATGGTGTGATGAGGTGGCCAACTTTCTGCAGTCAATCACTACAGACCTCCAAACTTCATTTGGCCTTCAGATCAGCTCAAGAACAGTGCGCAGAGAGCTTCATGGAATGGGTTTCCATGGTGGAACAGCTGCATCCATCCATACATCACCAAAGTGCAATGCAAAGTGTGGGATGCAATGGTGTAAAGCAGCCACCACTGGACTGTAAAGCAGTGGAGGCGTTCTCTGGAGTGACAAATTGCATTTCTCCATCTGGCGATCTGATGGACGAGTCTGGGTTTGGCAGTTGCCAGGACAGTAGTACTTGTCTGACTACGTTGTGCCAAGTGTAAAGTTTGGTGGAGGGACGATTATGGTGTGGGGTTGTTTTTCAGGAGCTGGGCTTGGCCCCTTAGTTCCAGTGAAAGGAACTCTGAATACATTCTGGACAATTCCATGCTCCCAACTTTGTGGGAACAGTTTGGAGCTGGCCCCTTCCTCTTCCAACATGAGTGTGCACCAGTGCACAAAGCAGGGTAATAAAGACATGTATTTTGCAGTCTAGTGTGGAGGAACAGGGCTGGCCTTCACAGAGTTCTGACCTCAACCCCATAGAACACCTTTGGGATGAATTAGAGCGGAGACTGAGACCCAGGCCTTCTCGTTCAACATCAGTCATTTGAGCCTATTTGTGAGTCGAGGAAGGTGAGCAAATACTTTTGGCAATGTAGTGTAGGAGTGATCTTTTTATGATGAGACTAGGATAAATAATGATGTTACCATGGATCATTGTGGATTTACCGGATAGAGTCGCTGAATAAACACTACATTTAGAGGCTTGATTGTAAACCTCCTGGATGGGATAGAAATGCTGGTAAACTACTGTAGATCATCTAAAGGGTAAACTATCCATCACAGTTTACCTCAGAGTTGCACACTACCATTCCTGAGAAATGGTTGACAATATAAGAGATATCGCCAGGGGGTACTGGCAATTTATTGGATTTTTAAGGTTTGACAAAATCAGGTCAGACTGACCTGAAGCTTTTACTTAACTCAAACAATCTTTATGTCCAATAGTTAATAAAGCCCAAGAGGAACTACCTGAGGGGGAATGGCTGTGTATAGTGACAGGGTAAAGACCGGATCTGTCAAAACAAAACTATAATAGAGGTTATTATCTCTCTAATGGGGCCCAAACTTAGTCAGCTGCTGTAGTTGTGTGAATGAACGTATAAATAAAGTTGGTGGAAGATCAAGTTTGGATGTCATCTTTCTGCCTCAGAGTCAGATAATTCATTATTAATCTGGTCTGTTTTATGATTTCACCTATCTTGGCGCCAGGAACAGGATGTTAATCAATTTAATACAAACTAGTATAAAAATGTCATCATTATAAAGAAAAAAAGAAAGTTACTACCCTGAGGTGGGAGTTCTGACATTGTCTGACAACAGGTAAAAAAGATCAAAATTAGAATTCAACTGGATTTCAACTGGTCTAGATGAAAGTCACAAAACTAAAACAAAATTAATTCCTTCCTTTTCCTACCTGTGTAAATTTGTCGTACGAGAGGACTCTTTCGTGATCTTGCATATTTGTGCAGCTACACGAAACCAAGGGCTTCCAACTACCTGGAAAACATTAAAGTGTTGATGACACCACCTTAACTTCAAGTAATTTTGCAAAACAACAACACACCTAGTTCTGTGCAGTCAGAAGTCAATGAGACATGAATTCACTAAATATCAGATGTTTAAGAGGCCCAGCTTGCTAGCAGCTCTTGGCTAGGAAAACACCTCCATGACGTCATCGAGATAACGAGTTGCGGTCGGCTCATTGATTTACATGTATAATCAAAGCCGTGGAAAACATGAAACTTGCTCCAGAACAGCTAGATTGGAACTAGTTTGTGTGGTGGATTATCAGCCAGTTCAGAAGAGTGTGATGATGCTGAGGAATATGGGGACATCACACTTTACAGGTTAGAACTGTTGTTTCTCAGCTGCCAACAGCTCCAAGTCTTTCTCCTAGCCCACAGTCCACTCGGCTCAGCTAAACACCTGCAAGACCCACACCAAGTGGACCCAGAACTGTAAGGAGTGGACCCAAACCAGTACCAAGCGGGCCAAGACCAACACCGGTTTCGACGCAGTCAGGAGTGACAGTGGCGAGGCACTTCTCTTCGTTAGCTTGTGGCTAACCGTTAGCCACAATCTAACTCACAGCAAATAATTACCCTTTAAAAACGAGAAAATAACAACTTGCATGGTTCCAGTACTGTGCAGAGGTTTGGGGCAATACTTACAAATGTACAATACAACCACTATCCATAATGCAAAAAAGAGCCATAAGAATAATTCATAATACCGGTTACAGAGATCACACAAATGCACTATTTTTAAAATAAAAAACATTAAAATTCACTGACATGGTTTATTTTCAAACTGCACAAATCATGTACAAAGCAACACACAATCTCCTACCTGGAAACATTCAAAAATAGTTTAAGAGAGATGGGGGTTGTAATCTAAGGGAAGAGTTCAACTTAAAACATCAACGGACACATACAACTCTGAAAACTTTTTGTATTTCTGTTTGTGGAGTAAGGTTATGGAACAGATTGGGTGTGGAGCTCAAGCGGGTGTCCAGGCATGACTCAGTTTAAAAGGTGGTACAAATACATGATTTTCATGAGATACAGGGAGGAAGAAGGGTTTCAGCTATCAAACGTCGTCACCAATGATTTCTATATTTGTTTTTGTAAGTCTATTTTTTTTTCCGTTTGTAAATATATAATATGTGGGTATGTTATTGACTGATTGCTAAGTGAGTAATGGAGATAGGGGAGGTTTAAATAAGCTAAATGCTTCAACCTACCCCTTTTCAGACATGTTGGTGACATAAATTATTTTTTATTTTTATTATTATTATTATTATAATTATTATTATTTATAGTTATACCGTAGAAGTAGTATTGTTTTGATTAGTAATGCAGTTTTGAATATTGGATTATTCCCTTTGTTTTGTCTGTTTTTTTCTGTTCTTTTTGTTGACTTTCTTGTTTGTCGCACCACATGTTTGAAATAAAACAAAAAAACAAAACAAATCAGGAACTGTAGGAAACTTAAATAAACTATTCCCATCTTTACGAGCTTTTAAACATTAACTGGCAATACAACAGAAGGCTGAGCCATTACTGTCCATCTGTAAAGTGGAAAAGTAACTTAAAAACTGCTATGAAGCCATTGACTTCAATGTTAAATGAGCTGCGGGCATTCTGTGACTGACGCCATGTCCAGTTTCGGCGAACAGCACCACAGTCTGGTCAGACGTGCTGAAATGCAGTGATGTTTCCTAAAAACTCATCTATGCAGGCACACCTGTTTCTGCTACGTCAATCATCATGAAGAATGCTTTGGTCTTTAAAAATGTCAAAATCATGTCATCAGCACTTTAAGATAAGGTTTTATCAGGCAGTCTGTACAACTCAATAATCCCCATTTGTCAGTTACATCTGCATCCTGTGGTAAAAAGCAATCCAAATAACTTTAAACCCACAGTAAAGTCCACATCCTTGTAAGTGGTAAAAGCATACCAGATTACTTGAAAATCCACAGTATTCATGTTGTTTTAATGAGGCAAAAGTCTCAGCCTTTGTAAACACGTCAGACAAATTTGTGAATGCAGAGAATAAAAGAATTGTGAATAAAAGACACTATGAAGTTGCATTACTATTTATTTATTTATTTATTTATTAAATACTATAATATAATCAATGTGGTTCAGGGTTATGAAACCAAACCATCTTTAATTCTCACATGATCATTCTGATCTCATGTTGGTTTCTTGCAAGACTCGTGTTAAACTCTTGTCCCCCCAGCGTCCTGCTTGATTCTCTGCAGCACCTGACTCATCTGGATTTTCTTTTTCCATCGACAGGAACACTCTCCTCCTCTCTACAGGTGGTGCAGATGGTGTGATGGGAACAAACACTGCTTCAGGTCTGCTGGGACTGCAGGCAGACGGCACATCCTGGCCAGGCGTTGGTCATGCCAAATGCAAGAAATATGGCCCAAATGCTACGAGCATTGTCCAAGTTAGCACTAAATTGCTTCCAGCTACCAGCTAACTGAAGCTGTGTGGATATCTCCCTGAGGGTTGATGGAGTCAAATTGGTGGAGATGGCACTGAAAGGTGTGCTGTTGGGCTGGGTGTGTGTAACGGTCTGAACCATTGTAGCTAGTAAGTTTCAGAAATAGCAGTGACAGATGGAGAAGATTTGCTGTAAAAGTGAGCCTAATCTCTCCCTCTTGCTGGAGTGAAATGGGACAAAGTGGATGAGACAACCTCCAGTCATTGCCTGGAAGGAGCGCTCAAGCTTTGAGCTGGATTTTACCAACGCTGACATCTACTAAGTACAAGAGGGAAAGTTAAACATTGTGCATCACTGAACTCGAAGGTGAATGTGACTGTCTGCAAATGATTTAATCACTTTTTAATTAGAAATTATACAAAGACATCAAATCAAATGCTGAAACTTGTTTTTTCAGAAAGATTTCTATACATAAGAGTGAGTAGCTGTGATCTCTTTGCCCTAACCACATTAAAAAGAGGTCTGATACAGTGAGAATGTCTGAACGAGCACAGAAACCCTCCAATAATCATTTTGTGTGAACATAGTTTGCTGCTGCATACACTAAAGAAGCTTTTGAAAAAGTTCATAAAGGAGAATTTATTCTCTGTTTGCCCTCATTCTCTCACTTCCACTTTTTACACAGTCAAAATCACCTTCATCTTCATTTTGACACCACTATTCTGGTCAAATAATCTGCAGTTTATCTGAACCAATTAACTGATTTCCCATTCTTTAAAACTAACATCAATTCACCACTAAAGATATCTTTACAGAGAAGGCAGAAAAGCTCAATACAAAATACCAACTCATCATGATCTTATTCACTTCCATTCAGTATCATTTTATCATGTACATGTAGGAACTGTATCGCTCGAGTCCATAAAAAAATCTTTTTTGCTGAGGAAATTAATAAATCATTAATGCAAAGGCCAAGGGCACAGCTATTCTTTTTGACAAAAGTATTCCATTTGCCCCTCTTCTGTAGTATTTTATAAGAATAGTTATGTTATAGTGTTTGGCAAACACTGCAATAAGTCTGTGACACTGGCTAATCTCTATGCACCCAACTTCGATGACATACAATGTTTTTTTCACAGTTTCAGGATTTAAATATACTCATTCCTTAATTCTTGGAGGCAATTTTAATCTGTTCATAGATGCAGTATTAGATCATCTATTGCCCAAACCTGCTACACCTAACAAATCTGCAACATATGTTTACTCTTTCTTAGAGGATTATAGCCTCACAGACCCTTGGCAGCATCAATATCCCAATGGCAGAGATTACTTGTTCTTTTCTCATGTACATCATAGTTTTAAGAATAGATTGTTTTTATTGACAGTTTATTAATTAATAATATTCATTCTTGCAGTTATGAGAATGTTAGGTCCCAGCTCTGCTAGGGTTTTGAGACACAAACAAAAAAAACAGTTTCAGCGTTAAGGTGGTGTTACCAATGCTGCTCAAATGAATGAAATCAAAGACAGACAAAACCTAAACTAAAGAAGAGCCATAAGGGAACCTAAAAGGGAAAAGAGCAGCACCAATAAGCTAAAAACTGTAACCAAAACCCAACTATAACAAAATAAGGCCTAGCCATCCCAACTCCAACACAAACCCACTGTAAAGCACAAAAAGACAAATAAAGGCCCATTTATGCTTCCTCGCGTACATAAATGGCGGTGTCCATTTCATGCGTTGCCCTGCATGGCTGCCTTCATACTTCCATGTGTTTTCTGCGTACCCATTGCTCATAAATCAGTTTGTTCACAAGGCGGCAGCGCTTCCTGTCCCTGTGCCCTGGCGATGTGATATCGTAGATATGAGTATTTTCAGACACACAGCCTCTCCTCAAAAGCTCCATCCATGTCTACAGATGCTCTCTGGTTGTTTGGCGTCTTCTTTCTCAGGTGCTTTTATGGGGCTGTTGACCCTGGCAGTTTGTGTTTTCTTCCAGTTCCTGTTCTTCTTCTCTGGTTTGTTCCTGCATTTCAGCTACACAGCTCAACACTGACCCCGCAGTTTCTGGTGGTACTGCTTTGTCTTCTGCATCCAGTGATGGACCAACAAGCCCCTCAAAAATGCACCAAATTACGTACGTAACCGACACAGACAGCGGACAAAACTGTCCGTCTGTCTGTGTATTCGTCTTCTGCATCAAGCATAAATGGGCCTTAACACTTCAAATCCCTACTGCCGAGAAAATTCGGCTGCACAACAACAACTCCCAACTGCCGAGGTTTGTCGGCTTCTGGAATTTTTAGGGCTATTAACGCCTCATCAACTCGGCTTCTATTATGCAAATAAGTCCCGGAACAGCAGCAGCGTGTTCTTGCAGACAGAGTTCAGCATAATCAGCCTGTAATGTAATACAATTTAGCTGGATTTATAATGATCCTGGAACTATTTCAGATCAGATGTACAAAATATCTTTTTACATAGTGTCGGCGTTCCACGTCTCTTCATCAGATAGCACGTGTCTACACTCATGCATGCAGTTGTTTACTGTTTACTGAGCGCGTGGAGCACTTCTGTGCCTCGCTCTAAAAAGCCCAAATGAAAATAATCAATCAATAATAAATAAAAACCCAAATAAAACCAATAATAAATTATAAAACCCTTCAAAACCATCTTCTTTTATCGGACTTGTCTAAAATAAGATGTGTTTTCAAAGGAGTGGTTTGATGTGGCGCGAACAGCGGCGCAATGTGGGCTGAGAGGATGGGAAATTCCCTGTGTTGACGTAATTCCCTGGAACAATGCCTAAATAGGGTGCTTCTATGGGGGGGGGGGGGGGGGGTGACTCGGAATTAAAAACAAATATTCTTGACTTGATCTTTTTATTTTTATCCATGTGAAAAACATGACTGCCTCATTTCTCCTCATGAGAAAATCATGGTACAGTCATCCTTATTTATGAAAAGTAAATGTTTTCTTCAGCCTAAGGTCAGCTGAGCAGTGCTTTCCACAAGCGCCGGCTGTCGACAACTCAACGAAGTCCAGCCGGCTACTGGTCGGGAATCCGCGCAATGACGCGTCACGTTTACGCGCTCTGTGGCGCATGCAGCCAAAATGCAGCTTCCACATTCAGGCTTCTCCACGGTAGTTTCCCTTAAAGCTACTTCGGTGAGTCCCGCTGTGACACCGTTCTTTTCTTCACCAGAATGCTGAGGAGCATCTGTGGTGAAATTTTCTCCAACTCGTTAGTTTCACTTTCAAACTCCGCTGCTCCGTCGCAGAGTAAACTATCAATCCATTCATCTGCTTTGAAACCAGTGGTACCGTGGGGCTCTTGTCCCGTGCCTCGTGTATTTATTCGTATATTTATAAATACTTCGTATTATAAGGTGACGAAACGTCCTCTTTTATCCGGACATGTCGTCCCTTTGAAAGGTAGAAAATGCGCCGTGTTTTTCAAAATCATCTGGGAAGGAGCCGCAGCGCAGAGAAGTTAGTTCATCTGGTGATCACGTCACTTGTTAGCGGCTGCACGGTTGGGTTTGCACCAAACTCTCGAATTGGAAGGTTTTCCCATGAAGGATGCGAAGCTGTGAAGTCTTTTTTGGAGAGATCACATCTCCATGACCTCCACTGTTTAGCAAAAACACCGTCAGACGAGGTGAAGTCGGGATTCATGTTCTGACTGATGCGTCGATGGTTTACAGTAGGGTAGAAGAAAATGCAGAAACATAAATGTAAATGAAAATAATTCCCGTTTTCATCTTGGTGGAGAGGCATGAGAAGCTCAGTGCATGATGGGAAGCAGGAGCTGGAAGTTCTCATCAGTTCTGCATAAACAGACTTCTTTTTTTTTCCTTCATGTCTGGTGTTTCTATGTTTATTACATTATTACATTCTGAAGAGAAAAACACCAGCAGAAAGACAGTATTTTTTCACTTGGCCCTAAACTTTATGTGACCTTTGGTCCCCCAAAACGCCAAAATATTGTCTTATGTAGACAACATAACAACACGTCCTCAAAATGATTCATACCCTCCAAAATAGGAAAAAATCAGCTGTAAGTGAAATAAGATGAAATTGACAAAAGTAATAATAAATAAAAATTCTTTCATGAGATTGATTTTTTTATTCAGATATTTGTAGTGTGGTAAAATAACTGTCAAATAAATCCTTTTTTTTTTTTTTTTACAACTTATTCACTCAATGTGTTATTCAAATATTTTAGTTCACTCTGATAAAATAACTAAAATATTTTTTTTTTACAGCTTATTCACTCAATGACTCAACGTTTTATTCAGATATTTTTAGTCCAGTGTGAAAAAGAAATATGAAATAATCTGAAAATTTCACAATGTGGCCAATAAACTGGAGTTTTACAGTTATTGCAGTAGTAATCAAATGAAAAAGACAGGAAGCCAGATAGATGGATACTCTGTTCATCCAGATTAATATTCGACTGCAGCAGCTACATCATTACAAAAACATAAATAAAGTCATAATATGGAAACCAGCAGGTATAGTGCGATGAAAAAGTAAAAAATGTAAACAGAATAAAGAATTTGCACATAGATACTACAATATTATCCCACTTGAACTAGAGGAAATTTCACTAGAAAATAAGATAAAAAAATTCAAATCAAATAGAAAACCTGATATCCGTTAATATTGATATTCTAGCTTGATCGGGGGGGGGGGGGGGGGGGTATGCTGCAGAGAAGCAGCTTTATTTTAATGCTGCATATTTATCACCCGTGGTTCTCTCTACCTGCTACGGGCAGCTTCTCTTTCTTTACCGGATGCATTTCACACACCTTTTCTCTTCTGGCCTCATCCACAGCGGCTTGCCTCCCCCGCGCGTACACACCCTCTCCCTCACGTTTACACACTGAGCTGCCTGGACCAGATAAAAGTTTCCCACGACACTTTCATTAGTTAACAGGTTGATGTGCCATCAGAGCCAGAAAATATGATTTAAAGGGACTTGAGGCAAGATTAAGAAACGAAACTCGCGACTGCCGCTTCAGGTAACTGCAGCCACGAGCCAAGCCGTCACGGGAGCACAAACTGAAGCTATGATGTTGATAACTCACCTTTTTCTCCGTAGTTATACTTTTTAGTGTCTTTCACTTGATCTGGATCGTTTGCTGACGGCATAATAATCCATAACTATCGCTTACAGTATTTGAATTTACCGCGACTGGCTTCTTCCTGTATCAAAACAGCGGATGTAGCGTCATGTAACGTCACGTCCGCATGGCAGACCTGGAAAACTATAATGTTATTTACTAAGCTTTTTCTTTGTGGTTACAATTTTTAGTGTCTTTCAGTTGATCTAGATCGCATTCTGACGACAGAATAATCCATAACTATCGCTTACAGTGTTTTTATTTAACATGACCGTCATTTTCCTGCATCAAAACTGCGGATGTAGGTCATTTGACGTCACGTCCGCAGGGCAGCGCGGGAAGTTCGGACACCGAATTGCAGCGCATTTTGCAGCACACAGCCTGTTTAAGGCAATGGAGAGAAACATGGGTGGAAACGTTATTTTTGGTATTTAGTGCTTCATCACCCATTAGTATGAAAAAAAGGGACATTCATGTTCGGTTTTTTTCAAGTTCCTGCCTCAAGTCCCTTTAACTCTGTTCAGTCCATTGTTTACATTCTGTGTATGTCTCCTCTGGTGCAGAAATCAGGACGTCCATCTCAGTTTCACAGAAGAGGTCGGATGGCTGCGACATACCTGTACAGACCACAATCGCTTTGACACAGATTGAATATGTATCTGATTCAATACCACATTTGAAAGTGGCCTGAATCCGATCCAGAATAGTCAGATTCAATGCATCAGTGTGGACTTTTTACACTGCAGAAGGAGTTGGAGGTGAGTGGATTAACGCTTTTAGGAACGTGGTTTGTCAGCTGTTTACTAGCAAGCTAACGAGATAGGCTGATATCGGTAAACCGGCTCCTAAAACACACATCCATGCGCTCTGAAGGCGTGGTTTCAGGTGGTGTGTTTTTTGTAAATGTTGCTTGCTCTAACTGTTTTTCCAACATTGCTAAGCCTTAAAGAACCTAACTTGACTGCTTGTTGATGCTAATGTGCAGCAGTGACAGAAAAGTTCTTTGGCAGAAACAAAATTGTTCAAGATTTTTCTGGAAAATCAACTCAAGTGAATTTCACGAAATCACGGCCCTTCTTCAGGTTTTACCCAACTTGTGACTGTTCTGTCATTAAAACACATTCATGAGGGGGTAATTAGGTAAATTACTGTCTTACAGGACAGAGATGAGGAAGAGGGACAAATAATATATTCTTTGTTAACGTTCTGTTTTTCCCAGGTGCATCTTGCCTGAACAACCAGCTTTTTCTTTCTCCAGGGTTTATATACGTATATACAGCAGTGTCAATAATTCATACAAACATCCCCCCTCATAATAATTCTCATTCCCAGTTCGCATGGAGAGCAGGACTACCATAGTTGTGATGTATCCTTAATACTATGACTGTGTGACAGCAGTGACGATGTGAAGCGAGCAGACTAGTTGGAATGTCAGGATGCCTGATCCTGAAGGAAACCTGACCTTTCTCTCCCATCATTATCTAAGTTTATTTTCTTTTTTTGTTTTTAATTAGCGTTCCTGCTGCTTTGCTCTGATTTTTTTTCTTTCTTGTTCTTACAGTGCTTGGTATCCCAGCAGCTACTCAGCAGGGAGAGGAGGCAATGGTCCTCTCAGGTAGGAAGATATTAAAAGATAATGAAGAAGCTATTGCAGCAGTATTTTGTGTAAGAAAACCCTGTTTGGTGTTATTTTTCTTCATGAGTTCAGCTGACAAACACCAGTAGGTTTCTGATCCCGGATGCTGGGGTGGAGTGATAACAATATGCACCTTGGATGTGCTTCTAAGTCAAGCTCTGTGTGGAAATTTATTTCCTGTTGCGGATGGTGATGACTTTTCCAGGTATGTGGGCATGCAGATTGTTCTTTTTTGTTGAATTTAGGTAACGTGATCAAGTTCCATGATTAACTGGACATGACACGTGCGCTGACATGAACGAGCAACAATTTTTTACTACCCACACAAGAGCTCTCTGCTGAGCTAAAAGTCATTGGAGGCCGTTTGCTCAGCAGATTGTCGCCATGCGCGCCTTATTTTTGGTGAGTTTCTGCCTCACGAGGCCTTGAGGTGAGAATCAAACATGTTTGATATTTTTTACCTTGTGAGGTGAAAAACTCACCATTTTCACTCACCGTTGATGATGTCATTGAGTACTGCACCTGATTATATATAAGATTACATATGTGCAGTTGTGTGAAAAAGTGTTTGCCCCCTTACTGATTTCTAAGGCTGCGTACACACCAAACGCGATTTGGGCGTCAAGGGTGTCAGGTTTACATGCAAAGTCAATGGCCGACGCGCGTTGGGCAGGCGTCGAAAACCCTGTGGAGCGTTACGTGCGTTGGGCGCGGTGCGTCTGGGTGTGTTACGCACGATTCGCACGTTGAGTTTTGAGATTTTGGGCGTTTGAAGCGCGTCACGGGCGGCAGACGCCAGAGTTGGAAAATCTGAACTGTGGCGTATTAACGTGGGGCGTCAACCAATCAGAGCGACTTAATGTCACACACACACTTTTTATGACAGGACAGAAACACCCAGAAGAACCAGGGGAATCTCCTCTCTCTCTAAAGACAGAGGAGGATAAACTGTGATCTGTGTCCGGTCCCGGTGTCTGAACAGCGGTTTGATGACCTGCTGTGCCGATGGGATTTACTGGGTTGATAATACTGCCCCGCATCGCGACAGCGGTTTGTTAAACTGGACCGCATCAGACAGCTGAAAGCGCCCCTCACCAGCCTGGGCTCCTGGAGTAAATGATGAAACTCATCACACTCAGAACACCTGAATCATCTGGTGAACCAGACACAGAGCAGAGATACCCGACAACGACGTTCCCCGCCTTATTTATCACAAAAAGCGGGGCGGCCCCTCCTCCTGAGTTTATGAGGAGAGGGGAGGGGAAAAAGAAGAGGGAGGGGGGGGGGGGGGGCGGAGGGGACCGGCGGCCCGCGCGCGTTTAGGGCGTCAAGATGCTGGAACTCAAGCGTCTTACTTTTTAGTGACCAAGCGTCCAACTTTGGGCGTCAGGCGCGATTTTGACGTCCACATCGCGTTTGGTGTGTACGCAGCCTTATTCTTTTGCATGTTTGCCGCACTTATATGTTTAAGATCATCAAACAAATTTAAATGTAAGAGAAAGATAACACAAGTTAACACAAAACACAGTTTTTAAATGAAGATTTTTATAAAGGAGGAAAAAAAATCCAAACCTGCATGGCCCTGTGGGAAAGAGTGATTGTCCCCTAAACCTAATAACTGGTTGGGCCACCCTTAGCAGCAACAACTGCAATCAAGCGTTTGTGATAACTGGTGATGAGTCTTCTACAGCGCTGTGGAAGAATTGTTGTAATTCAGCCACATTGGAGGGTTTTCCAGCATGAACCGCCTTTTTGAGGTCATGCCACAGCATCTCTATTGGATTCAGGTCAGGACTTTGACTAGGCCACTCCAAAGTCTTCATTTTGTTGTTCTTAAGCCATTCAGAGGTGGACTTGCTGGTGTGTTCTGGATCATTGTCCTGCTGCAGAACCCAAGTGCGCTTAAGCTTGAGGTCACGAACAGATGGCCGGACATTCTCCTCCAGGAATTTTGGTAGACAGCAGAATTCATGGTTCCATTTACCACAGCAAGTCTTCCAGGTCCTGAAGCAGCAAAACAGCCCCATACCATCACACTAACACCACCATATTTTACTTTTGGTATGATGTTCCTTTTCTGAAATGGCGTGTTACTTTTACACCAGATGTAGTGGGACCTACACCTTCCAAAAGTTCAACTTTTGTCTCGTCAGTCCACAGAGTATTTTTCCAAAAGTATTGGGGATCATCAAGATGCTTTCTGGCATCCTGAGACGAGCCTTCATGTTCTTTTTACTCAGCAGTGGTTTTGGTCTTGGAACTCTGCCATGCAGCCATTTTTGCCCCCCAGTCTCTTTCTGATGGTGGAGTCCTGAACACTGACCTTAATTGAGGCAAGTGAGGCCTGCAGTTGTTGGATGTTATTCTAGGGTCTTTTGTAACCTCTTGGATGAGTCGTCGCTGTGCTCTTGGGGTCATTTTGGTCGCCTGGCCACTCCTGAGAAGGTTCACCACTGTTCCATGTTTTCACCATTTGTGGATAATGGCTCTCACTGTGGTTCTCTGGAGTCCCAAAGCTTTAGAAATGGCTACAGGCCGGCGCAGGAGGGGAAGGGGGGGCACTGCCCCCCAAAAAAACGCCCCCTAAAAAAAAAAATAGAAGAGGGAGGGGATAAAACCTTTTCCCCCCCCCCCCATGTGCGCCCGGGGGGGGGGGGGGGGAAGAGATCAGAGGGCGCAGTGTAAGGGTGAGGAATGAAGAAATTACAAAAAAGAGAAAGGGGGGGGCCTTGGAGGAGGGAAAAAGAGAAACGGGGATTTAATAAGGAGATAAAGAGAAAAAAAAAAAAGGGGATAAAAAAGGGTTTTAATCTCAATTTTTTTTTTGAATAAGGAAAAAAAAAAAAAAAAAAAAAAAGGGGGGGATAGGGGGGGGGAGGAGGATGAGGGGGAGCAGAGGGAGGGGGCAGGGGAAGAAAAAGAAAAATAGAATGAAAGTGGGTGAAGGGACGGGAGAAGGGAGAAAGGAAAAGTAAATAATAAATAAAAAGGGGGTGATGTTGGGGGAAAAGGGAAAAAAGTGAAAAGGGGGGGGAGGGGGGGGGGGAGAGAAAGAGGAAAAAAGATGCGGGGAAGTAAATTTTATTTAATCCTCTAAAAGGAATAAAAGTCATATGAAAAAAAGAAGGAGGAGGAAGAGAAAAAAAAGTGATGGAGTGAAAAATTAAAAAATTTTTTTTTTTTTTTTTTATAAATATAATATTTATATTCAATCCCCCGAGGGAGTGCAACATTACTGGGTAGGGAAAGTGGGGGGAAATTGTGGGTGAAAAAAAAAAAAGGAAAAAGAGAGCAATGAAAAAAATAAGGAGAATAAACAAGGGGGAATAGGAAAAAGGAAGAAAAAAAAACCAAAATGGAAAAAAAAAAAAAAAAAAAAATAAAAGAGGAAAAGGAGAATAGAAAAATAATGGTATTTTATAATGAAAAATATAAGAAATAAAAAAAGAAAGGGGGTTTTTTATTCAAAGGGGTTTGAAATAGGAGAATAGAGCAAAAAAATTTTTGGAAAATGAAAAATTTTTTTTTTTTAGAAATTTCAGGAGGGGGGTGAGGGATTGGTGGGTAAGAGGGGGGGGAAATTTAAAAAAATAAAAAAAAAAAAAAAAAAGGGAGACGAGCCCCCCCCCCCCCTCGGGGCCGTTTGAACCTTTTACAGACTGATAAATCTCAATTACTTTGTTTCTCATTTTTTGCAGAATTTTTTTGGATCGCAACATGATGTCTAGCTTTTGAGGATCTTTTTGGTCTACTAAACTTCGTCAGGCAGGTCCTATTTAAGTGATTTCTTGATTGAGAACAGGTGTAGCAGTAATCCAACATGGGTGTGGGTAGAGAAATTGAAATCAGCTTTCCAAAGATGCGATAAACCACAGTTAATTTATGCTTTAACAGGGGGGGCAATCACTTTTTCACACAGGACCATGGAGGTTTGGATTTTCTCCCCCCTCCCTATTAAGAATCTTCATTCAAAAATTGCATTTTTTGTTTACTTGTGTTATCTTTGACTCACATTAAAATTTGATGATCTGAAACATTTAAGTGTGACAAACATGCAAAAAAAGTAAGAAATTAGGAAGGGGGAAAAACTTTTCACACAGCTGTATATACTGTATATATTTTTTTCTTTTTTTTTTTTTTTTTTACATATATCTACTGTTAGAATTAGGGGTGTCCCCGACTAAGAATTTTCATAGTCGAACCTGATTCGTCTGATCATGTCATTCGCCGACAAATAGTCGAATCATGTTTTTTTTTTTTTTCCCCTTCTTGATTCATAATCGTCTTTTCCTGCTCCAGAGAAAGAGCTGGAACACCTCATTAAATAAATTCAAATGTTTTTTATTTGTTGTTTTTTTGTCTGTTTGTTTTGTTTGTTTTTTTGCTTAACAATTTAAAGTCAGGAAAGAAAATTAAAAGGGTGTTGACAGTCACTGCGCGCTCCGCTGCGCACAGTCCAAATGTCAAATATATACAGAGGAATTACAATAGAAAAACCTTCACTGAATAAATAAATAAATTACACAACAAAAAAAAAAAAATAGGCTCATAATGAAGTACAAAGTTATATCCATGTATAACGGAAAGTAAAAGTTAGAATCTGCGCAGCAGAATGGCAATGAACAGGAGAAGTGCTCCTCGCTTCGTTAATAATAAAGCCGACAGGAGAATCTGTTCTGGATGGCGTGGAGTGGAGGTGGAGGGAATGTGCAGAACATCACAGCCATGATTATTCCACAACTTGCTGGAATAGTGCAGCATCTTCTCTTGGCATCTCCACCGTTCAGGAGCCGCTCCACATGTGCGCTCAACAGCTGACGCAGCGAGACGGCGGTCCAGTTCAGGACAAAGACAAAAGCGCTGCTCTACGGAGTCTGATATTGGCCACAGGCTTCATGATTCAGGACATTATGGTTCTTAAAAACGCGTTCTTTCCTGATATAATTGAATAATCCTCCAGCAGTGCCAGCATATCCATCTTCAGCATACTGTAGACGCGGTGTTCATGTCTCTAAGACTGTTTCCACCTTGACAGACTGATGCTGTAAATCAGTGGAAATAACTACATCGATGATGATGATGTGACAGGTGAGGGTCCTTCATCATGTCTCTGGCTACTTGGTCATAGAGACGTCGCTTTGTCTGAGTGCTCAGTGCGCGCGACTCAGTCGGCAGACTGCGGTTTAAACCCGCCTGCCCGGCTCATCTTGCCTTATGCCACACTGATAGTAACAGAATTATTCGGCTGCTAATAGACCTATAACATAAATTATTTAAAGGACAAATGAATATTGTGTAAAAATCAAACATTCAGCACCCTCCTACTGCAGGATGGTATGATTTTTGCTTGGTAACCAAATGCTGCGACTATTCGACTTAGAGACTGGCAGTCGAAGCCCAGTTCTGGAAACGAATCATCAACTATTCGGGGACACCTCTAGTTAGAATGTTTCAGAATGAGAGCTGTTACAATTTTTAATTTCCCTGCTGGGATAAAGTATTTTTCATTATATATTTATGAATGTATGTATACAGTACATATAAAAACTATTTACATCAAAATGCAGCAAAGTCTCTCTCTTTTTAAACTATTTACAAATCAGCTAACATCATAAGATGCCACAAAGACTATTTGCTCCAATCTAAAACCTAGTTCCTGTCCATCAGAAAGGACATTTCAGGTCTGATAGGTCCAGGGTGTGTTAGTCGTCCTGTCCACCAGGGGGCAGCCCTTCAATCTGCTTTTCGTGAATCCTGGTTACTTCTGCCACCTCCCCTCTTCCTCAGCAACCAAATGCATCATGTTGTCACATAATTTTCTGATTGGTTCATGACTTACATTTCCCACCAACAGTAAAGGGGTTGTTGGGGTTTTGTGATGCTTTTTTCTTGCTTGGGAGCACTTTCCATAGAATCTGACGTTTTTACAGTTTTTTTCCTGTGGGCAAAGTAGGTTGTGCATTTTATATCATAACTCCGGTTATATTTGGTCTGTCAACACAATTTGAAAACTGGTTTATAGTATGAAGTCTGGTTTATCCAGAGAAGTTAGAATGGAGACTCTACGTTGCTGTGTTTAGCTGCCACGACATATGATCTGGATGTGACGGCTCATCTGTCAGCCCCAGAGGCCCATTGGTGTGTAAATGCGAAAAAGTGTTTGCGTTACACTTCTGCGATAAACTGTTTTATCAAAACATCAGGGAATCCACATGTAAAAACTTGTTTAGCGATATTTGATTATTTTTTTCTCCTAAAATTGGATGTTTGCATTATCAGTTTTTTTATTGCGATATTTAGGTTTTGTGAAACTATAGGTGTAATGGAAACAAAGCTATTGATTCCTGTTTCTACCCTTTAGTTTTTCATTTCAATTGTGTATATTCCCTTTTCAAGGCATATTACCCCGAGCTTTTCTTGGTAACACCTGTATATTTCCCTCTTACAAAGTTCTTGTATTGATTGTAATTGCACCAATTTCTGGACACAGCTGAATGGGAGCGATCAACGTCTTGTTAATCGAAAATGTTTAACGAAGTGGGAATATTCAACCATTAAATGAAAAACATTTTGCCTCACAATCAATGTTTTCTTCCAAACATTACAGCTGTATTAACATGCTCAGTGAGTTGTTCAAAATGTTTGCCAGGGGTTGTAGAGTGGTTGTCGTCCAGTAGGGATATTGGAGATGCGCTCCTCAGTGACTAAACAAGATGAAGTGTCCTTAGGCAAGACATTGAACCTAGCATCAACCCTGACGTGCTCATTTGTGTGTGACCGTGTTGCATATTTAGAGTGCATGTACAGATTTAGAAGCTGTTTATCAGTACGGTAATGAGTGAATGAATCTTGGTGATTTCAGTAAGACTCATTTCAGTGCAGAGCACCAAAATGCAGATCTAAAATGAGTCGTGTTGATTGTAGCTCAATTTTCCTGATTGAAAGGAAACAAATCTGAGTTAATATCAACATAATGCCGAGTGTTCACACACTCAAATATAGAGGTACCAGTTTGTACTTAAAAGGGTACAAACGCTTGTCGCTGGGGGTGTTCCTTTTTGAAAGGAGCCCTATCATCAAAAATGGACTTTTAAGAGCTTTTCAGTATGTCAGTGTGTTACTTCCTCATCAAGAAATGACATAAATCGTTATTTTTCTTCATTCATGCATATTTGAGTAATCTACATGAATATTTAAACCAAGCGCTACCTCCCTGCAAACGGCTGACTACCCACCCCGTTACATATGAACGTGGCACCAATCACGAAAGTCCAAATGCGCACACTCAGTATCATAGCAAGACGCCCTGTGTTGAACAGAAACTCAAAGAATCCTATGGATCACCGCGAGCATCCGGGAATTTTCGCCAAATTCGTCACATCCAGTTAGGTAACAGGTGAAAACATCGCTTCGTTGCATAGGGGAGCCACTGAATTAACTGCTTCATTACTCGTCAATCTTCGTTTATTCTACTTTGGAAATACCGAGAAGTCCCGCTGTGTCTGGCTGCCATAAACATATCTATCATACGGACAAGAGAATATGTTTGTTCCAGTTCCCAAAACAACAGAAAAAAGTCCCGAACAACATGCTAAGTGGCTAGCTGCTATCAAGCCCATAAATGCTGACAGTTCACGCTGGAAACCATGGAAACATCTAACAATATGTTCGGATCACTTTGTGACTGATAAAAAAGCATATTGTGGTCTCACTATTTAAACCCTGTAGTTGTTTTTGTACAGATGATAGAAAACACCATTAAATCAGTGGATGTAGAGAATCACAGCGCCGCCCGCTGTTCCCGTCTCCTCAGGACTGTTAACGATTACGTTCATCCAGATTACTGCCATCAATGTTCCCACATAAGAATAAAAGCATAAAAAGCGACAGAAAGGCATTTGCAGCATTATAAACATGCACAGTCATAACCAGTTACATACAGATGAGACTGCCGGTAATTTATAGCTTTATCAATGAGAGTAAACTCCTGAGAAGTACATCAAAGAAATACCACCATTTCTTAAAAATCCGGGGGAAATTTATATTCTATAAAAAATAAATGGTTTGAACACGGGGCTTACCTGATGAAACCAAATACATCATGAGATCAGGAAACTGATCATCAGGCTGTTATGTACAGGTAGGTTCGTCTAACCAGGCTGTAGCAGCAGAAGATGGGCATCACTGAGTCCAACAGATACTAGTTTAGCTTCGTATCTTCTTCTAGCGTCGGCAGTAAGACTTTCAGAATAACTGGACGTCATTTCAATAATATTTCAAAGACAGACCGGCGGAGAAAAAAATTAAAAAGGGTGCAAAAACAGTTTTTGAGGCTCATAGTCCATCAGACGCCGTTCAAATACGAAGCATGTTTTCACCGGGACCAGCTTCGTGGTCACGTGAATTCTGGGTTGTGACGTAGGCTCGCGCTGATCCATACACACTCTGAGGAAGAAACTAACACCTGCAGAAAGATTTCCTCAGAGACAAGCAGCCATCAGCTAACAGACGTTTGATCCAGAGTTCAGGAGAATTTTCTTCCTTTTTTTTTCTTTTTTTTTAAGCTCCAGAGGACAGCAAGTTGGGGAAAATGCAGTTACGTTCAGCGTGGTTGTGTTCAGAGTGGGAGTTTATTTGTTGTACTGGATGAATCGACTTGCCAGAAGTGGTTGGATTATAACTTCAGGAGCAGGGAAGAAAAACTCAACTTTGCGTGTGAACTTCACTCCTGACAACTTCATGAATCTCGGGCAGTAAAGTGTTTTTTTCTCTGGGATTACTTCTGAAACCTGAAGCAGTTCCTACTATAAAAACGCGCATGGACAGACAACAGCACTGGTGAGTCAACACATCTCTCAGCTCAATGCTAACTGTTAGCCTATGATTTGTTCGCTAATTTACTTACTTGTCAGGGGTCTCTGTGGTACTTCTGTGGTACTGCGTGTACTTCAAACTCCATATCAGACTCTGGGTCGAGCGCATACAGCTCCATAACAGGCTGCTCTGTTTGATCCCGTCGATCGGAGTCCGATTATCCATCAATATTTACAAGATCCATGTGAGTGCTGCTTAGCTCAGCGCTAACTGTTAGCCTATGATTTGTTCGCTAATTTACTTACTTGTCAGGGGTCTCTGTGGTACTTCTGTGGTACTGCGTATACTTCAAACTCCATATCAGACTCTGGGTCGAGCGCATACAGCTAGGGATGTTATGCTCGAGCCCGTTTGCTCGACTCCGCCTCAATCTTATGAACCGGAAGTCTCGCTACCGCTGTTTTGGTGGAAGTGTCAGCATGCCGAAAGCCACGTGACCACACAAACCGAGGCCTCGTTACGTCATCCGCGACTGTTGAGCCGAAATCTTGAAGTAACTGGGTTTTTTAATCTGTCAGTGCTTAATATAGGTTCCAATCACTTGGGAATTTATTGAAAAATAGTTAATTTATCACAGAGGATAATTCCAAGATATTAACCACAAAGGAAACACTAACTGAAGGTTGGCAACGTATCTTTTATTATACACCGTGTCAGAGACAAAACAGCTCCAGACAGCGCTTCCCTCAGCTGCAGTGCACATCCACGGCCAGCAGATGTAGCTCATGCACACGGTCTCAAATGTCTTGAGATTTCGTGTCGATCTCTTGGCAGCTGTGTCAAAATGTCTCAGTGTCTCATGAAGCTTCGTTTTCACCATCCCTACATACAGCTCCATAACAGGCTGGTCTGTTTTATCCCGTCGATCGGAGGAATTATCCATCAATGTTTACTACTAACATCCACATGAGAGCTGCCGGTGCCGGTGCTACAGACAATTCTGTGACCCTTCAGAATAAGTGTCTCTTCCGGGGCGACGTCATGAAATGGGCGTAAAACATGCTGCAATTGGTCGAGAGCTCCGCGGTTCAGTACAGTCAGCCATCTTAAGGCCCTTTCAGATAGAACGCGGCAAGCGCAAGAGGACGGCGGCAAGCCCATTCATTGTGTATGTGGTACCGCCGCGGCAGCGCGTTCCGCCATGCCGCGGAGTACCGCGGCGCGCAAGGTGGGCGCATGCCGCCGCGGTGGCGCTGACGCCGCTGCGCTCGAATTGAACATTTTTTAATTCGGGCGCAGCGCGCTGTGACGACATCCTAGCGCGTCCAATAGGAGAGGCCAGTTCAGGGAAAAAAGTGGTCATTGTTCAGCCTGAAGTAAACCTGGAAGCGGTCTGTGTGAAAGAATGCAGCTCGCGGACGAACCAGGACTCCCCCAAGTTCTGCCTTGTTATCAGGATCAGGTGGACCCCCACCCTTTTATCTGCTGCTGATCTCCTCCTGCTCCTCTGGAGAAAAGCTCTTGCTGCGACCATGAGATGTACATCTCTCACAACGAAGCGTGCCGGGGAGGAAACACTTCCTGGTCTGTCGCTTTGCAACGCGTGCCTGACGTGTTTGCTGCCGCCGACTCTGCGCCCTACCCCGCGGTGAACGCCGCGAAAAACGCGTTCTATCTGAAAGGGCCTTTACTTCCGTGTTGGAAATTAGATGCATCGAAAAACTAATATTTAGTCAAGTCAAATTTATTTATAAAGCACATTTAAAAACAACCTCAGTTGACCAAAGTGCTGAACATAGAAATGATAAAATCAAAAATCAATTTAACACCAAATTAGTTTCTATAGTAGCGATGGGAACATATCTAGCTTATAAATGCCTATATTTGACTTTTGGAACATTTAAAAAGCATGATACAGCTCCTTTAAAAGACATTTCTGTAACCTTTGGTCCTGGTCCATTTTTGTACCTTATTAAGCTGTACCAGTTAAAGAACAATTAAACCAATTAAAAATTATTAATAAAAGTCAATAAAATGGAGATTATGACAACAATCAAAGATGCTAATAAGAAATGAATAATTATTATATAAATATTAGGCCAAACACACATATAATTATACATATAATTATTCCTATGATTACTATGATTGTTATGAAAATCATAATATAATACTATAATTTTACTACTGTTTCAAAGTACTGCTAATTATAGTTATTGTACAAGCTACACACATTTTTCAATGTTGCAGGTACCCTTTGTACTTTATGTCACTTTGGACCCTTTTTCATAGTTCAAAAGTACACTTCTGGCCTCATAAAGACCAATATTGTACTTTTTAGATAACATTTGTAAAAAAAAAAAAAAAGTACCTACAGGTACAGAAATGTTCCTGTGTTGTGCCTCTATTTTTTAAAATGTGCAGAGGGAAACAAGAAGCAACAGAAAAGAAGCATATAAGTGAATCATTCAACAGACCTGCTCTTGTAAATGTCTATTTTGTCATGACAGTTGTTTTTAAGATGATGACAGTAAGTTTACGTAACATCTGTATAGTTATCCTACTCATAAAATTATCATATCTGCTCTAATCTGACAACCTTATTTGGTTATAACTTTATTTAGAGAAACTAGGTCAATCGACCAGCTGCTGGCATTTGCTATGTTAGCGTCATGACCACTTCATTCAGACAGTGAACTCTGTCTGCAGACAAGACAGCATTTAGAAAATAAATAAACTTACAGGTAATGACAGTGTTTTGGTCGCCTCCTTCAGTGTCGCTGCAGAAACTTTTTTTTTTTTTTCTAAATTCATTTGTACAAAAAACCCGACTTGAATTCACCCATGTTCAGGGATGCAGTCAGACATGCTACTGAACTCAAACTGGTGTATGAACTGGGTGTGGAGGGGAGGACTATGGGGAACGAGAGGGGAGGGGGCTGTTCGCTTGATAGTTTGCTCTAATTTGAGAATATGAATTACATTGATACCTAGCTTATGTATAATAGGCTGCTGTCTGATTCAACTTTTTTAAAACAGACACAAAGCAGACTGTCATTAACAGGGACTTTGATAATCAATCTGACATTCACATGTTCTCATTAGTGCACAACAGATCATATTATACCATAGAAAAACCATAGAAAAGGGACATTTGTTGACATGGTACCTTTAAGAACCCACACCAAGTTTCTCTTTTTTTAAGTTCTGTTCCATGAACATAACTATAGATATAACTTTTCGGAATCCCCGTGGGGCTAAACTAAGTGTTTACGGAGCGATTCAATATTCCCCCCCCCCCGCCGGGGCCTCCCGGCCTGCGAGCAGCTAAATACAACTTTGCCTGCGCTGACCCGAGCAGAACTTGCGACAACAGAAACCGCTGTACGGTACTCAGGTCCCCTATCTACCAAGCTGCTTCCAGCTCTGATTTGAACCAGACTACCAGCGCTAATTCGAAGAAAACATTTCTTTAGCTTCACACCACCTAAACACGGCTCCTGGCTCTCATAACCAACTCTTTGCTGGACCAGAGTGATTCACGTAGCTTGCGCTGCCTGGGCGCCGGGTGAAGCATCACTGCTTCAGGCTCAATAATCACTTGTCACGTCCGCAAAAAGTAAATAAAAGTTCGTATTCTTACCTGCTACTCGCCAACACCAGTGAAAAATATAATCCACGGCATATTTACCCGCAAATCGCGGGTAAAACGTCCCGTTTCAGAAGAGACAGGACTTTGCTTTGAGCAGAGGGAGATGTGGTGCTGCTACCAACGCAGCAAAGTAGCATCAACAAGCTAGTAAACGCTTAGAAATATATCCAGGAATCAAAATAGAGGAAAGACAGTTAGAGAAGCCGTCTGTGTGCTGTGGGGGTGTAAGGGGGGGTTGAACTTTACAACAGTGAAAGGACGCCACTAGGGGGAGCCCCGAGCTGAAGTTACTGAGTTCTGCTTTAACAATGGTTCATTGTTGTGTTGTTAGTGGATGTTACAGCTCTTCTATTGACCCCGTGCAGCGAAATTTTTTTGTCCAATCAAAAACTTCCAGCCCTCGAAACACTCCAAAGTGTGCTCTGATAACTTCATCGCAGGTACGACAATATGTAGATCACTTCATGGTCGGATTACATGTGGATTTGTGCTTATATAACAAGTGTAAAGGTAATGTGTGTGTGTGTGTGTGTGTGTGTGGGGGGGGGGGGGTAATGTGGTCCCACCCTCACAGTTGATTAAAATTTTTTTTAGTTGCATGTACAGCTATAATTTGAGCATATTAAGAACAAGGAGAAACCTTGATTAGCAGACAAAGATAAGAGATGGTCGGGGAAAACTGTGCGGTTATAACTTAACGCAACAAATTATCACATTTACATCAACGCGTCTGCTTGAGGAGACTGTGTTAGCATCATGCAAAGTAGCATTGTGGTGACTAACCTTTGCAAGAAGAAGGAGAGTCATCCCATTGATGTCTGTGTGACAAACGTCCATCACCCAACCGCATACAAAATAACTGTACGTCTTGAGTAATTTGTAAGCTTTAAGCTCCTCCATCGTGTACAAGGTTTTTACATGTTACCAGGTAATTAAAAATGTCTGCATTAGCAACTTGCCGGTCGGGGTTCCGACCAAAATCGTCATCGTATGGATCTCTGCCACTGACAAGTGCACGTTTTTGGTCATACCTTTCCTGAGATGCGGCATCCAAACTGTCCCTGTACTTTTTTTCTTTTTTTTTCCTTTGTTTTTTTAGAAAGCGATGAAGTCATGTTGCTGGCAAACGTTACATGTTACGTTGTTTACCTCTTTTGACCCAAAAAATGGCGGACAGGCCCCGACATCTGGGTATCAACCGACACAGTGAAAAGGGTCGATTGTATGTTTTGCTAGTGTACAGTATGTTTACATCCTCATTTTGTATTAATGTGCTGATTTAAGTGTCTTGGTTTTTACCTTTGCACTTTATTTCCCTGTGGTCTATTTTGTGATACATGGCTGCTTCACAGTGAAGGCCTGAGATTATAACAATAATTTATATTTTTTCTCTTTTATGGTCCAGCTCTGTGTGAGGGTGATTCTGGCAGTTGTGGCTCAGAGCTGCATCCAGAAACACAGCAGACTGGACGGATGAACCCTGAATAGGACAAGCGGTACAGAAAATGAATGAATGAAATGTAACTGTTCTCTAGTAGCTGTCTATAGTATATACTGTATAATTCATAGGCTGAATAAATAATCAAAAACTAGCCTGCAACATTGGTACATTCATGTCAACTTTATTTTCCTTATTCCTGTCATTCAAGCAAAATTACACATCGGTTGTCCAGAGATTATTCATGAAAGGTTTCACATTGACATTTACCTTCAATATAAATGACCAGACGTGGTGAAATCCATATTTATAATACTTACATATGTCCATGGATGACCAAAATGTCCATAAACAAGCCAGGAATTGAACATTTCTGTTCCCGCCTCGGAAAATCTGATCCACATACTGCAAAAACAGACTATCTAACCAAGTTTCACAGTCTTGTATTCAGCAAAAACTGTCTTAACGACCTTGATTTGAGAGTAATATACTTGACTAAGAGCAGAATTTGTAAGACTGTTACCTCAGCCAAGAAGGTAATGTTTTCGGTAGCGTTGGTTTGTCCGTCTGTCTGTCAGCAATTTTATGGAAGAAGTTCCGGACGGATTGACCTGAAATCTTTACTCCTTCAGCTGTGTGCCTCAGCCGAAGGATGAACCCATTAAAATTTTGGGGGTGATCTGGATCACCTTCTGGATCCAGGAATTTTTTGAGGAATTCTTTATCATTGTAAGATCGGCCATGTTGGAGAGGTGTGAGTGCCCCTTGTGGCAGAAGTGTGCAGCTGCGTTACTGAGCACATGATGTCAGGATTCAGAAATGAAACTTGTGAGCAGCAGTGAGCAGGAGAGAAGACTGTTGGACAGACTTCTAGCAGGTGAATATGGTGAACTGTGTGCATCTGTGAAGAACTGGAAGTAACTAGTTGTATTTCTGCCTGAACATGATGTTTATTTAGCCTTTTATGTTATCTAGATGATTTGCTTATTCAGAAGTGTTCCTCCATTCACCATGTGCCTTTTTATGCAATTAAGCCAGCTGACCTGTTACATGCCAGTTACTGTAACTGTTAGCCTTGAATACACATGCATGTCCTAATTGTAAGGGATTTATTAGTAATAATGAATACCTTGAATGTGTTTATATGCTGAACGAATGTTCCTCATGGCTTTGTATTTCTGTGTTTATAGACCACACTCACTTCCGTCCAGGCATTCTCCTTAGTTAGCCTTGGAATTTCTAAGCCTGTCATTTGTTGCATTACTGTGCTGTTGTGATTGAGTGACTAGTAAAGACAGTTAACTGTACAAGTGAGTCCTGTGTGTTCTGGCTGACACCCCATGGTGAACATCAAACCTCCTTACCAATGCCTTAACAGTCTTACATGAACATCACCCTAATAGGACGCATTTTTAAAAATTTTTGCATATAACTCCATACAAATGGCCCGAGTGTTTGGTACGAAATTACAAGAAAGGATCTCAATGAGTTCTATAATATTTATACAGGTATGGGCAATAAAAAGTTCCTCCTTTTTCTGCCAGAAATGGTGCAGTAATAGTGCACTATTACTGCACTATCACTGGCTGAACTATGTGTCCCGCGAATACATCATCACGCATGGTGTCCAAACTTGTCGTGTGGTACACGTGTGTTCATTTATGCTCTGAAATCGTTTCCCCTGGGCACACAGGCGTTTCTCTGTGCGATTGAATTAGCAGACAAGTCGCTGGTAAGTCGCTGGTAAGTGGCTGGCAGTTGGCAGAAAGGGGAACTTTTTCATGCCCGCATCTGTAAAGTTGATCCAGATTGGTCCATTGAAAACTACAGATACTATAATCCATTAAACACAAAAATAAGGGAGTAAAGCTGCTTGGCGGAGGTCTGCGCTCTCCGAGTGCTTTTCTAGTTCATCGTGTTTTGAGAGTATATATTTTTTTTAAACTTAGTAACTGAATCCTAAAATTGCTGATTTTATATGCATATTAAGTTAAATGATCTCACTGACACGCTGTTTCAGATCATTTTGTGTCTTTCACTCCTAATTTTAGCCGTAAACTTGTTCTCAGACCTCCTGTGCCAGTTCATACACACGAGTTCCTTTTAATAAGAAAAAAATATCTCTACTTTAGACGAGTGTAAACAAGCATAAAATAAGCTGAAACATTCACATCAAGTTTCTTATAAAGTGAAAAACACTTAAAACTAGTCTGGTAATGATTCTTTTCAGTGTTGTTGTTTTCTCATTTTCAGCAAAAAGATCTTAAAACAGGAGAAACTAACCAGGAAATCAAGAACTGCTAGCAAAGAGGTGCAGTTGAACAGTCTGAGGGCGCATTCAGAAAGCATAGTCCGCGAGTCTCGGTCCGTTTAGGGAATCAGTTCGGCCGGGGGCGGGGGTGGTCTTCCGAACAGAGATTGCGTCCACGTTGCACTATTGCCAAACGGGCCAAGAATCTCAGGTGGCGTTGCATTGGGATTCACCTTAGGCGAGACCAAGACGCACCAACAAGAAGGTTCTCACAACTTCTGTTTCCTCCACAAAGCGACATTATTTTTGTACGAGGAGCTGGAAATGCTTTCATCAGATCAAATATCAACCCAGGGGTTGTGTCGACCACCACTGTGTGAACCCCACAGTGAACCCCACACAGTGAACCCCACAGTGAACCCCACCACCACGCGCGCGCAACTGTGGGCAAAAAGCCTGTGTTTGTACTGCAGTCTACGGCCAAACACGCACTCATATCATTCATGAAAATGTACAGGAGCAACTTTCACTAGTTTGGGATTAAACCAGGCAAAGACGACATCATCACTACATTTGGAAAGGAGGCTATTCCAACTGTTAAAGGGACTAGAGACAGGAATTTAAAAAAACAAAACAAACATGCATGTCCATTTTTTTTTAATACTGATGGGTGATGAAGCACTAAATACCAAAAATAACTTTTCCACCCACGTTTCTCTCCGTTGCCTTGAACAGGCTGTGTGCTGCAAAATGCAATTCGGTGGCCGAATTTCCTGCGCTGCCCTGCGGACGTGACGTCAAATGACGCTACATCTGCAGTTTTGATACAGGAAGAAGACGGTCGCTGTAAATTCAAACACTGTAAGCGATAGTTTTGGATTATTCTGCCGTCAGCAAACGATCCAGATCAACCGAAAGACTAAAAAGTGTAACTACAAAGAAAAAGATTAGTAAACAACATTATAGCTTCAGTTTGTGCACGCTCCCGTGACGGCTTGGCTCGTGGCTGCAGTTACCTGAAGCGCCAGTCGCGAGTTTCGTTTCTTAATCTTGCCTCAAGTCCCTTTAAGGACTCACCTGCATTTCTGTCGGTGAGTCTGCTGTTTGTGGAACGTTCTGCTTTATTGTGGATGAAATCCTGGTAGACAGGAGACAGACTAGCTAACTGCTAACAAGCTAAGGGTATAAACTCAAACACCATCTGATTAATGACCCCCGTACTTCGTATTAAATCTCTGAGATGTGTTGTTATGCAGCATGAATGTTTGTAAACGGCTCCACAATAATTTTTTTCTTCTTTTTATTTTCCTGTCTGAGCAGAGGACGTCTGTCACACACAGCTACAGTGTTTACAGCTACAATGCTGTGATGCAGCTGTGAACTGATAAATGACTGGTCGCGGCGGTGATCTCCTGAAAATCTCCTGCCACCGTGGTGGTTTAATCCAACTTTGTAACCACGGTGAAAGACTAAATTAATCATGTATCTGAACCTGCAGAAGTTATCTGGGAGGATTTTCTGAAAACAGTCACTCCTACTGTCCTGTTATCACCATTTTAACTGTTGTCACGCATTGACGTTTTCATTTTTGCAACCGAACAAATACCAGGACTCAAACATTATATTTCCTCAACACTTTCATGTCATATCATGACCTCATCTGCATTAAAAGTCAGGTCTTGTAGGTAAAACATAGGCATTCTCATAGTTCAATAATGCTTTCCCTGTGTTTTCTTGCCCCCTGGTTGTGCGTGCATCCTATCTGTGACGTTGCTCGGAAACCCATCTATAGTCTAATTCTTCCCAGTTTCACTATTTTTTAACTCGTATTAAGACCATTTATTTTTGCAGTGCAGAGGGTTCACGGCAAGTCCATGCAGGTGGCAGTGAAACACCACATGAATACACTGGGAAAAAAAAAGCCTGCACCTCCTGTTTACCAGACTTGATCCGTATCTGTCCGTGATCTGACAGTCCGCCTTTTCCACGTTCAGCTGAGTGTTGGGCGGATCCTGCTGAGTCCGCTGCTATCTGGGAAAACTTTGCTGAACCTTTGAGACAGAATCATCCGAGGAACAAAACCCTGACTAAATATTATTTTAATGTGAAAAATGTACAAAACTAGAAGCACTCCCACTGTGGAGTAACAACCCTTCACAGACCACATGGTGCTGCAACTACAGTTTTATGTGCATCTCAGATATTCGAGTTGGTATCAGGTGCTGTTCTAAACTTAAAAAAGGAATAGTTTTTATTCTTTAATATTCCTCAGACACACAGATGCTCTCCAAATTCCTCCTGCCACATGTTGCTGTTCATAACATCTGACAGCAGTGAACGCAGCAGGTGAGCCGGGCTCACAAGCAAAATTACCACATCACACCTGGCTACCCACGGGCACCCGCTCACTCTCTCTGTTGACTTGTAAACAAAAAGACATTTTCATTTCTCATATGAGGACAATGAACAAACATCTCGGAATGATCACCGGGGGGCCGTGTGGCTGCCCCCCCCCCCTGCACATGCAATGATCCGCCTGGCTCAGCAGCTGCAGATCCAGGCCGTCAGTGATGAGTGAAAGTTAGAAGCTCTTCCTCTCCTGCAGGGTCTGCCAGCAAAGACGGGGAACTGCTCTGGAGAGTACGCCAGCTCTCCCGCCGCTTTAAAACTGCAATAGATGTGCCCGTGCAGAGTCCAAGTGAAATTCATACGAAGAGTCAGCATGATAAAATATTCCATTTCAAAAGATTTTTTCTTCTTCTTCTAACATATAAAAACTAGAGTTGATATATAGCCTGGAGCAGTCCATCCCAGAATCCTGGTCTGTCCTCACACTTCCTGAAGCTCATTTCCGCTGAGCTGCACTCACCAACTTTACATCAAAGTGAAATTTGGGTTGTCCTGTCTCCTCTGGATTTCACCAATACTTTTTATGATCTATAGCCCATTCTCACGTGTTGTCATGAAGAATGTACAGAGTACCGGTATCGTTTGGTACCAGTATCGTTTGGTACCGGTTCCTAAGCTTAACAATTCTGGGGTACTGTTGAAAATTCTGGAAAAATGATACGATTATTGAAAATATTTGAATATCTACATAACTATTGCATAATCACAGTGGAGTAAGGCAGACACACTTCCCTGACCCTCACAGCTGTCCTTCACCACCTTTGTGTCCAGCCTCTTTAGCGCTGTCTTAACAGTGTTGTCCACCACTGGAGACACACCAGAGGTGAAAGTAAGCCGGAACGGACCGGAACTCCATTCTGGCAAGAAATATTCAGACCTCTTCTACTGGAACGGAGCCGGAACGCTACACAAAAGCAATTTTCACGACTGCACCGAGACGTTTTCTGCAGTCTGCCCGCCAAACTGGCCTGCTCAGTGATTGTAGACGGTCAGGTCGTGCTGGACATTTAAATAAACAATCAGTCATGCGGCTCATCAGGGCATCTACCCTGCTGCAGTACCCCGCAGCAATGTTGGACAGAAACAAACACACCCTCCTCTTTCTGTCAGGCTGTCTGATTTCTCCTAAAGAAGTATTTAACCTGAAAATAAATGTAGTCTACAGGACTGTCCCAGAAAATTAGAATTCATGATATTCTAATATTTTGAGATAGGATATTTGAGTTTTCTTAAAGGTGTCATAACCTACTGTTTTACATACACAATCCTTCTTAAATTATCTTCAAATGCAATTTTAATTCTGGTTGGGTGGACGAAAATTTAATGAGCTCATTTTAACCTCTTTTTATCCCCAACTTTTGTTTGTCGCGAGAACACGTACAAGAGTTAGACCTGTCTGTTAGTGTTCACGACGTTCATGAGGCAAACGTCAAAGCCAAAACAAAGTTTTATCAGGACAGAGCAGGTGAAGGAAATGATGTCCCAGCAGAGAAAAACGTGATAAAAACGAAAAAAAAAAAAAAAAAAAAAAAAAAAAAAAAAAAAAAAAAAAAAAAAAAACGTAACAGCACGGTTGATGGAAAGGATCCGCGGAGTAAAAGGGCTGGACTCTGATGAGTAGGCAGGTAATCAGCTGCCTTCAGGTGGTGCTAAAGACGCTAGCTTAGCAGCTCGCTCGCAGTCTCTCTAGTTCACGTCATAACAGCTGATCATAACGACTCCACGGCAGGTAATCAGCTGCTTTTAGGTGGCGCTAGCAGCCTCTCTCGTTCACGTCATTCAGAGAAAAAAATCCAAACCGCGTACTGTGGAGAGCGCGTGCTTGTTGCCGATTCTGGTGAGAAGAGAGAGCCCGCACTCAAAGACGAAGTCACTTTCACTCTCCGGAGTTTCTGGCACGTTGTAACTGAGGTCCTGTTCCAGTACACGTTTTAATGTGAAAAAGTGGGATTTCTGGGTGATGACTCCTTTAAGCTGTATGACATAATCAGCAATATTAAAACAATGTCGTGTTTTTTTAATTCCATCACAGAAAATAAAGAACTTTATCACAATATTCTAATTTTCCGAGACAGTCCTGTATAATTGCCATTTATTACATGATGTGTCTGATATGTTAAATTATGCACTTATGAATGTGTACAAGATTAAAAAAAATCAGTCAGAAAAGAGCATGCCCTTGGTATGATGCAAACGCATACTTTCACCACTGAGACACACTCTGTCCAGAGAGGTCTCGCTTTAGCCTGAGGAAGTAGATATATTGCTTTTTCTTACAAAAGGAAAAGCTCTTTGGGCCAAAAAGTGACTCCACTGTTCTGTTTATGGATGTTTTTCTGCTAAGAAGCATTTAATTGTAATAACTGCTTCTGTTTGGTTCTGATCCTCCTTGTAGGGAAGAAATCATTGAGTCTTTTAAAGGGTCACAATGGAAATTTTTGCAGTTTTCTCAGTGATGTGAAACTGCCTATAAACTGCCAAACTAGCATCCATCCTGCATCGTACCTGTACTGTGAGCTCACTCCAGCCAGTAAAAGACAGTCATCTTGACTCTTGTTCTGTCCCTTCCTCTCTTTATTTTCCACTCTTCCTCCAGTAATGTTTCCTTGCCAAAGCCGACATGATGCGCGTTCAACACATCCGCTGTGTTCATGTCTGGTTCATATCCGTTTGCTAGTTAAGTGATGCGGTGCGCAACCAATAATTGGTTGCAACGTCACAGCCCACCCTGGATACAAAACTTACATTCTGCTGTTTCTGAGCCTCAGGACCCCTCTGGGCAGTGACGGTTCAAAAATGCACATAATGAATGTTGATGTGCCATCAAAACGAGTCAGAAACGCAGATTTTTAGGGCCTAAAAGTTACATTGTGTGTCTTTAACATCTAATGCAGGGATGGGCAACTCTGGTCCTGGAGGGCCGGCATCCTGCAGGTATTAGGAGTTTCCCTGCTGCAACACACCTGACTCCAATCAATGTGCAGAGCTTGATATGAAGCTCTGCACAGGTCACACAAGGTGTGTTAGCACAGGGAAACTCCAAATACCTGTAGGATGCCGGCCCTCCAGGACTGGCGTTTCCCATCCCTGTTGTAATGTCTTTATTGTTTACTCTAAATTACATTGTAGTATCAATAAGAGTACTGATAAATTTCTGTATCTTTGAGTAGTATCGATATTGCTATCGATAAAATCATAATGATATACATCCCGAGTCGTCACTGACGATGTGACAAGCATTTTGGCGACATTCTTTGGTGGCCAAAAAATCAACATAGGTTTACCGCTATGGACTCGGCTGCTTTGCCTCAAAAAAAAAAATAAATAAAAAAAAAATAATAATAATGGTATGTTTGTGCTTCGCCTTTGGATGTTCTGACTGACATCCCAGGATGGGACTGAAAGGTGCAGTGGGTTACAAAATCTAAGGTCAAGGGCAGAAAATTAAAGCCCAATAGAACACCTTTGAGATGAATTGTTCTAACTACAAAAGGTGGACCAACGACATATTGAATCAATGGGATGTCACGTAAGCTCATGTGTGAGTCAAGGCAGGTGAGCGAACATTTTTGGCAACATAGTGTATGTAAGCTGCCATATTTGTGCCTCTATTTTTACAAATAGAGTGAAGTGAGAACCCTCTGAACTTTAAAACTAGGGATGAGCGAGTACACCATCTGTATCTGTTAAACTCGGTTGACTCAGCACATTATTTTAAGTCTGAAATTGATACAAATTGTTTATTGATTTATTGTTTATTTGATAACTATTTACAGAACAGCCTCGGGGTTGAGATTCAATGTTTTTGATCACAATAGCAAAGAAACTATTTATAGTATTTTTTTAAAAATAAAATCATTAGATGAATATTTTTCAGTACATACAATGCATCCAGTCAGAAATGATTAACTACAAAGTTTGCATGAACAAGTTTTCATGGGGGGGAGTGGAGGCATTGACCGATGTGACTTTTCAGCCGTTTTCAGCTGCGACTTATCAAATACACCGCATACGTTATGAAAGAAGTTCACTAAGTAACTTTAAATATCATACAAACAGAAATAAAGGCGAGCTGAAGAAAGTCTGAGTACGAAACAGCAACGTGAGCACGAGTATCTACCATCTGGTAGTTTTGGAGGTTTGTAAACCAGAATTTTGGACAATCAGAAGGGTCTTGAGCAACAACAAGTGCACATTTTTCAGACCTTGACACACAAAAGCTGAACTGGCTAGGAAAGTGTAAAGTCATCTAGACTTTAGCTGGTGCATCCAAATTAAAAAGTTAGGAGCACCAATGAAACAAGAGCGGAGTTACTCTGGGATGGATTTCATACTTACATGGTAACAGGTTTATTTGATAGTCTGTAAGCTGCAGAAGAATAGAAACCACCTCCACTTACACGGAGCAGAGGTGAACGCTGCTGTTTGGAGAATATGACGTCTTCTTTCAGAGTGATATGTTTATGAATGTGAAACTGCGAGCTGTTGTCAGGTGATTCGTGCTCCACCTCCCCCTAACCTGTACTACAAAAGAAAAGAAAAGAAAAGTAAAGAAGGTAACTTAGCTGAACTTCACAAACTAGTTTTCCTTTTCAACAAAAACATGTTATTTTCAGCTTCAGTGTCACTACATGTAAGATTAAAGCACTTTTTGTCAATTAAGAGAGAAATGTCACCAGTGACAGAAATTAGTTTCTCCGTGTGCTGTTTCTTAGGTAACTGGTTTATAATAATGTTGCAAGACCTTTATGTCACACTTCTCACCCCACTTCAGCTCGCTGCGACTCTGATTGTCTGTAGAAAAGAATCAGTGAAACTCTCCCACTCTTTAAAGTTTAGAAGTTGCACAACATATTTTTTTTTTGTGCCAGCCTTTGAGTCATCATCATTTTTTCATTGGTACTTTAAAGAATATGCCCACTTTTTGTTGGAAGTACAAAAACTGTAGGCCTGGCTGGGTCCCAGTTTGAGAACCACTGGATTAGAGTCAGGTGTGTTGAAGCCAGGAAACTCCAAATACAGTTATGTGAAAAGCCTGATTTTTTTTTTCTTTTGCATTTTTGTCACGCTTATATGTTTCAGATCATCAAACAAATTTAAATGTGAGACAAAGATAACACAAGTTAACACAAAATGCAGTTTTTGAAGATTTTTATTTTACATGGGGGAAAAATCCAAACCTACATGTCCCTGTGTGAAAAAGTGATTGCCCTTAAACCTAATAACTGGTTGTTCCACCCTCAGCAGCAACAGCTGCAATCAAGCGTTTGTGATAACTGGCAGTGAGTCTTCTACAGCGCTGTGGGGGAATTTTGTTCCACTCATCTTTGCAGAATTGTTGTAATTCAGCCACATTGGAGGCTTTTCCAGCATGAACCGCCTTTTTAAGGTCATGCCACAGCATCTCAATGGGATTCAGGTCAGGACTTTGACTAGGTCACTCCAAAGTCTTCATTTTGTTGTTCTTAAGCCATTCAGAGGTGGACTTGCTGGTGTGTTCTGGATCATTGTTCTGCTGCAGAACCCAAGTCTGCTTCAGCTTGAGGTCACCAACAGATGGCCGGACATTCTCCTTCAGGATTTTTTGGTAGACAGCAGAATTCATGGTTCCATTTACCACAGCAAGTCTTCAAGGTCCTGAAGCAGCAAAACAGCCCCACACCATCACACTACCACCACCCTCTTTTCCTGTTGGTATGATGTTCCTTTTCTGAAATGCCATATTACTTCTATGCCAGATGTAATGGGACCTCCACCTTCCAAAAGTTCAACTTTTGTTTCGTCAGTCCACAGAGTATTTTCCCAAAAGTCTTGGGATCATCAAGATGCTTTCTGGCTAAACTGAGACGAGTCTTTATGTTCTTTTTGCTCAGCAGTGGTTTTGGTCTTGGAACTCTGCCATGCAGCCATTTTTGCCCCCCAGTCTCTTTCTGATGGTGGAGTCATGAACACTGACCTTAACTGAGGCAAGTGAGGCCTGCAGTTCTTTGGATGTTGTTCTGTCCTCCTGTAATTCAACAGCACAAGGACCCAAACGGGAAAAATGTGTCAAGTATTTGCATTATTTTCATTTTAGTTTTGCTGAACAATTGTCCCACTTTGATTTGGCAAGCATTTTACTTTATAGTTTCAACTTTTGTACAACGAATGATCAGTCCTTTCAAAATGTTTTTAGATGGAATGAAAACAATTTTCACACATTTACTGATGAAGGTTCCTGCAATAAATCACAGAACAGCTCCCCCCCCCTCCCCCCAATGGCACATAGTAGCACTATATCACAACACTGACAAATACTGAAGTCACACAGATCAATGAGGAGAATCGATGAGGAAAGCTGAAGTAAATATGCAGACTGATACTCAGGAGGCAGACCGCTGTGTGTTTGGTAAGTCGGGGGGGGGGGTTCAGCTATAGTCGGATTAAAATCAGTACAAAATATTCACAACCTCCACTTGTTGCCCACATTTTGTTTTCTGCTCATCCTACTTCAGCATGTCTCAGCCATGCACTGACCACAGCAGCCCACATCCCTTATTGATGCACTTCAGCCTTGGACCCTCTTCAACCACGTCGTCCAAACTTTAACATATTCTGTTGTGTGTGTGTGTGTGTGAGTGTGTGCGTGTGCATTCATGTGTGTCTCCAGCTCAATGGTTACTACCTTAGGTGCGTTTGCACATGAGGATGTGTGGGCACATGAATATGTATGTGTGTGCAGCTGCTGTGAAATGCTCTGGCAGGGGCTGCAATATCACCCCTTGGTTGAGTCCTTGTGTGTTGTGAGGATAGATAATGCAACGGCTCTGCAGAGATGTGTTATTACAACTGGATACACACACTCACCTTCGGTTTTCACTTTGTTTGGCACTGGAAACAACTCACTTTCACTTCAGACAGGTGATCAAGCCAAGGCTTGTATAATGATAAAATCAGATGTTTGCATCACTCCTGGGATTTGTGGGGGCTTAAGCTGTCAGCTGGGGATAATAGGAGCTGTTACTGAACACACTGCCCGGATGTTTTTCTTCCAGTGCTGTCAAGACTCTCAAAGGGCAAATCTTCACGAATTCAATTGACTCACAAATGTTTCCTTTTACAAAAATGTCAGGATCTCCTGCAATAGGTCAAAAAGCAGCTTGACTGGATTTTAATTTAATCCTAGTTGGCAAAAATCACACGACCATTAGGCCCGTCAGAACTGAGAACACTGTTTTTATTACACCCACTCTATCGTATGGAGAAGCCACTGATCGTAGCCACCAGTTCCGGCTCGCCAGAGCACAATGTTCGACCTAGCCTAACCGTCACCCTAAAGGCCCATTTATGCTCCCTTACGTATATAAATGGCGACGTCTCTTTCAGGCATGGCCACCTTCATACTTCCATGCATCTTCTGTGTTCCTGTGGTTCATGAATCAGTTTCTCCACGAGGCGGCTGCGCTGAGTTTATGGTTAATTTCCTTTTTTTAACTGTGGTCAGTTCATTTCAGGACACAATGCAACTTGCAGGGTATTTACTAAACATGGGTATCAAAAGAAAAATGAACAATCTTTTCTTTGTTCCTTTATGAAGTTTGAGTCTGTCTGCTTGTTTGTGCTGTTATTCATCTCCACATTGGTCTCTGATGACCACAAAACTCACTTTTCCCCATGTTCAGTGGCAGGTTTGCTAGCTGGCCTTTTTCTTCAAACAACACAGCTGAATGCACAGATCTGATACGGCTGTGAAGGTTGTCGCTAGACCATGCTTCATATAATAGTTTTATCTCACAAATTATGCAATCTACTTTTGTGTTTTGTGTTATCAAAATGCATTGAAATGCTAATTCATTTGTGAACCGGGAAGTTTGCTGGTGTTTGCAGACTTCTCATCTCTCTGCTCTGAAGATTCCTTTTATATCTGTGTTACAAGTTGTTTTCATCTCTGCTCATATTCATCGTTCCATCAGACATCTTTTACAGACACCCAGATCGTTTCCAAAATTCCAACAATTAATTTTGTGACAACTTGCAAATAAAAACACCCAGTTATAAAACACTTCAAGAGTCAATAGTCTGATTTTATTATTTCCTGAGAACTCGGGGTTTCTACAGTATATATTGTAAAATGAAGGCCATGAAACACTGGAAGCTGTTCTACCTGCTGACATTTGATGGTGTCCTCCCACCCCCTTACTCTTACATCCATGTTTAAATTCTCAGTACCATGGTTTGGCAGGGTTAAAGCTTTTCTACTATTAGCAAGACAAATTAATTCATCATGTTTAATCAAGGTCTGTTTGTCTGTGTGGAGCAGTTGATCACTTTAAAAGCAACCTGTCCAGGCAGCCGGCCTCTACTGTAATTGATCACAGTAAGACAATGTCCCCACTCATTTAGTTCGCTACTGTCGTCCCTCACAGAATGCAACCAGCAGGTAGACAAAGACAGAGATAGGCAGAACGAGGGAGGAAAGGAAGAAAAGGGGCAGTAGGAGGTATTTGCAATGTGTGTGTCCAAAACAAAGATCACTTCCTTCCTGCTCTACAGTTGAGACAGAAATAACGAAAAACAAAGATAGGAAATAAATCATACATAAGTTTCTGTACATTTTTCACCAGAGAACTTTGCAGAGGTGAAACAATTAATTTTTCTGTGGATCTGGCTGAGTAGACTTAGCCCAAATTTCCACCAGAAGTGGCAGATGCATGAATAAAGAGCAAATTTTCGAGACTCTCAACAGTTTAGGGGCTAGCCCATGTGGAGCCAAAGCCGGTTAAGGTGTGAAACCGATAACAGAAACCCATGAAACCGCTGTAGTACATCATACAAGGCTGTGGGTGGCGCCATGATGATTAAAGTGTAACACTGCAAACCTAGAACAAGACACTACGCATGCGAAAATAAAGACTCACCCCGCGTGTCGATGAAATCAACAAAGAAAGAGCAGAAAGGTAGAGATGGCTGTGGATTTACGAGGCAAACGTTAAGTTTTTCTACACAGTTAAAAACAGTCGCTCACCGACGCCATTGCTGTTGGGAAGTTTTTTTTTCAAAGAACTTCATAGTTTTTGTGAACAAGACTTGCGCGCGTTGTCACCCCCCCCCCCCCCCCCGCCCTTCCTTGCGTGGTTAGGCATCCCCATGAAACACAAACCCGTTGAGGTTTCAAAACTGTCCACCTTGGAACCCTGATTCAGAGATGACCGGTTTCAGGAGGCTAATCCCTGGTTTCGTGAGGATGATAGGGCAGATTTCTTAAATTTTTTGGTGGTTTTGCTGTAATTCCGCGCCGTGTGGACGGCCCCTAAGACAGCTTGGTAGGGGTGTTGCAATCCTTTTAGGACAGAGGCATTAGAGGCATTCTCAGTCCTGTTAGGACAAAGGGGTATGAGTATAAAACCCTTCAAACGAAGATGTTTGAGAAATTTGTGAATCACCAGCAAGATGGCTGTTACTAAAGATCCAAAAAACATCCACAAATGTAAACATTTTCTCCACAGATAGCTTTATAATGTATGACAACTGTTGTTTTGTCGAGTTTAACACTGATAAAGTGTTTATTTTTTTGTGTCATTTTCTTTGCAAAATGTGCATTAAAAAATGCGTTGAAGCTTCAGTAATCATAAATGCTACCAGGCTGAAAACCAGCTGTGCTCTGTAGGCAGCCCTGATAATCTACATAGATGATCAATAAAAACTTCGGCAACATTGCTGCTGGTCTCCCGTTACATGGGATAAAACACAGGCAGGAATGTCATGCACAGATCAGACTTGCTTGGTAACATTAACCCACAGCTGTAGGCGACTTAGATTTCTCCAGATTTTGCCAGTGTCCATCTGGTTACACACAAGCTGACGAGATCACTGATGAAGTATGTGATTGTTGAAGGGGTGTCCCAATTTGTAGGGGTGACTTTCAACCCTACCCATTGTCGCTCTGTTTTAAGTGGCAAGGGGTAAAGAAGAGGTGAGATTGGGCCCAAGTCTTTCCCACCAGGCCCGAAGCACCAGAGCACGCAACACATGACTTGGATAGTTTCGGAGTCAGCTCTAATTTCCTAGTTGATGTATGGCAGGAAGAGGGATGTCAAAAGTAAAGAATTCAGTCCATTTTCAAAATAAGTTCGACAGTAAGGCCTAGGTGTTTCAATCCCCTTAATGAGGCCATCATACCTTCACGCTTATGAGGGGGGCTTTCCACTCCACCAGAACTTCTCTTAAAATAAGCAGCTGGAACAAGCAGTGATATGCAGATGGATCTGGATATAAGCAGGAGACGAGACTCAGGGTCATCATGTGTCAATGAACCTGTTCACATGTGCACCAAAAATTTAATTTATAATAAGATTTCTTGAGTTATCTGATTATTGGGTTGCATGTAGAGGGGCTCAATGAAGGATACATAAGCATGAGGGAAAAAAAGGGATGGGGTGTCACTTACATCTAAGCACATGCACGAGATAAACAGCTGATTCTCCTTCGTTTGCTGCCTGATGTGTGGAAGAAGTAAAGAGGGGCGGGGTCCTGGAGCTTAGTAGCACGGAGCTACCAGTCCGGTGGAAATGCACAGGCGCCTGATTGGATGCAAAATTCATAAAGCGCAAAAATCTTTTCCATTCGTTTCCAATGGATAGGGGCCGTTACTAGTGATGGCCAAATGAAGCTTCATGAAGCATTGAGGCTTTCCAGCCAATCGGTTCGGGAAAAGGTTCAGTACTAAGAGTTTCATTCATATTCCTCTTTAGTGACATCTAGTGTCCAAATGTGTCCACAGCAGCCCAAACAACTCTGCATTCAAACCATCTCAGTAGCGCTCGTGACCAGGAAATAAAGGATTTATCTAATAAATTATCCGCATCCAACAAATAGAATGTAGATTATCCGTAACTTTAAGTATTTGACTTAGGCCCAATCCCAATTCTCTTTTTACCCCTACCCTTACCCTTCCCCTTGGCCCTTGCACTTAAAACGAAGCTACAAGGGTAGGGGTGAAAGTCAACCCCTTCAAATTGGGACACCCCTTCAAGAATCACATACGTCATCAGTGATTCCGCCGGCTTGTGTGTAAGCAGATGTGCGCTGAGCTGTTGGCGCAAATCTGGAGAAATCAAGCCGTCTACAGCTGTGGATTAACGTTAACAAGCAAATTCGATTTTTGCATGACATCCCTGCCTGTGTTTTATCCCATGAAGACCAGCAGCGATGCTGCCGAATTTCTTATTGATCCTCTTGATTATCAGGGCGGCAGAGCACCGCTGGTTTTCAGCCTGGTAGCGTTTATATAACTGAAGCGTCAATGTAGTACTCGCGATTTTTTTTCATGTGCATTTTGCAAAAAAAAATGACCGTTAAACATTTAAACAGCATTAAACTAGACTATATAATGGTTTTCACACTTTTTAAACTTTATTTATGGAAAAATATTTACATTTGTGGATGTTTTTGGACTCAGTAGCAGCCATCGTACCAGTGATTTTCATACCCCTTCGTTTGAAGTGTGCTCTCGAAAAATCTTCGTTTGAAGGGGTATATAGCCCTACCCCTTAGCCCTTCCCCTCCATCCTACAGGTATTGAGACACCCCTACCCCTACACATGAACGCGCAAAACAGAGGGGAAGGGCTAA